>CM054379.1:18280147-18687647 GCA_028858755.1 Ara ararauna | reverse complement strand
TTTGACCTTTATGTCCTGACCCCGGTTGCAATCACTGGCAACAAGATTTAGTTGTTTGTGGAAATCCAGAGGTATCAGGAATACCTTTAAATATTAGGGATATTCATGTGGGACATATTGTTTGTTTAGATTTATAGATTACACTAAAAGATGTGAAACTTTGTGGATCTGAAATATGTCACAGAGTCACAAGGAAATCAAGGAATTTCTTGTATCATTTGTGTACTCAAGCCCAAATCCTTTATTTCATGGAATCACAGAATGGTTTGGGTTGGGAAGCACCTTAAAGCACATCCAATTCCACCTTCCATGTTGCAGGCAGGACACCTTCCACTAGACCAGGTTGCTCCAAGCCCTGTCCAAGCTGGCCTTGAACACTGCCAGGGATGGGGCATCTACAGGTTCTCTGGGCAATCTATGCCAGGGCCTCACCACTGTCACAGGGAAGAACTTCTTTTTAACATCTAATCTAAATCTCACCCTTGTCAGCTTAAAGCTATTCCTCCTTGTCCTGTCCCTACAGGCCCTTGTCAAAAGCCCCTCTCCACCTTTCTTGTAGGCCCCTTTAGATACTGGAAGGCGGCTCTAAAGTCTCCCTGGAGCCTTCTCTTCTACAGGCTGAACAACTCCAACTCTCTCAACCTGTCTTCATATGAGGGGGCTCCAGCCTTTTTTGCTTAGCCACTTCATCTGCCAGTTCCATCAGGACCTGCAGATGCATCTCATCAGGTGCCATGGACTTGTGCACCTTCAGGTTCTTTACATGGTCTTGTATCTGATATTCTCCTACTGCAGGCAGTTCATTCTCCCAGTCCCTGCCTTTGCCTTCTGCAACTTAGGTGGTGTGGCTGGAGCACCTTGCCAGTGAAGACTGAGGCAAAAAAGTAACTGAGTACCTCAGACTTTTCCATAGCCTGGGAAATGAGGTCTCCCATTTCCTTCCAGAGAGGGCTCACATTTTCCCTAGTCTTCCTTTTATCACAGTCATATGTCCAGAAGCTTTTCTTGTTTTCCTTGATGTCACTGGCCAGCTTTCATTCTATTAGGGCTTTTCTAACCTGATCCCTGGCTTGCTTACACCCTCTGTATATCTGGTCACACCTTGAAAAGTGTGACTTTCAAGACTTGATCTTCTACTGGAACCAGCTAAGGTGCTTCATTTGATTTCCCTGAATACTGTGTTGTGTTTACAGGCAGGATTCAGCTGGTGTTGTATGAGTAGACATCACCCTTTTGTTATGGTACAAAGCCCAAAGAGGGTATTTTACACTGAATAGACACTGTGACTTCACTGCAGTGTACCTTAGACTAATGTGGTAAGGTTACAGCATCCTAGCAGCATGGTCCTAACCTTGCTAGACTAATGAAAATTCATTAAGCATGTGCCATATAAGTACCCAAATGAAGGTGCTTTATGATGGGGTGATGTATAGTTCATATTCTACAAGTCAGCCCTGACCATTCATCCATTCACAAGTTTCTCATCTTTTCCTTTATGTTTGTCTTGGCATTGGCATTGAAGGAAATAACTTTCAAAGCAGAGATCTCCTCCAGTAAATACACCGCTGACGAGTTCTCTGTAAAGAATGAAGATGTTACTAACCCTGCAGTGCAAGTTTAGATCTTAGGTGTTTGGTTTTAACAAAACATTAACATTAAATACACTTCCTTTGTTTGCAAGATCTCAGACTTACACAGAAGCACTTTCTTCCTTGGTTTCAGATTTTTGTTTGCTTTTTTCTTCCTTTTTTTCTTTTTTTGGTGGTTTGTTTCTGGTTTTGTGTTTGGACCTGAGCAGTAGCCAGTGATGGCTGTTTCTCTGTGCCTGTGTGCATGTGTGTTTGCGAGCTCAATGCCATATTTGAAGTCTTTCACCTCATGCTTGTCTGACAGCTGACCAAGTACCGAAAGTGTCTGTCACAGATTTTCACTGCAGTTCACAGCTAACATAACAGAGGGAGAGGGGAGGGGAAAGACAGTTCACAAAATGTATGAGGAAACGTGTCGGGAAGATGCAGGGATCTCTGAGCAGACAGAGTGTCTTTTGTCTCTCAGGCAGAATGACTCCCTGGCTCAAAGCCCACAGCGAAGCAAATAACAGAGCAGACTCATTATACCCTAATATTGTTACATGACAGTACATCTGGGAATTAAATGATAGACAAAGGTGGGCTCTCTCCCTGTTATTTTTTTTGTAATCTCAAGAAGTTGCTGTTGTCACACTGTTCAATAGCTTCTTTGTATTCTCTAGATCTGCGCACAAAGCCCTTATATCCTTACTCAAAATAAGTCACAATTACTTTGTAAATGCTTCTTCATATTAGTTTTCACTCAATTGCTAAAAGAACAAGGCCTGTTATTGATCAGAGTTATACAAAACAGATGGCATTTATCTTTTTTATATCAAGAATAACATAGCCATATTTATGTATGAATGGCAAGATTATTTTTTAACATTTAACGTTGTATATTGAAGTCTGATGTCTGGTTTAAGCTAACTCAAAGAACTATAGACAAGATGCATTGCATTCTGGAAATGCTTGCACTGCTCCATTGATTACAGAGATCTTTGACACATCTGTTTTACAGATAGTTAAAGAATCTGAATTTCTTCTGGAGACTTAAGAATTTTTACATCCTCATGAAGATCTTGATTTTTATTTCTAGTTAAATTTTTACTTTTATTTTTCCTTTTTCTATTTTTTTGAGCCAGATGTTACTTTTTCTTTTTTTCTGAGTAATTAAATACAACTTTAAACAAGGTTATGTAAGAATCTGTAAACAAAGAAACAAAGAAAAATCACACCTCTCCCCCAATCCATATGAAATATTCACACCAACTATTTTAATAATTATTTACAGGTATTTACAGGTGGCATTTTACACTTTCATCATTTTGCTAATCACTGTTTTCAGCCATCTGCATAAGCTGCCAGGACTGATAAATATCTTATTTTCTTCTGAGGTTACTATGTTCCAGCTGATTGACACAAGGATGTGCAACTACCAAAGCATAGTAATTAGTGGCTTATTTTTGGGAGAAATGGTTGGTCTGTTCAGAAATAGTTTATTGTTTCAGTAAGATAAATCTCCACGAGCTTTGATTTGTTACAGGGAACTCATTTGGTGTTACACCTCTTCCTGATGAGTAATTTCTTAAATATCCAGCCAAGTTGTGAATCCCCAATCCCTGGAAGCGTTCAAGGGCAGGTTGAACAGGACTTTGAGTAACCTGTTTTAGTGGAAGGTGTCCCTGCCTGTGGTAGGGTTGCTGGAACCAGGTAATTTTTAAGGTCCTTTCCAACACAAGCCATTCAATGATTCTGTATTTATTCCTATATCACTTGGGATTCTTGCAGGCATACAGATTCTCATAAAGTTTCTGGGAAGACAAGTCTGGAGAAAGCAACAGTAATTTAGTTGGTAGACTTGTGATCTATGTATTAGCTTCATTTGCAGTATTTTGGTCTTCAAAACTGTTGTTTGGGTTTTGAAAAAGAATTTTTCTAATGAATAAAATTAACAGTAATTTTCAGGTTTTGGACTTGTACAATAAGCCCAGAAGAAAGGCCTAGAACATAAAAACAGTAAACACACAAGTAGGAGCCTAAATAGATAAATTATGCTGTCACACATTTATTTTGTAAGAAAGAAAAGTAAAGAAAAATGGAAGTGTTGGAGTTAGCATCTCTCATGCTCTAAGGCTTTATCCATCATATGTGTATATATTTACAAATATATTTGCACATATACACATACATAGATTATCCTTGTTCTTCTCCCTGTACATACATACATATGGAAATATGTGTATGTGTATACATACACATACATACACATACCTACAGAAGTGTCGCAGATCAATATGTGCCAGGGACTGTTCTCCAGCTCTTAAGCAAGTTGGAAACTCAGCCTCTAAATTAGATGATCGCATTAAAATTGCCTATTGAGGATGGTCTCTGACCCATGCTGATTCTTGAACCATGCTTGGACATTATTTTCACAGCTACAGGTTGGGCAGAGAAGAGATACAGAGCAGTCCTGTCAAGAAGGACTTGGGGGTGTTGGTCCATGAGAAAATGAACATGAGCCAGCTTCAGTGTGTGCTCGCAGTCTAGAAGGCCAGCTTGTATCCTGGGCTGCATCAAAAGGAGCATGACCAGCAGGTTGAAGGAGGTGATTCTGCCTCTCTACTCTGCTCTTGTGAGACCTCACTCGGAGTATTGTGTGCAGTTCTGGTGTCCTCAACATAAAAAGGACATGGAACTGTTGGAACAAGTCCAGAGGAGGGCCACGAGGATGATGAGGGGACTGGAGCACCTCCCGTATGAAGACAGGATGAGAAAGTTGGGGCAGTTCAGGCTGGAGAAGAGAAGGCTGCGTAGAGACCTCATAGCAGCCTTCCAGTATCTGAAGGGGGCCTATAGGAATGCTGGGGAGGGATTCTTCATGAGGGACTGTAGTGAGAGGACAAGGGGTAATGGGTTCAAACTTGAACAGGGGAAGTTTAGATTAGATATAAGGAAGAAGTTCTTCACTGTGAGGGTGGTGAGGCACTGAAATGGATTGCCCAGGGAAGTTGTGAATGCTCCATCGCTGGCGGTGTTCTAGGCCAGGTTGGACAGAGCCTTAGGCGGCATGGTTTAATGGGAGGTGTCCCTGGCCATGGCAGGGGGTTTGGAACTAGATGATCTTAAGGCCCTTTCCAACCCTAACCATTCTATGATTCTATGATTCTGAAGAGGTAGATTGGTAGCCTTTGGTTCTATGATTCTGAAGAGGTAGATTGGTATCCTTATACCTCTTGCAGCAGAGGGTGAATCAGTGAAAACTTGGCTATGTTTACTCAATCTCTGCTGGCTGTAGTGGGAAGCCTAGGTACCCAACCTGAACATAAACCCCACTGTATACATGCTTGAGGGCAGGTAAGCTGACTTCCACCTTTGTGCTCTCAAGGCAACTTTCAAAGTGAAAACTCATGGTTAAATTAATTTGCTCAGACAGACATGTAAAGAGCTTTCTAAATTACTCTTTTTCTGCATATTATTTTAAAAATAGAAGCTTTAATATGCCATTTGAATGTTCTATAGCAATACAACAATATTACAGGACAATAGAGAAACTCTGAAAATAAAAGAAATAGATCTTTCCAAAGCCCAAAACTAATGCAGTACATTTAAAATCACTGCTCTTTCACTCCTGCTGGTAGTCATCCTGCACCAGTGGAGTCCGTTGGTCCTTTTAGTACACACTGAATAACAGCCATCTCTTACTCTACTATAAATCAGAATGAATTTAAGGCAAGATATTTGCAAATTGCAGCGTGTCCAGCAGAAGGCCATGAAGATGTGTGCGAGCTTGAGGTAATAACATGAGTGAAGATGCTGACGGAGCTGCAATTGTTCAGCTTGGACAAGAGAAGGCCATCAAGAAATATACAATTTATATTTCAGCAGGGGCTTCTCTTCTCCAAGGTGAACAGATTCTTTTCAGAGATGCATGATTAAAATACACAAGGGAACAGGTATGAGTTCTAAATCAAGATGGAACAAAGAAGTACAACCAAAAGAAGGTCCCTTATCATGGTTCTGATATTGTGAGATGCCTATGGTCATTAATGCTGGGGAAGTCAGTAATTTTCCATTGATAAGAAGGGAAATGTTCAGTAATGTCAGGTGTATCCCAGGATTTAACATGGATGATTGGGTTCCTTCTGTCTTTTTTCCCTCTGCTCTCTTTCCTCTGACTATCTTAATGAAGGGTGCATTCTCATGCAACTTAGTGCTTTTGCGATGCTCATGGAGCATAACAGGTACAGGTACTGCTTGTTCTGCTCTCCTTTTTATAGCTTTTGTTATAGAGAATAACCTATTTAGCGGTGCCCATTAGTGGCACACATATGGTCCATGATGGAAACCTCAGATTTACGTTCTTGAAAATTTCCATACACTGATAACTTTTCCAAGCTGTCCCCACCTCTGTTCTATGTAAATGTATGTCCTTAATCTTGTCATTTCCACATCAACGGAGCAACTGACTTACTGAAAATCCTCTTCTGCCAGTTGTTAAAGTGTGCAACTAACTTAAAACAGAGAGGTTGATTTTTGGGGGACTACTCAAACCTTAATGTTAAATATTCCTTGCTAAGTCAGTTGACATTGACTATGACTGTAGGCTATAAATATGAATGTACCAAATAAGAGCCATTTTCTCATTTTCTCTTTGTAATTTGCTTTTTTTTTTTTATTTGTCTCAGAAACAATTTCACATGGGCATACTATGACAGATTGCTATTGTGAATCTGTTGCAATGCTTCCAGGTATTCATAATATAGTTTGCATTGCTAAGTTCTGTGAAGGAAAAATTTCAAAGTTAAGGGATTATGCTCTGCAGAGGCTGATGAAACAGTTCCTTCAGTTTACAGAGTAATGACAAATGGAAACCTCTTACACACAAAACCAAGTTATCAAGGCCGTCTGTTAATGAAACAGATGTCAATTTGCTTAAATGCCGGGCTTTCTTTTTTTTCTGTGTTTTAAATACTTGAATTTCTGCCTCAGCAAAACTTAAGAGTATGTTCCTGAATAACATTTACGTGCATGGTAAGAATATTCCTTAATTTGGCTCTTCCAGGATTAAAAGGAGGGTCTCACATATAAAAAAAAAAAAAAAATTGGAGAAATTGGATTGCATTCCTTTGTTCTGGTGTTCATCTTATCTTATTCATAATTATGGCAGTGGAAATGCAATTATAAAATAGTTCCACAAAGGACAGAATTTATTTGACCTAACAATCTTTTTACCTTAAGGATCTAATCTAACAAGTAGTGTAGGCTTTTTATGTAGTAGGTGAACAGAAATAGCTGCAAGAGGGTTATTCACCACATCTATGCAGAGATGTCTCAAAGAAGTAGGATAAAACATTCTTTACAAGAGATTCACCTCATTCAGTAATAATGGACAGACTAGACTGGATGAGATCCTTAAAGTTTAGCAATCTGCAGTTAGGCAGGATACTTTGAATTTTCTCTAGAACTTCAAAACCATGAAAAAAAAGATTGCAGATTCTGAGAATTGCATTCTGACAAAAAGTTGGAAGTGACTTTGGAAAAGTAGCATCTTTTTTGAACTTTCTCAAGTCGTCTCAAGGTAAATAACATTGAGAAAAAATAAGATTCTGAAGGTCCAGTTATTTTAGTAGGGAATTTGATTGATGTAAAAGGAGACTTCAAGGGGAAGTTCCTAGTTAGCCACAAGCCACAATCATCTTTTTTTTTTTTTTTTCTGCCAAGGCCCTGGTTTTTTCTCCCTTTTCTTCCTTCTTTAACCTTTACCAGCTGCTCATTTATTCCACAAAGTTCTGTTATGCCAAGCTAACTAGCAAAATGTCTACATCTGCTTCACTGATTTCAACTTATTTGACACCACTTTCGTATCAGTGGCATGTGTCCACAGGAGCAATCACATTGGAGCACTGGGAAGTCATTGTATTCCCAGGCATATATTTACCACTTACCACTTTTATTCTTCAAAGTAGCATAACCAAAGCAGCATGTGTGGTTTTCCTGCTTTTTAAAAAGAGGCTTTTTACCAAAATCTTTTGCAACTAATGCCATGTTCACAGACACTCATGCACTGTACCAGCATTTCACCAGACCAAAGATGCATAAGTGAATAGCTCCCTTTGAAATCAGTGAGAACAGCAATAATATTAAGAGAGGGTAAAAGGAATTAGTCCTTTGGTATAAATGCCACTTTTAAGAATAGGACAGTATGACTTTTTTGCATATATTTAGATGGCTAGAACATAGATGCCCACATCTCACCTGGTCAGCCCCATCCTTTCTTACAGACAACAGAGAAAAACAGGGACTTGAGGGGACATTACATCTATATGTTTAATCCCACCCTATTTTTAAACTGGTAACAACAGTAACGATCATGTTGCTCAAATGTCCACACTACATTGTAGATACTCAAATCTGCAATGACCAGTGGTGAATATTACCCTTAGAGTTAGATGACTTGCATTTTGCCCTTACAAGTGTATCTAAACTCAAGAGACTAAGACCATGCCAGTATGTATTGAAGTACTTATTAGCAATGGTTGCAAGACTCATTGTTCTTTAAAACTGAGGGAGGAATTTTTATTCTTCTATGTGTGTAACACATATCATGCTTTTGTTGACTTCTTTGATCCACAATAAAGCAGTCATAGACAACATTCTCACTGATTTACTCATATTTGTTCTGAATTTAAAAGGCCATAACAGTTAATCTCATCTTTGTTGACATGGCACATAGTCCGTTATGCGCTAGATACAAACACATTTGGTAATATAAGCATGTATTGTTTAAAACAAATAGGCAAGTCAAATCCCCCTGACTGAACTTGGAATGTATTAGTAAACTCAACATTAGTAAAGCCACAACAAATCTTCACAAGAGTTACTGCCATCTAGTCATTTACTGCCTAGTCCGTTCCTGCAAACATGAAGACAGTTTTTGCAGGGCATTCTTTTGGGTTAAGGTGTGTAAGTAGAACTCATTAGACTTCCTCTAAAATTTTGAAATGACATAGAATGGAACAAAATCTTTTCTTCATCTTTATTCCAAGGAAGGAAACGAACCTTGGTCCCTGGCACTGCAGCTGTTACCCAAAGGAAGTAATTAATAGCTAGTGTCTATCTAATTTTCAGACAACTGAATTCCAACTTACAGAAAGTTCTAGGACTGGCAGAGAAATGCTGGTCTCACTCATTTCCATAGCCTTGTCTGTTATAGGGAAAACATAGCAGTAGCATAATTCAGTGGGTTCTGAAACTGAACGAATGTATTAGTAGCAGCGCTTAGCAGTTCCCAGCTATTGCAAAGTAGTAAAACCCTGGCACAATTCTGGGAAATGCTGCTGCCATTGTAACCACTATTGGCAGTGCTACACAGTAAAAGGTTGGTTCTTCTAATGCAGTGTAATATTTATAGTTTAAGCAAAATCTAGGACTTATTTCTCACCACAGTCCTAGATATTGTTCATCCATTAAAAATGAAGGTTTGGGTTTCATCAAACTAGTCCTGGTTTGAAGATGATCATGAGGTGTGTGCACTTGTGTAATAGGGATTTTTAACCACAAGAAAAATGTAGACAGTACACAGTATGAGAATTTGCTTGCTTTTTTCAAGAAAATGTTATGAAACTATTCAGGCTTCTCAAGAATTAAAGCAAATGGAATAAAATGAGATAGAGCAAGAGCTTCAAAGTAGCATTTTGGATACCTCTCAAATATTCTTATTGAAGTTAAGGTGATCATTTTTGCATGCCTATATGTACTGTGCACACTTGGACTGAATTTTGATTTATACCAAGGTTTCTTTGGTTTCCTGTGACAGCCTGGAGAGAACTTCAAATATGAGCAAATGGATTTGCTGAATTGTCCTCTCACCCGTTTACATTACCACAATCACACTCATATACACAAAGACTTTGTGTATATGAGAATTTGCCTCTGTACTTTAAGATGATTCACCTGAGATTCTTTTAGTATGAGACAGTTTAAACCTTGACCTTTTTCTGAGTTGCCTTATCAATGCTCAGAGTTTCATGAGGCAAACGTCATCTTTGAAGGAAGGCTTTCTCTCCATCTTTTTCTGATCCTTGCTTTGCCTTAGTGTCCCATTTCTGTCTTAGCTGAGGAGTGTAAAAATTACTGCAGGCAGCTGATATAGATTATTAGCCTCCAGAATTGGTCAGTGCCATAAGATTCAGATTTTCATTTTCCTAGGGTAGATTTTACCAGCTTGGTTAGCTATCTGCTTCTTTACATTCTCTGTTCCAGTGCATCAGATAATTCAGAAATCTTGTATTTTTGGAAGTCATGATGAAATAAATATGCCTGGTCCTCTTTTCCCTGTATACAAAAGAATGACAAAAGCTTAGACCAAATAGAGAATGGTTAAGGAAAACAAACAAACATACGTTTGCATTGTCTTCCATAATTAGAATTTTAAGATAAAGTGTGTCTTTCTGCTTAAGGTTTAGCATTCTTTGCAGCTTCATCATTTCACACATTAAGAAAATAAGGGCTAAGGAACACAATTAATTCACAGGATAAAATAAACTACTGAAGTCTGCTTTGGTATCTTTACCTAAAGTTGAATATGCAAGCTGTTATTTCCAATATCTACTACTGAGAACTTTGTGTTTAAACTCCTAGGACCTGTTGAATTTCTCAGCCCAGTGTGCACAGGTAGTTCAGCTGTCTGTGGAACAATTGCTTAAGACTGCTTACATCTTCCACAGACACTGTATTTCTCTGATTTTATAAAGAATGGCCACATAGTCAAGATTTTCTTTCAGGAATTAGATCCCCAAACATAGATATCTAATCTTTTTAAAAGAAATGTGTTCTCATTTGCTTAGTGTAACAAATGTCTCATGAGATTTAATGATAAACTTTTACCTTTAGCTAACTGATTGAGTTTTTACTTAATAAGTACTGAGCTAAAGTCACATTCCTCGGTTACTTGTCAAACCGGTTGTTGATTTCAATTCAGTATTATTCGAGAAACTGCTTACTGAATAAAGAAAACTTCCATACTAGCACTAATTTCCAGCATTCTTGGCTAATTAAGGCTTTGTCTACACTGGCAGCTGGGGACTTTAGGCAATCTCACGCCCATATGCACTCACCATTTACATTGTAAATCTTTTGGCTAGGTCTTAAGTGACAGTCTTGCCTGATGCTGCAAAAAATATTGGCATGAGGCTGATCTGACCCCTTCATACCATGTGCTTTGAAATTATCTGGGCACACAATCTGTAAACACTATAAATCGATCTGCTGCAATCCCACAAGTCCCAGCTTTTGACTCCTGGCAAATTATAATTTTCCTGAAAATAATATTTTTTTTTCTTTTTGCAGTCCATAAGTACAGACAAATCTCAGAAAAATGCAGATCATACACAACTGATTACTGAAAGAACTTCATTTCATATGGTATAAGGGAAACTGTGATTCACTTTAGCCTTTTGTCAGGTAATATGCAGCATCAGGTACATGATTTATAGTCCATTTATAGTCCTTGGGATAGGGGGTTGGGGAGGGACAGTTAGGTTCGCTGTGGACAATTCAAAGTTGGTCACAAATGTTGGATTAGATTTCCTTTCTGAAACATCAGAAAGACAATCCTTTAAGGTAGCTCATTGCACAGGCATAAGTTAACAAGATAGATAAAATAAATTTACCTTGTAAACCTTTTTTATACACAGATTTTGCCAAAATTTACTTTTTGCAAAGATCTTGGTTTTATCATATAAGCACCTAAGAACAAACTGAGCTTTTCTCTTATAGACACATGCAATACATATTGAAGAAAAATATTTTAAAGACTAATAGTCTTGGAAATACAAGGAATGCTAGAATTTCTCAGGCCATTCACAAAGCAGATTGTTTTCGTTGAATCCAAAATAGAGCTTTTTTTTTGGCACTCTTAGTATCTTGTTCAGTGGCTAGCAGTAGTTGCAGCCCTTATTCCCTATAGTTCCTCTCCTTTTTTTCCTCTAGATTTTCTGCATTTCTCACCATCATCAGTACTACTTATTCTTCAGATTAAAGGGCTGAATGATAATTTATCATATCTACCTTCTTGACCTCTTTCAGCTTCACATCATAGTGCATGTACATGTAGTACTATCCAGCCTAAATCCTACCTAAATTAGAGCTAGGTCTTGGATTTTTTTACGTAAAATATCCCTTTTCTTAGGCAGAAATAAAGGTGCTCACACTGGGGGAGGTAGATATTTACATTAAGAGAGAAGCATCCCTTTCAGGAGAAACTGAAGTTCCAGCTGAGAGACTGAAGCATGTAGAATAAGCAGACTGGATCTTCCTCTAGAGAGCTGCAATGTGAGAAGCCTTAATGGAGGCCTGGTTGGAAAGTGAAAATTACTGAACAGAAAAAAATGTCTGCTGAAAAATACTGGCAGAGAAACTGTCTGCCAGCCTGGGAGCTCTGAGCCTGGGAAATAAGCCTTCAAACTAAAAACATCCCTGAAAACTGCATCTGGCCTCTTTGAAGTGTAGCTGGGGTACTCAGAAGCCAGAGACATCCAGAGATACCATTGATAAGTACAAGGAACCATAACAGCAATTTATTATCTGAAAAAGTGGAAACAGTCTGGGAAAATAAAGCTGGTCTGAAAGAAGTCATCGTCATCTATTGGCTGGTACAGGTGACAAATCAAAATTAATGCTCCTCAAAGTGGCAATGACCTATGTCCTCTTATATCTGTGTAATACAATAAGGACTTAATTTTTACACAAAATGGAGCTTCTGTCTCGGAGAATTTCCTCTTCTGCATGTCCCTTCCCTTCCCTTCCCTTCCCTTCCCTTCCCTTCCCTTCCCTTCCCTTCCCTTCCCTTCCCTTCCCTTCCCTTCCCTTCCCTTCCCTTCCCTTCCCTTCCCTTCCCTTCCCTTCCCTTCTCTTCCCTTCCCTTCCCTTCCCTTCCTTTCCCTTCCCTTCCCAAGATCAGTGGAAATTGAGTCCTTGAGCCTTCTGGTATTAAAAACTTTGAGTCCAGGGTCACAACCAACATCAATACCACAAATGCCATCATCAGCATGTTACTAGCTGCTGGAATTATTCATCATAGAAGATCACTGTGCTTGTCATCTTGTGTCTCTGGTAAGTAAGTGGGCAAAGCAACATAGACTGCAGCAGCCCTAAAATGTAATTAAAGATTTATGTAAAAGCATTTATTTAAATAAATATTTGCTTGTATTTTCAGATCTTACATTATATTAATTGAGGTGGCAGCCTGGAACAAATGTTTGGCAGCAGTACTAGAAATCTTCCAAGGCTGCAAGATGTGTTTCTGGTGACCACACATCAGGTCTTCTCAAAAGATTTCCAAGGAAACACCACAGCTGTCTGGGGAGTACCTCTGCCATGGGTTCAGCAGTAGCAGTCATTTTTCTTCTTCGTAGTAGCTGGTGCAGTACTGTATTTTTGACTTTTGGCCTGGGAACAGCGCTGATAACACCAGTGTTTTCAGTTGCTGCTTAGTAATGTTTTGGTCTGACCAAGGACTTTCTGAGTCTCATGCTCTACAAGGGAGGAGGGGAAGCCGGGAGGAAGCAGAAACAGGGTACCTGACCCGAACTGACCAAGGAGGTATTTCATACCACAGTACATCATGCCCAGGATGTAAAAACTGGGTGCAGGAACCCAGAAGAGTTGAGTTCACGGCTCGGTCGTCGGGTGGTGAGCAGTTGTATCCTGTTCCCTTGTTTTTCCCTTGTCATTATTATTATTGGTGGTAGCAGCAGTGGTTTGTGTTATACCTTAGTTACTGGACTATTCTTATCTCAACCCGTGGGAGTTACATTCTTTCGATTCTTCTCCCCATTTCCCCCCCCCCCACCTCGGAGTGGGAGGGGAAGAAATGGGACTGAGTGAACGGGCTGTGTGATTTACAGCTTAAACCACAACAGTTCTTTTTGGTGCCCAACGTGGGGCACGAAGGGTTGAGATAACGACGGGATTAATAGCCGTTCATCACAATGCTGATTTATTGGCTCTCAAAGTTGTTGCTCTGGTTCTCACAGGTTCAGCGTATGATACTTTACATACAGCCGGTATTTCTTATCTTAACGTTTTTCAGACATGGGCTTTGGGTTAAGGTTTTTGTTACATTGTACTTTGTGGCACTGATTTTTAATACAATAGACTCAGTGTTCATGAAACTAACACGACTTTTGTTTCCAATGTGGTCACCAACTCTATACTTTGGGAGGTATATAATAGAAGTGTTTAGCAATTGCACACCTTTTTTCACCTCCTCCGGTGGTGTCATGGGTTCAGCAGTAGCAGTTATTTTTATCCTTCTTGGTAGCTGGTGCAGCACTGTGTTTTTGACTTTTGGCCTGGGAACAGCGCTGATAACACCAGTGTTTCGGTTACTGCTTAGTGATGTTTTGGTCTGGCCAAGGACTTTCTCAGTTTCATGCTGTGCCAGGGAGGAGGGGAAGACGGGAGGAAAGAGAGACAGGACACCTGACCCAAACTGACCAAAGAGGTTATTCCATACCACAGCACGTCATGCCCAGGATGTAAAAGCAGAGAGCAGAGACCTGGAAGCGTGGGGGGGGAGGGGTGCACTGCATGGTCGGGCTTGGTATTAGGTGGTGAGAATTGTATTCTTTCCTTGTATTTGCCTTGTCATTATTACTATTGGTGATAGCAGTAGTGATTTGTGTTATACTTTAGTTACTAAACTGTTCTTATCTCAACCTGTGGGAGTTGCATTCTTTTCGATTCTCCTTCCCATCCCTCCGGGAGCAGGGGGAAGAAAGAGGGGGAAGTGAGTGAGAGAGAGAGACTGCGTGAGTTAGTCTTAAACCACAACAGTTCTTTTTAGAGCCCAACGTGGGGCACAAAGGGTTGAGATAATGACAGGATTAATAGCCACTCATCACAATGCTGAGTTATTGGCTCTCAAAGTTGTTGCTCTTGATTCTCCTGAGTTCATGGTTTGAGCCTGTTGTACCTTACTTACAGGTGGTATCTGTTATCTTAGTTTTTTTTCTGATATGGGTTTTGGGTTAAGGTTCTTGTTTCATTGTACTTTATTGGAATGGTTTGTAATACGGGCGGGCTCCGGAAGCGGGGGGGGCGGATGTGTACCTGGCAGTTCGGCTGCTCTTCACCGTCCTGGCCCTCATCCTCTTCTCCGCCTTTGTGAGGCTGTGGGGAGCAGAGGGGGGGCGGCCCTGGGAGCCGCCGGCGGCCAAAATGGCCCGAGGAGCGCGGCCCCAGGGACCAGGAGCCGAGCCGCGCGGCTGCCAAGCAGCGGGAGGAGATGACAGTGGAGAAGCTGAGCCCTGTAGCCGAGCCGAGCCCAGTGGCGGCCGCGGGCATTCCCCAGCAGCCGACTGCAGAGCCCCGTGAGCCCAAGCCCCAGGAGGATGCAGGAGATCGCGCAGCACTTCCCAGCAAGGCAGAGGAGGAAGATCTGGACTCAGACAAAGAGCAGCTGGTGGTGAGAGAGCCGGCAAGCACAGCAGCTACACCAGCCCCAGTGACAAGCACAGCAGCCTCATTTGAGAGTTCTGAAGGGTTTGAATGGCCTTTGGGTACCCTTGAGACCTGCCTGCTGATTGTGATGGGCATCAGCATGGTGGCATGCATACACAGTGTGTTTTACCTACAACCATTTTGTCTGGTCCCCAGAGTTAAGCAGAGTGGGGTGTGGGCCTTGCCTGGGCTTAGACTATGGTGTAGGATGACCCAGAGATCTTTCCCAAGGTTGGACAGTCATGAGTGGCAGGATGTGTGGGACAGTATGGGCGAGGATCTAGTCCACTGGGCCCCTCCAGTGCTTTGGAAGCGTCGGAGATGGAAGGCAGCTGTATGGAGTCCCCATTGACAAGCTGCAGAAACTGCTGGAGGGGAGGGTGAATTATTTTGAGCCTGGTGGCCCATGACACCTCAGGCCATCAGGGCAGAGATGCAGCATACAGATGGACTCATGATCGAGGGGTGGACTTAACAATGGACACTATTGCCCAGGTTATTCACAAGTGTGAATACTGCACACAGCCTCCCCTGCTCTGAAAGGCTGTTACAAAAGATGGAGCTTGACATCAGGGACCGAACGGACTCAGCAGCTTTGTAGGGATTGGTTTATGCACTAAGGGATGATCTCTCTTCCTCTGTATGTGTGTGTGGATGTGTATATATACATGTGATGGTATATTGAAAATGTGGGATCTGAGCATGACATGAATGGTATGGAATAAGGGGGGGATACTGTCATGGTTTCAGCAGTAGCAGTCATTTTTCTCCTTCTTGGTAGCTGGTGCAGCACTGTGTTTTTGACTTTTGGCCTGGGAACAGCGCTGATAACACCAGTGTTTCGGTTACTGCTTAGTGATGTTTTGGTCTGGCCAAGGACTTTCTCAGTTTCATGCTGTGCCAGGGAGGAGGGGAAGCTGGGAGGAAACAGAGACAGGACACCTGACCCAAACTGACCAAGAGGTTATTCCATACCACAGCACGTCATGCCCAGGATGTAAAAGCAGAGAGCAGAGACCCGGAAGGGTGGGGGGGTGCACTGCGTGGTCGGGCTTGGTATTAGGTGGTGAGAATTGTATTCTTTCCTTGTATTTGCCTTGTCATTATTATTATTGGTGATAGCAGTAGTGATTTGTGTTATACTTTAGTTACTAAACTGTTCTTATCTCAACCTGTGGGAGTTGCATTCTTTTCGATTCTCCTTCCCATCCCTCCGGGAGCAGGGGGATGAAAGAGGGGGAAGTGAGTGAGAGAGAGAGACTGCGTGAGTTAGTCTTAAACCACGACAGGTGGTCAACCTGTGAAGGAGACATTCTTTTATGCTCCCAGCCCCCCCACCAGAACGTTTACAGCATTGTTTGAGAATTTTGAAGGTTTTGAATGGCCTTTAGATACCCTTGAGACCTGCCTGCTGGTTGTGATGGGGATCGCCATGTTGGCATGCATACCGAGTGTGTTTTACTCACGACCATTTCGTCTGGTCCCGAGAGTTATGCAGAGTCGTGTTTGGGCCTTTCCTGGGGTTAAATGATGATATAGGAGATCCAAGAGATTTTCCCCGAGGTTGGATAGTCATGAGTGGCAGGGTGTGTGGGATAGTATGGTCAAGTATTTAGGTTAGTGGGCCCCTCCAGTGCTTTGGAACTTCACCTATGAACAAATGCAAAATCCAGAAAAATTAGTAAAGCACTTAAAGGAGGTGTGTTGTCATTCTGGTCACACCAGAGATGAACAAATCATGGCAACATGCTGGGGCTTGGCCTATGCTTACAGAGGCCTGTTTAGCACCATCCAGCACCTTCAAAAGGAAAAATATGTCCCTGAATCTGAGGGTGGAGTAATAGACAGAGCAGCTACTCCAGCTCCAAGCACAGCCGCAACACCAGCCCCAGCGACAAGTACAGCCACTACTCAAACTTCAACTGTAATTGACAGTGCAGCTACTTCAGCCCAGCAACAGCTACCGTATACAGGCGGTACCGTTCGTTGGTCATGTGTATACGGTAGCTGCACTCCCCTGCTAGAACCTCCAAACAAGCTCAAGGTCCAGTTGTAGGAGAACATAGGGTAGTCAAGCTTCCGAGACTGCAGACACATCCAAGTGAGGCACTGCACGTGGCAGTCTGCCATTCTTTAAAAGAACTGTCGTGGTTTAAGCTTTAAATCACACAGCCCGTTCACTCAGTCCCATTTCTTCCCCTCCCACTCCGAGGTGGGGGGGGAAATGGGGAGAAGAATCGAAAGAATGTAACTCCCATGGGTTGAGATAAGAATAGTCCAGTAACTAAGGTATAACACAAACCACTGCTGCTACCACCAATAATAATAATGACAAGGGAAAAACAAGGGAACAGGATACAACTGCTCACCACCCGACGACCGAGCCGTGAACTCAACTCTTCTGGGTTCCTGCACCCAGTTTTTACATCCTGGGCATGATGTACTGTGGTATGAAATACCTCCTTGGTCAGTTCGGGTCAGGTACCCTGTTTCTGCTTCCTCCCGGCTTCCCCTCCTCCCTTGTAGAGCGTGAGACTCAGAAAGTCCTTGGTCAGACCAAAACATTACCAAGCAGCAACTGAAAACACTGGTGTTATCAGCGCTGTTCCCAGGCCAAAAGTCAAAAATACAGTACTGCACCAGCTACTACGAAGGATAAAAATGACTGCTGCTGCTGAACCCATGACAACCTCGAATTTCAATTTCATACCTGTCTGAGGTAGACAAGATCCAACAACCAGCTAGATAAACAGAGTTGGTAGACTCATCTCTGAAAAGGAAAAAACATTTTTGAATTCCCTGAACTGCTGCAAGTTTAGTCACCTGGAGAGTTCCTGTAAAACCATCTATCTCACGAACAACGAATAATTAACGCATCAGTGTGACAGTATTGAATGACTAATACCAAAACATATGCGACTATAGGAAGTTGTGAATGCTCCTTTCCTGGCAGTGTTCAAGGCCTGGTTGGGCAGAGCCCTGGCTGACATGGTTTAGTGCAAGGTGTCTCTGCTCATGGCAGGGGGGTTGGAACTTGATGATCTTGAGGTCCTTTCCAACCCTTACTCTTCTATGATTCTATAATTCTGTAGGAAGGGATTGTCTTAATCTTGGCAGTAAGTGCTGAATGTGGATGTTCATTCTGAAATGCTCCAATCAAAGATATCTGACTTATCAAAGTTGACAGCATAATCTGAGTTTTGCCAGATTTCACCCCTGTAAGTTAAAACACCTGTGAGATACTGATTAGACAAGTCTGCTTAAAAAGTCTTTCAGCCTATCTGCACATGAATCCCATGGTACTGGGATGTTTCATGATAGTTTCCATTAACTCCAAATTTTATAGCTCTCCAGCTGATGGACCAGCCTGTATATTTATACTCATAAATAACATAGGGGATGATGGTACACATTGCAGTACAATGCAAAGCCTATTGCTTAAACTGTTGGCACAGGCCACAGCTGGATCTCAGGCTGATAAATACTTTAAGGACAATTTGAGGGTAAAATTCAGGAACTACCATGCTCCAAGGATCATCTGCAACTAACAGTTTAGGATCCAGCCACACTTTCTGGAGTGTAACAGCTGTAGCTGAGCCCAATGGCCTTGGAGTCAGAAGACAGGTCTGTCTATGTTTACATCACTTGAATAAATGTAGTCCTATTGTAGAATGAAAGGAGTATATGATGTCACATAAACAAAGCTTTGTCACCTTATAGTGTAGTAAGTTCAGGCTCTGTATATCATGTAGACAGTGAAGTTAATTGCTGGGGTGAGGACATATGGAGTTTAAGCGAATAGTTCTTGGTAGGTTTATAAGCCACAGGTTGAATACTACTACTGTAAACCATCCCAAAACATTGAATAACTGCAGTCTCTCATAAAGGCCACATCTGAGCCTGAATTCACTACGTATCCTGATGAGAGGAATCTGATCTGAATGCAGATCTGACTTAAGACACAGTGTGGTTATACATTTCAGCAGATACTACTCACAACACTTCCATTTCAGAACACTTACATAATTTTTTTGTTTAATTTTTCCTAACAGAAAGACAAAGCCCAGTTTTGCACTGGAAAGCCACATCTTTAGCACCTTTGCTCATACACTACTGAGAACCACAGGCTTCTGCAGACATGAGGATACATTCATTTAATCAGAAAATTTGATTGTGAATCAGCTGAGTTCAGCTTCTGCAATTTTGTGTTTGCAACAGATAAATAGCTTGAAACATATTGGGCTTTTGGAGTTTTCACAGAATTGTTAGGGTTGGAGAAGACCCCTGGAGATCATGTAGTCCAACCAAAATAGCCAGGATAATTGAATGTTAGCTGTTTATTACTTATATTTCAGCAATAAAAGAGAAGTTCATAACATTTTCTCACTTGGAACTGATACAGAAAAATATTCCTTGCCATAATTTTGGTAATGAAACAAGCCTTTTTCTATGATGTCCATTTAAATAAACTAGTTAATAGACTTCTAATGAAAGGAGTGACAATTCATCTTCAGATTCACAGGAAGATTGTAGGAATGAATGATACCGAGACATGAAGTAATTTGAGGTATTTGTCTTTCTTTTCTCCTCTTTTGAAATTAAATCTTAAGCAATATCTGATCACATCCAAGCTGAGAAACCTTTTCTGTCTTTGTCATGTGTGTTTCCAAGTGGTATAAGCAATAGTCAGGTTTTTATCTGGCTGTTACTGCGGACACCCGTAGCATGCAATGTGAGCAATACAGTCAGAATATGAAGCTCTCTCTGGGTTAATTGACCTGCTGATATTGCAGTGAATTAGTATGGCAGTCATAGTACCACAGCTCTCAGGATCTGTGGAGCCTCATATGGATCCTGAAAGTACTCTTTGTAATAGGTATTCCTCAGCTATTTAATTGTATCACACCTGGTGGAAGTTTCAGCTAATCCCTGCCATTTACTTAAGCACTATCTATCATTTAAAATCAAATACACTCTTACAATCATTTCACAATCAGTTCAGCTTGGCTTAACACAGAGTGACTCCCAGCAACTCCCAAGGGAGTGTCATATATAAATAAACCTGATATTTAATGTCTACTTTAATGGACAAATAAAAATGGATTAAAGGTAGTGTTACCCTTATTTTTTATAGGAGTAAAAATGAAGGAAGTCTTACATTGTTCTTGAAAAAGTATATTCCACCATACAGTACTGATATGAGGGTTGCAAACAAGCAATCCAGTTCTTGATGCTGGGACACTTCTGTGCTAATGCTTGATTCAACATTATGACAGATTTGCATAGCCTGGTATACGTGGAAGTGTAGAAAATGGCTTTTAACATTGAAAGCCACTCTGCCAGCTGTGGGGCACAGCACCTATCTTTGTGTTCCCTCTAATACTGTGTATATTATGTGTATATTATGGAAAAAGCAGGTTTTGGACCTGCTAACCACTTATCAGCTGAGGATTCCTTCATAGTATGGCTGTTCCCAGCTAACTTTGACAAATTCACTTGTGTTCTCCAGAGTTTAAGTCTCAACAAGTGTTTCAGGTAATTTATTCTATACTGGGTCTCTGTAATATTTAATATAGTTTTCCAATAGCTGCTGACTGATGTTTCAGCACTCATGGTCAGGCACCATCTGAAAAGCAGCTTGGGAAAATGTTGAGAATAAGCAATTAGATAATTTAAATATTTTAGCCTGAACATCAAATCATGTTCTCAAAAACTAGTGTGGGACAAATGTTTGCTATACTTCTTACAGCTTCACATCAGAAGAAATCTTGGATGCAAGACTAGAAGGGAATTTCTGAGCTGTTAAGTCTAGTCCCTCTGATATTTCAGACAACTGAATTAGTTTCTTTTAAATTCATAAAATGTCCCCTTTAGACCAGTTTATATTTCTTATCACGATAGATTGTTCCCAAACTTTGGCCAAGCACTTTAAACTCCTTACAGCTGATGTTGGATTACTAAGGAAGTGTATTAAGAAGAGGTACAGAATATATCACTCCTCAGTAACAGGATCTGACTTGTTGCTAATCGTGAGCTATCTTTCACCACAGAAAATCAATATTATCTTTTTCTCTGAATAGAGGTAAGGATTACTTCAATTTACATTGTACAAGCACTGAGTCCACAGCCAAGAAGACCTTTCCTAACTGTCCTCCTTAAACAAGGGAAAGCAGGAAGGAGAATAGCAAAAATGGATATAAAAAATAGATAAAATTATAGGTTTTTATTCTTTTTATAACATCTCCATATTTAATCACATAATTTTTTAACCAATACAAGTAATTCAGAGACCTTGTGATGCCATGGATCACAAGTTAAGAGCCATTTATAAGGCAGCAGTGTCTTAGCCAAAAATCAGTTATTTCCAAGCCTAGTCAAAGAGTCTTGTGGGTGGATCACATATTCTCTGCTTGTTCAGTTCAAAGAAACAGCATCCTTTATATACCTTTTCTGTTGGTACCACCTTGGAGGTTATATGTTCGTAGCAAAAGGTATAGAAATGAGGAGATCACAAGACCGAGATCATGTGCACACAGTTTAAACAGAAGGTCATTTTATTGCATTTATTCAATCACAGACACTCTGTATTTACCTTTTGCATTTTAATGGCATGCTTTGCAGTTTTAATCTTGTATTTTAACAGGAAAAAGGAATAATGCAAATATTTTCATTTGTGAAGAAGTACTAATACTTAAAACTCAGAGGGACCATAAAGATAGAAACCCTGTATAAGGTCTGGGGCCTTATGTGTTCATAACATTAATAGTGAAGGATGGTATTCTATCTGCCTAACTACCCTAACCCTTATGAAAGGGAGAATATATAAAGGATAATGAAGCATGATTTCAAAGCAAGTCGCTAGTGAGTCTATACTTTAAAAGATGAGGTACCAACTTTTGCTTCATTTGCTTCAAGTTCATTTGCTACAATTAAATTTCTAGAAATAAGTAAAAAATTCCTGTTTAACCATTCACTTGCAGTTATAAATTTGCAGAGATCTGCCGTTGGACCATTATTATTTTAAAACAGAATGTGACTAAATTACCATAGACTTTAAGTGCTGTTATAATAATCAGATCACTGGTATTCAAGTCATCTGTTTTTTCTTGAGACATATTTGTTATACTTACAGTTTAAAATCAATGTTTACTTAACAGAAATCTCCTTTCACAAATCTCAGGATATTCAGGCAAGCTGATTTCTGGTCTCTTTCCTTGTTCAACGTATGCTGTGGGATTTCACGCTGGATTTCCTGCTTTGAGGACAGATCTTTTATAGAAATCAAAGAAACTAGGATGTTGCACAGGATAACCTTAACCTTTACAGGAATTGCTCCACATACTCTGCTTGTTCAGTTGCCATGTGTTCAGTTTGCTCACCTGAAAAAGAAAATCTCCTATGACATCTTTGTGATGATTTGCAACCAGTTCTCCTGAAAGTGGATGGAAGTAATCTATTTGCTTTTCTTTTCAGATGAACGGGGAGACAAAGCAAGGATGACAAAATCTGAACCTGAGCCATGTCAAGTGAATCTTCAGGGCACTGGAGTATCCTTTTCTTTCTTTTTGTCTTTTTTTTTCTTTTTTTCCTCCAAGATATTTGTTGCTGTCTGAGGCCAAAAAATTTTATTTTTTCTTATTTTTATTCAGCCTATTCTTTCATGCAAAGGGGTATAAAATTCTCTTCCAAAATGGGTAGCTATGGCTTTTCCAGTACAGTATATATTAATATACACTTTATCCCATAAACTTGGAACATGTTTTCCTGCTGCTTAACTACCTCCCTTTTCAGAAGTGATGCAAGACACAGGTATTTATATGCCATATAATTTCTGACAATATTTCAGAAAACTACTGACTGTTCACAGTATAAAGATAATACTCCAGTGATATTGACTGGCTAGTGAAATCATGAATCTCCTTTCACTGGCACTGAATGATCATTATACAATATGTGACCTTTTTAATGCTTCTAAATTTTATACATGCTTTTACAGAAGTCAATTTCAACACTGTCAAAATATTTACTTACTTATAGTGGATTTGGGCTTATAATTAGCTAAAGGATCCTGCCTCATTCATTCAAAGCAATTGAAGGATTAATTGACTGAAAGCAATTTCTACCAGCCACCTGCATGAAGGAGCAGTTGTTGAAATTGCCTCTTCCTTGTAAACAATTATCAGATTTGTTACTGACAGTATCACATCGAGCTTCATTAACCAACAGTTCCTGAATCCTGCAAAACTGAACATGCTTAATTATAATCCCAGCCTACTATGCTTATTATTGCAAGTGCATCGTTACCATAAAATTAAATTTATTAATTGCAGCTTTACTGCTGAATGAAGAAATAGCCAAGATAGAGTTTTCAAGTTTGCGTTTGGCGTTGTGATTGTGTGACTGGACAGGGAAACCCTTTAATTTTTGACCACTGAAGGGAGGTTTTGTCACCTTTATAATATCTGTGAAAACTGAGATATGATATTAAAATCGTAGAATCCTAGAATGGTTTGAGTTGGAAGGGACCTTAAGGGTCATCTAGTTCCAACTCCCCTACCATGGGCAGGGACACCTTCTATTAGGCCAGGTTACTCAAAGTGAAGAATTTCTTCATAGTATCTAATCTAAATCTACTTTTTTTTTAGTTTAAAACCATTCCTCTTTGTCTTATCTTTTCATGCCCTTGTAAAAAGTCCCTCTCCAGCTTTCCTGTAGACCACTTTAAGTACTGATAAACTGCTCTTAGGTCTCCCTGAAGCCTTCTCTCCTTGAGGCTGAACAAGCTCAGCTGTCTCAACCTGTCTCCAAAGGAGAAGTGCCCCAGCCCTGGGAGCATTTTCATGGCCTCCTCTGAATTTGTACCAAAAGGTCCAGTTCCTTCATATGTTCTTATGCTGGGGGGGGGGCCTTAGAGCTGGATGCAGTACTCCAGGTGGGGTCTCACAAGAGTGGAGTAGAGGGGAACATTAACCTCCCTTGACCTGATCACACTTCTTTTGATAGAATATTGTGTGAGTTGACAACTTTATATTGTTACACTCTCACTATTAAACAATAAAGTTGTAAGCAGTGGAACTGCTGAAGCTGCTGATAGGATTTAGCTGGCAGAATACGACATCTATATTTAGGTGATCCTGCACCTCTCCTCTGCTCTTGTGAGACCTCACTTGGAGTATTGTGTGCAGTTCTGGTGTCCTCAATATAAAAAGGACATGGAACTGTTGGAACAAGTCCAGAGGAGGGCCACGAGGATGATGAGGGGACTGGAGCACCTCCCGTATGAAGATAGGATGAGAAAGTTGGGGCAGTTCAGGCTGGAGAAGAGAAGGCTACATGGAGACCTCATAGCATCCTTCCAGTATCTGAAGGGGACCGAAAAGGATGCTGGGGAGGGACTGTCATGAGGGACTATAGTGATAGGACAAGGGGTAACGGGTTCAAACTGAAACAGGGGAAGTTTAGATTGGATATGAGGAAGAAATTCTTTACCGTAAGGGTGGTGAGGCAGTGGAATGGGTTGCCCAGGGAAGTTGTGAATCATAGAATCATAGAATGCTCCATCCTTGGCAGTGTTCGAGGCCGGGCTGGACAGAGCCTTGGGTGGCATGGTTTAGTGGGAGGTGTCCCTGCCCATGGCATGGTGGTTTAAACTAGATGATCTTAAGGTCCTTTCCAACCTTAACTATTCTATGATTCTATAATTCTAACTGTCTACATCTAGGTGGGCACTACGTGTTCAAATCACATTACAGTCAATAGAGTTTAGTCAATAGAGGAATATCTACAGCTGTTCAGCTAACCAATTGGGTGGATAGCTCCAAGATTATCATCACCTTTCTCTTGTTAGGGGCACCAATATCCATTTCTGTTCTGTATCCAGTAGTGATTTTTATGTCAATTTAGAATACATACCTATGATGAATTTGATGTCACTAAGTGAAAGAATGATGCTTCATGTTGGCTCCAGTCTGATGAAAGTTTATTACATTCCATTCAATATACAAGACCTTCCTTGCTTTGCTTTGTGGATCATTCACTGAAGTCAACTGCCCTTTCTTTCAAGCAGTATAGTTTTGAAGATGATCCAGGAATTCTGACTCATAGCTGAGATTTGACCCGATTTTTTTAATTTGGTTATTGATCACAAAAATAAATAAGTAATTAAATAAATAGCTCTGGAGTGATTTACAAAATGGATATAGAGGCAGACCTTAAATCAATGGTGTTCTTTTTGAAGTACACAAGTCATGCAGAGTAAATCTCTTGCTACTGTGAAACAGAACTTCATTTAGAATGTAAAGCTGCTTGTTCCTTTCTCATGGTGCCTTCTCATGGTTCATCAAACAAACAATTCCCATCCCTAAACTTTTTCTTACCAATTCTGAAATTCTATAAAATAACTGATGGGAGCAGGCTGTAGGTCTAATGAATTCTTATTCTGGAGCTTTCTCACTTTCTGTTCCCAAAACTCTACTTAGGGTCTTCATGCAGATTGAAATAACTTTTTTAAATCCTGGAAACAAAATGCCATCATATCCCCTTCTGAAAAATCCTATTGTGAATCATAATGGACACAAACCCAGATTTTAATTCATTTATCTTTAGTGATGCCTGGAAGTACAGCTCTGCCTACATTGCAAATATTATATTATTCTTCATGGGTGTGGATTTGTTTGATAGGGGATCATCACAAAATTGAAGTCAATATATTTAGAAGTATCTCCTAAAACCTTTTTTTCATTATTGATATACTTATGACACTCTGGTAAGCCTAGTCACTCTGGTAAGCCTAGAGATAGGGAAGTATGGCATGGAAAATAAATATTTTGTAAGAAACCTTTATAATTTTAAAAATATTTCCTTTCCTTTTGGGTCAGCTGCTCCCCTTCCATTCATATATGAAACAGCTTTCAAACATGCTTGGTTTTTGGTAGTTTTTCCAAAAAAAGCAATTACATGATTGCTGGCCCATTATCAATACAGAGTGGGGCACTCTACCCCTCTATTCTGCTCTTCTGAAACACACCTGGAGTACTGAGTTCAGTTCTGGGGCCCACTGTACAAGCAAGACATGGACATGTTGGAACAGGACCAGAGGAGGGTCATGAAAATGATCAGATTGATAGAACACCTCTTGTATGAGGAAATGCTTATACAGTTGGGGTTGTTCAGCCTGGAGAAGAGCAGGCTATGTGGAAACATTACTGGGGCCTCTCAATATATAAAGGGGGCTTATAAGAAAGATGGAGAAAGACTTTTTATCAAAACCTGTAGTGGCAGAACAAGGAGTAATAGTTTTAAACTGAAAGAAGGGAGAGTTAGGTTAGACATAAGGAAGAAATTTTTTACTATAAGGGTGCTGAGACACTGGAACAGGTTTCTTAGAGATGTTGTGGATGTCCCATCCCTGGAAGTGTCCAAGTCCAGGTTGGACAGGACTTGGAGCAACCTGGTCTAGTGGAAGGTTGCTAGGGCAGAGTGATTAGAACTAGATGATATTTAAGGTCCTTTCAACCCAAACCATTCTATGATTCTAAATGAAAAAGATGTAAACACATTCAGGCAAAGAATCAGTATCACTCATCCTTTGAACCATCAATCAGTTCATAAATCAGTGTAGTACACAGATTCCCTATACTTTTTTATGTTTTTGGAAGGTAGTCAATACTTAGCGACTAAGCAAAACTTTCCTTCGAAGTTCTTTGCCCTTTAACTTTAAAAATCATAAAAAAATTTTAGTAGCCAAAAACCAGTATCTGCTATGCAACTATGAATTTTTTTATTTCCTTCAGAAATGTTGATAGAAAGGAGCTCTATAAAGAAAATGAACTGTTAAGATAGTGAAAGGTTATCTTAATTGATTTGCTAGTAAGACACTCCATGTAGTCCTTTTTTATGGATCTTAAGCATAGGATCCATTTTTTTACACTAGTTTTTGAAATCTCTCTAAAGAACTGCAATCATTTTCCCAAATTACTGATGTCAATATGGTGCACTTTAGGTCAGAATTGGCTTCCGCAGAGATAAGTGTGTATACACATATATACTTAAGTATATACACACATATGCAATTTCATTTTTTTAAGTCTTTACTGACATTTAAAAGAGGATTTTTTTGTCTTTTTAATATAAAAAAATGTTTCAAACATTGCTTTTCTTACAAGATTTGTCACAGAAGTTGACAGAAAAATACCAAGTACATTTTCAAGAGCTGAAAAATTCTTCCCTTCCTGGTTGATCGTCATCCTTAGTTGCATTAATGTGGAGAATAGTTCCTTCCTGAATCTGCTTTATTTTGGAAATGGGCACAGCTCACTGCAACGTTATGGGCAGCAAAACGTCATGCACCCCATGTAAAGAAAAATTTTCCTGATGTAGAAAATTTCTGAATGAAAAAGTACCATGATTTAGACTCTTAATTTTTTCTTTTTTATACTTCAGCTAGAAATAAAAAAAAAACCACACAAAAAAGCCCCACCATATCGCTACAGTCCACAAGTGCCAGTGTTACTGCTTATGAAAAACAAGGAAACCAAAGTTTAAAGGAAGTACCATCACCAGTTTCAAGAATGTGGCTCTCTTAAGACATATGAAATAGGTGCAAAATAGGTATAATGACTAAATTAGCAATGTAGTCACTGAAGTGGAAAAGGAACATCAAATATCCTGGCTGACGTCTTGCTTGTTCGAATGATTGAGATGAGGAAGTATTTACTCTAAGGAAGAATTCTGGAGTCATATAATGCAACCTCCTATTAAATGCGGAATAGAGCTGGATTTTTCTCACTGAGAAATATCAGTCTTTGACACAACTCCTGGAGTTTTTGACTTTAGTAAGGTTTTTATAAGGGATGATTTCTGTCTAAAAAGTAATTGATTTAGTAATAGAATGATATTAAACTTTTCCTATTTCTATATATACAGAATTATCATAAAAATATTTGATATCTGAAGATTTTCAAAGATACTTAATGCCATGATTTTATGAAGGAAACTAGATATGAAGGAATCAAGATTTGATAACCAGAACAGTGATGTTGCGAGTTGGACTAGATGACTTTTAAAGGTTCTTTTCCAACCCAAAACATTGTACAATTTTATCGTTCTTTTTTTAAAACCAACAGTCTCGACTACCTGGATAAGGGTGTTCAAATCTACAAGGAATTTCTAAAAATGCTGCCAGTCATCTTATTATTCTGGTCTTTGATTTTAGCTGAACTGACTCCTGAGCATGCTTTCAAGCTTTGATCAGTCAATGACTTTGAGAGAGGAATAGTCATCAATTATGTCTATTTCCAATTACAAACTTGGAACCTACTTAGTCAGTCCAAAAAAAATTGAGTCCATTCTTGCTTAATCACATATGAAAATTGCTTGGATAAACCTCTGCAGTTGCAGACTGCCATATGATTAGAGCAAGGAGGCGTTTTAATAGGTTGGTCCATTATAACATATTGGTCCATATGGACCATAAATAACAAAGTGCCATCTGTGTTTTAAATGAAGTAAATGTGTGTTGGCACACACTTTGTTTAACTGTGAAAATATTTTGTAAATATAAAATGGATTATGTGTTATATTTTGAAAGTTCATCTCTCTAACTCCCCTAGTTAACTGTGTAGTAATTTCAGAGCTGTAGCTGTCTCTGTTTTGCAACAATAAAATTCTCCAGAGCTTGGTACACCATAGTGTTTTACAAATGAGCACATAAGCATTCATTTCCTGCCCAAGTTCAGCGCTGACTCACAAAGGTGATATTTTGTGGCCTGTGTCATTTGAGGAAGCAGACTTCGATAAAATCCTCTGAACGTGCTTTATGTGTACCACAGAGAATAGACTCTGTAGTGAAGCTTGACTGCTGTTTTGATATAAGAAAAGGAAGCATCAACAACAGAAGCTCCTGGATGCAGCTGGCAATGTTCCACTTCCGTATGACATTTCAGTGGCATATATATATATATATATATATATATATAAATAAAATTGTGAAGTAAAAGGCTGATTTTCTTTTCTTCCTAAATGGAAACTCAAATATTTGGTGTTTTCAGACAGGAACCCAGCACAAAGAGCGTTCTGATTTTGACTTCTGATTTCATTTCCATCCCTGCGTTCCTTTAGAAACTCTGTTGCACATTCAGTGCCTGATTGAAGTGAAAGGGGTTCAGCACTGCAGTGAGGAGGAATAAATCAATACCAACAACATGCTCAAGGGCGGTAATGGATGTTAGGAAAGAAACTGAAATATGTATCATTAACCAGAGCTTCCAATTTAATTGTGAAGTTTAGCTAATATTTAACAATCATCTTTCTGGAAGAGGTAGGTTTTTTATGTAATTTTAACTTTTACTTCTATGTTTCCATATTAGACCTGAATACCGTAGGAATATGACTCTACATAACAACAAACTACTATATATTCATATATATACTTATATATACATATATAAATATAAATACATGGAGAAAACAGGACAGTGAGAGAGAGATAGATGTTGACAGGTAGTAGAATTAATTCAAATATTTCTTCTGTTATATGTAGCGCAATGAAGTCTGGTTCAATGCTTGTTGGAGTTACAATATTCTAAAACAAATAAGATGCCACAGAAGGTAATTAATAATTTTTATCTTAATAAAAAGTAAATATTAATAGTTCAAACATGATTGAATTGAGATTAAATGTTTAATGAAAATCCTCATAGTCTGTCAGTTTGGTGATATTTCTCCAATCTTCCACTTTCTTCCCATTTTAACATATCTATGCCATAGCTTAATTTTGACTCATTTTTTAAGCATAACTTAGATCCATCATTGGCACAAGGGCTGAGAACTGAACAACTGGAGAGTCACTTAGGGCAGAATCCATTTCCTTCAGGGACTGGGCAGCTACAACTTCTCTGGGCAACCTGTTCATATTATGTTTCTATCTTTTCCCTTGGACTACAAACTGGCCACATAGTGATTTCAGACGTAGCAGTTGGATTATCAATATCTAATGCTCGGGGGTGTGAATCTGACCATGTATGCTATCTCCTAATGATAGTTTGAAGACTAGACTTGTGCATCTTTGATATCACAACCCTCTGTGTGCAGTGTTAGTCACTTCTAGAGCTGATGGACACACTGCCAGGAAAAGAGTCATGTTCAGAAAAGATGTGTGGGATGTGGAGCTCATCCTCTTCAGTACCTCTGCAGAGAGTGCTCTTTCAGGGTGTTATAGCAATAGCATTTATCCTAGAGGAAAGGAGACAATGACTGTGCTTGTACTTTCCTTGTTTTCATTTTTCCACAAGGGAAGCTATTCACAATACCTTCAAAGGTGTTCTCTATTAGAGATCTGAAGGGAGGCTACTTAAAAAAAGAAAAAAGGTTATCTAGGAGCAAGAGTAACATCAGGAAAGAAGGCACTATTTGAAAGTGCACCACAGAAGACTGTGCAGGCTGAGACTTCTCTATTTTCTGCCCCGTTATCTGCATAATATGAAATGACTCTTCCAAACTGGAAAAAGAAAAAAAATTACAGTGCATATTAGATGACAAATGTGATCTGGAGTAAAGTTCTTCCAGTCTCTTCTTACTGAAGCAAATGATTTTTTTGTAAAATAATGAAATATTTAGCTGGAGAGATGAAATATGTAAAGCCGCATTATTACATTCCTTGATAGCTACAGAACACTATTCTGTGGAAAACCAGAGCTGTTTCTCTTGCACCCAAAAGTCTGTCATCGTTTAAAATTATATCTCTAACTGTTGAGTATTTTATCTACTTACAATTCACTTACAATGAAATACTTACAATAGAAAACATTTTAATATCCCTAAAACTCCTGTTTCTCATGTAGCTGCATATTTTACTGTGAGAAAGCACTTAACTTGCTTACATATCTAACTTTCAGAGAGTGGCTGTGATAAAAATACATTGTGAGTCTATAATTGGGGTGCACGTCTACCAGTAGCTCTAGTGTCTTTCCATAGAGCCCACCAACTGTGTGAATCTTACCCTTAAATGACAACTGTATTGTATTTGGGCATGGGTAAAAATTAAAGATTAGAAAATCTTCTCAATTAGTTAAGTTTTGCAAAATCTCAGGATCCTTTACAGATTCAGCTCTTTAGTCCAAGGTCCTTATTCTGAGGACATTTTGACATTTCTGCATCTGAGAGCAACTATAGAAAGAAAATAAAACAGGAAAAAAAGAAAAAGATAAAAGCGTATGCATCCACTGTGTGAGACTGTGGATGAAGCTATTTGGGCAACCTAGGAAATTCTTATTTCTTTAGATCAGGTGAGATCTGCTTAAATGACACCAGCAGGGCCAGCAAATCCAGCCCTTAAAGAAAGGCAGATCATTCAAAACTACCTGTCAAGTGCTTCCATTTAGCCTGTCCCTAAACGAAAGAGATAGAACAGCAGATAGCATATTGATACATCTCTATAATTTAACTGCTTATCTTTAAACTCTTAATGGGAAAATTAAAAACCCTGGCTTGTTAGAAGGATCTATGACACATTCTGTGGATCACTGATCTTTCTTCCTACTGTGAAATTATGACTTTCAGGGTGAATTTAACTTGCTGTGAACTGGGAACTTTGGCAGCTAATATTCAGCTGCTGATCAGAGTAATTAACAGATAGTGTTGTGAGTGAAGAAAAGAAATTGGAGAATGGCCAGTACATACTCACTGAAGACTTAAAAGCATAACAAGAACTAAGAAGTTGAATAAGTGTGTTGGGCTTTGTATTAGCTTTTAAACGTCAGGTTCCCTGACTATGCTTGATTGAACCTCTTCAAAATAAGACAAAATTATAAATACAACAGATGTGTGAAGATAAAATTCCTCGTTTCCTGTATTTGTCACATGGACTAAAGATATTACTTGCAGCAATTTAAATTTGCTTTCAGTTTTATTTCAGTCAGTGCTCAGAAAAGACCTACTGTAGACTGGCTGAAGTATCACTGTGAAATAACTTTTTTCTGGGGTGCAACTTAATATTATCTCTGTATTCCTCTTTTCAGCTGTAGAAAACATCTCTAGAAGAGCTCCTGCTAAAGGTGATTGAGAAAACTGTGATTTTCCAAGGTCTAAAGTGAAGAACTCAGATCTCTTGAATCCCTACCAGGCAGCAGTAAAGTCTCGCCAATACATATCAGCTATTTTCTATCAAACTGAGATCAATCCCTTTTTCAATGAAGTGAACATATAAGTCAACACACAATGATCTGGATTTTGTCATAAAGAGAAATGTCAACAGCTGTAGAAGCTATTTTAAGTTAATTCATTTACTACTCAGTACTTAATTGAAAGGAAAGACAAGTCTTCAAGCAGTATTGGTTTCCACCATGTAGGCTGCATCATGCACCCTACTGTGTATGCACATATAGAAACACAGATGTTCATGAACACTTATATTCACTTGAAATAGCATGTTTGCAACTGTTAGTGATTTTTCTAAAGATGATGTGGAATCTTAAATCTTTTCTTGTGCCTTGTAGCAGAGCTGATTTGAGATGTCAGAGGCAAAATTGCATTTTGTAACTGACAGAAGTGTGAAGGTTTTTATTGAGATAAATGCGGTGATGAGTCACAGCATCCGTGGGGCTCTGGGGGATGAAAATGTGGGTTTGAAGGAAGCTCCAGGGATGTGAAGGGGGGCTTAGGTATAAGATCAAGAAAGGCTGATGACGATTTGAAGAGCAGTGAATGATTTCAGGAAGTTATTCCTGGGAGAAAACTACTTTTCCCCCTTTTTTACTTTTCATTAAGCTCCCCGTGACAGCTGTTCGGATTGTGAAGTTGCAGTCAGACTGCAGCATGCTCTTCTACCACCAGTCTCCTTCTCCCCTAAAAGCACCTTCTGTGTCACATATTCTCTTATAGAATCATAGAATCACAGGATGGTCTGGGTTGGAAGGGACCTTTAAAGATCATGTAATTCCAACCCACTTGCCATGGGCAGGGACACCTTCCACTAGACCAGGTTGCTCAAAATCCCATCCAACCTCGCCTTGAACACTGCCAGGGATGGGGCAGCCACAGCTTCTCTGGACAGTCTGTGCCAGCACCTCACCACCCCCATAGTAAAAAATTTCTTTTTCATATCTACTCTAACTCTACCCTCTTTCAGTTTAAAACCATTGCTCCTTATTCTATCACTGCAGGCTCTGGCAAAAAGTCTCTTTCCAGCTTTCTTATAAAAGGTCCCACATAAAGGAGCCTCTAGACCCACTTTAACAAGTCCATGTCTTCCTTGTACTGGGGGACCCACAGCTGGATACAGTACGCTGGGGTGGGGGGGGCTCATGAGAGCAGAGTAGAGGGGGAGAATCATCTCCCTTGACCTGCTGGCCACCCTTATTATGCAGCCAAGGAGACGATTGGCCATGATTAGCTTCCTGGGACTCTTGGCCTCCAATCATTCCAGTGAAGACTGGGAGGGGATCTGTCTGGTCCTACCTTAGGATAATGGAATGAGGGAGAGGGGTTGTAGGCAGATCCTGGAGCAGCACTGGAAAGGTGGGCTCAGGGCAGGAGAATGCATGTGAAAGACAACGGGTGGGTTGAGAGGGACTCTTCCCCTTCTGCACTACCAGATTGATCTCAGTGGCAAGAGCAGTGAGGCTGTTTGTGTCAAGCTGTGCAGGCAGGAGACAGAGGTTAGCATTTCAAATGCCGCAGCTTGTTCACATAACCAGGCTTGCCTTGTGACCCCTAGTATAGGAAAGATAGTACAACTATTGTGTTGTTCCAGCAGAACATTTTCTGACATCACTTTGCCAGCTATAAAAGCCACTTATTGAGAATTCTGTTAGGATAAAATACAAGCCATAGAAATATGTCTCCAGTCACTTGCTCGACTGTAATACAACAGAATGAGAAGGAAACATTTGGCTCAGAGTTCAAATTCTGTTTTTTTTTCTACAGTCACTACCTCCAAATAATTCATGAGGCTTGGACCTTGCGTTACTGGCTGGGCTTAAACCGTGACAGTTCTGGTGAATCTGAAAATCTACTACAGTTTGGCTGTTGTTCACTTGGATTTGATAAATCACATTACATGAAAAAAAATAATTTCTATAAAATTTCACTGTGTTCAGGATCACAGCCTGGAACTGGCAGGAAATATTGCTTCAGACTCCTGGTCTGACCGGGCGAAATAGGTGAGCTCAGCTGTGTCACTGTCCTCTGAGGTGAAACTTGCCAACAATAAAAATCTAGGCAAAAGGGAAAGATGTTTGTGTTAGATTTTTGCCTTTGCACCTCAAAGTGTAAGACATGGAAATCTTAGAATGTGGAATAATAGGAAACAGGTAAGGCCAGAAGGTCACGTCTGTAGCTCAGGCAAATTTAAACACAAACCAAAACACAAAAATCAGCTTCTGGAACTATTTTATGTCTGATTCTTTTAAATGGAGGAAGCTGGTCTACTAGGCGTAGGAAGTCACATGCCAAAACATTCACATATTCAGCTTTACTTCTTGGGATGAAGATATGGATGCGTAGCCAGGTACCTGGATAATTTGGTAGTGGTAACTTCAGGAACTCCCACTGGTTTATTTGTTTTCACAAGGGCCAGATTACCCACAGGTTGCACAGCCAGCACAAACCCTTGGCTGGTTATATGGAGTCTTCATCATTCAGTCTGTTCTGGAAAACCTTGCAAACTGCTTAGGAGCCATACGATAACAAATCAGACAGCTGAGGTGTTTCTCTTAAAAAGATCTCAAAATACCTGGTGAAAATCCCATGTGTCAAACTCCATCTATCCAGCCTCAGTCCACCTTCTTGCCTGACCATGCTACCATGGCCACTGAAAACCAGAACACAGCACTTTGATGCTGAAAACTGAAGTTCTAGAAACAGAGTTGAAATGAATGGTTTAAATAACATGCAAACCCAAACAAAGGCAGACGATCCGCTGCTGAATGCTCTATTCATTATTGTCAACGTCATGCTAAAGATTTCAATTTCTTATTTGAAGCAAATCTTGATTCAAACTCTGCAAAGTCATCAATGAAGACTCATTTCTTTCTTCATGAAAAGTGCAGAGGCCTCTGACATACAGAGACCATGGATGGAGGGCTTGAAAAAACATGAGTATTTTAAACTCTTTCAAGGCACTTTTAGGACACTAAAAATAGCATCCAAGGAAGCTCTGAGATGAAGTTATCCCTTACTCAAGGAATGATGGGCTAAATGCAGTGGTATGGAGTAGCAAAATGTGTATAAAAAGTGTATGCATACGTTGTTTTATGCCACACCATTGTGCTTAACCCTCTGTTCACTAAACAACACTGTAAAAATAAATTGGCATAAAATGAAATATATTCTGGAAAGAAGTAGGAAGTTCCTCCTGACTGACAGCGGCTTGCAATGCCAGGGCTTGTTCTATATTCATACTTACAAAATGCAGATTATATTTCTCTCATGCTGGCAAGCCAATAGCTAAGCCTCACTGCTTTTGGCATTCACTAGATTTTTGTCATACCTCCCTAATATGCCTTAAGGGTACTTGTTGATACCAAGAATTGAAACAAAGCTTATGCTTTTGGTTGCCAAGTCACTTCAGCCAGATGGAAACATAAATCTGGAGCCAGAAAATATTACTCTTATTTGAATTTGGAATGTACAATGCTGCCTTTGTCTTTATCATGTAAATGTTTCTTGACATGGAAAAGTCTAACATCAGAAAAGGTGTATGTCATTAAGGCTTCCTTTGCTACCCTAACAAGCTGGTTTGAATATGCTGCAAGGTCTATAACCTAGTTCTGGTAAAAAAATGTACCATGTTCCTTTATGAAATTTGCTTCCTTTTCAGCTGAGGTAGGAATAACAATGAGTAATGGCTGTAAGATGAAGCCAGGCAAATCACAGGAGAGCAGTGTATGTATATTTAACGGAGAAGGATGAACATCCCTGGTAATTCATCCTGGTGCCTTTAAATCAGGACTGGATGTTTTTCTGAAAGGTTTATTCTCACGCAACTTGAGGGGGTTTTAGTATAATACAGTTGTATCTGGACAAGGATATTATTGCTGGTAACCATCTCAGCTGGCTTTATAAATCTATGTAATTCTAAACTCAATAGAAAAGGTCTTAATTTGTTGGGACTGTGCTTAGGACACCTTTAAAATAGCAGTACATTTTGCATTTTTTGTATAAATAATATTTTTCTTCATAATTCTTCTGGGAAGATATAGTGAATGGAGAAAAATTACATGAAATAGAGAGCAAAGTGTCACTGCAGCACTAAACTTCTTCAATAAAGAAGATGCTTTCCTGTGTGAGCTATAACAGATACTGAGGTACTCTTCTAAATATGAACATTTTTTTGGTATTTACTCCTGAAACTGGAAATGAAAATGGTCTTCAAAAGATAAAAATTAAATTAACAAATGTGTATCATCTAATAGAATCTACCTGAATTTAACAGAGGTCATCTGAGACTATACAGTGTCACCTGAGGACGATGAAACCTTTAGCAGCTATTCTTGCATCACTGTAGTCAGTGCAGCCCATACTGTTTCACCAGAAGCTCCTTTTTTCCCTCCAGAAGACACTAATCAAATTAAGATGACTCCTTCAGGCACCTCAACTTTAGTATCTGCTTCAGCTGTTCTACAACAAACAGCAGCAAAATAATCAATCAGGTTCATCAAACTTTCCCAAATATTGGTACAAGCCAGATTGCTGTCAAAGACTGCAGAGCAGTGATTTTTAAGAGAGGTGCCATGTTTTCTTCAAATGTGGAACTGTCCATGCAGACAGAAAAATGGTGGGTCCACGCTATAGGAAACATCAGCCTTCTGATTTAAACTTTGAAATTTTATCTTCTTTTATTAGCCCAGAGAGACTGGAGAGAAGAAGCATCAGTTGGCCAAAGAAAACCTAAATGAAAAGGTGAGAGTCGAGGAGGAATCAGTGCTGTTTTCACATATTACTTGCCTCATACCAAATGACAGCAGAACCAGAGTCTTTTCTTCATGCACAGACAGCTGAAGGCCTGGCTGTGCTGCTCACTTGCGGGGTCAGCGGTTTCAGTGACATGTTGGAGCCCTAGAGTGGCCTGACTCGTGGGCCAGCTCTCTCACCAGGCTGCCCAAACACCTGCATCTTACTGGCTGGTGTCCGAGCCAGGAGCCAGATGGTCTGGGAGTCTGGAAAACATGAGGACTGATGCTTCCAAGGGCAATCTGCATATATGCAACCTTTCCAGGGCTGATCCAGAGCTGTGAGTCTTCCAGCCTATGCAGCCCTGAGGGACCCTGGCCAGTGCCACCGCTAAAAGGCACTGCTGTTACAGGCCAGATTGTCCCTTAATGTCAGCAGCTGTCAGGGTACCTAGGGAGTGTATTTTGCTTCAGGATCACAAGTGTACAAATATTGCTGAAAGAAGACAGTACAGAATTTCTCTTTTTTTATTGATATATCTGTATTTACGGCTGTCTCTCCTCATACAGGATAAGTTTTCCTTCTCTGCAAAAATCCTTTTTTCCCCAAACCTCCAGAGCCACTCTGTATGGAAAAAAATCCAAAACCCAACCCGGCCTGCGAATTTTAATAGAGATTAAAGGCACCATCTAGTGGCATCGGAAGGAATTTACAGGAAACAGAGGAGCGGCTCATTTGCAGTCGACGCTGTCGCTGACAGTAGAAGAGTCAGGTGTTTCTCTCCATGACATCTTTTTGAAAGATGCTTGCTGCATGAAAGACAAGCTTGCAGGGCTGCATAGAGCAAAACCCTGATTCATCACAGGTTCAGCATCTCACTGTCCCCCATGCCACTCTGTTGCCTACTCACAAAAAAGACAGTGGCAGTTTTATGCTGTTCTAGAAACTGCGGGCAAATTCTTCAGAGCAGGACTTAGATATTACAGAGAATTCAACAGGAAGGATTCCAAGCCAAAGGGAGTGTTCTGCTCCATTTCCTTTTTCCCCTCAGACTTCAATCATCCACATTTGGCTTCAGAGCAGGGTATTTTATTGTTGGTGAAAAGATATATTTTTGGGGCAGAACAGTCAGCTTTGGTCTGCATCTTTCTTCTGACTAGCAGTTCAAATGACCAAGCTCCTTTACTTCCACCCTGATGGATTCACCTGTCTTACTGGAGACTCACTTTCCAGAAACATGTATCTGTCATGCCAAGGTATCCAACTGTCCTGCTGTGTAGGATAATCCCAACTCCCTAAATTGTAAGGGTGCTATAATGATGCAAGCTTAAAGCACTGAGAGGTTACTGGAGCAATGGATGGAGCTTGTGGGAACTAAACACCTAAGGACTGATCAAACAAGAGTCTGCACTAGACAGTTGATGCCTTGCAGGAAATCCAAGGAAGTCCAAATATGGCACTTCAGTTATGTATAAACTGAATGAGACCATACTATCAGTGACTGGAGCTGGTACATGTCATTAACCTTTTCAAAAAGCTCATACTGACATGCAGAGGTGCTCTGTGAGCATTTGGGGAAAGCGAAAGAGAGAGAGAGCAGGAATCAGACCCCAGGCCTTAAACACCTGAGTTTATAGATAGTGCTTTCTCATGCTTGAAGGCATGGGTATTGAAATTTCTCTTCCCATCAAGCAGGAATCTCTATCTACATAAACTGATCTGCAATTAGAAATTGTGATAACAAAATCAATTGCAGTAACTGACATATATTAAGGACATAAACAGTCTGTATTTCTCACATAGAATGCAGGAGGAATATATCTTGCTCACCTGCTAAATGCAGAAGAAATATTAAGACCTGTCTTGCATCTAAAAATGTATTTCAAAAAATTCTGTCTATATAACTGTCACATAGTTACAACAGCACATACATAACTGTTTGGCAGATTGAATTAAATTAAACAACTACTGGTTATATATTTCTGAACGTTTGCATTTGCCCAAACCTAGAGAAAAGCCTTCCATTCTCATATTGTAATATTCCATATCTGGTAGGTAGGTTTTGTTCAGTTAAAAAAAGGTTTTAGCTAGCTAAATCTAAGCAGCAGTCTAAAAATCATGAAAAAAGTCTAATGTACTGAGATACATACACTCTTTGGTGATAAAACGTTGATCAAATGGCATTTCTTAAGTTTCTTGTAACTCTTCTGGGGTGAAAAAGCAGCTCTTGGAGCATAAACAACAACATGAGTAACAATAATTAATGACTGTGGTCTCTAAGCTCATCTGGAAGTGTGAACTGGGGGCTCACACTGAGGCAAAACGTGTGTGAAGCAGCAGCTCTTGCCTTCTGCTGAGTTACAAAATCGGCTTGAGCCAAGGAATAAAAGGAGGTTGAAGGCATAAGGGTGGGTGATTAAAGAGGAAGAAGGGAAGGGACAGAAGAAAGCATTTTGGTGGCAGGAGTGGAAGGGCAATCCAAAGTCAATAAGGTCAGTAATGTTCCTGATGCAACATACATTCCTGGCTTTTCATCTGGGAAAGATTGGATACATTTGGGCTAAACCATTTGCAATTGGTCAGAAAAGGAGTGCCCTTGTTCCCTAACCTATGAATATAATTCAAGAGCGGGTACAAGAAGCAAGCACTTTATGCAGTAAAACAACCTATTCTGAATCTGTTATCTTTAAGCTGCTGAAGTTGATAGCAGTCAAGCACATGCTTCATTGGAAAAGTACACACATGCTTAGAAGCATACATAGATTTAAGATTTTGCTTATTTTTTTCCTGACTTCAAGTTTTTGTTTTTTATTAATACTGTTGTAGCATCACATATGTGTATAGCTTTACAAAGCAAAGATCAACCCAGCACAGAGAGAATAGCGAGACAGAAAAATCAGAACAAAATACGATCATCAGCTCATGCTGATTTCATCTGTGTAATTTTATTATCTACTTGAATAAAATCAGATTGATTGTTATTCTGTGGTGGTTTAATTCTTGGGATCTTTGCATTAACAATTTGTTCTTTGCTTTTTCCTTCTGTTTTCACATTTTAGTGAAACACATGCAAGTTCTGGTATACAGCAATTTGATTTCTTATGCCTCTGAAACCCTAAACTCTGCTGACAAAACAGGTTAATGTTGATATGTCAATAGTTCATATTTGATGCACTGGAGAAAATGCAGATATAAGATAATAACGTCATGGCTGTAGGGAGAGATTGAACTTAATCTGTTCTTTCTGAGCACACAAACATCAGAAGTTTCAAAGTTCTCTGTCAAAAGAATTTCTCCAGACAACACATAATCTTCAGGGGAGTTAAAATCAAGGGAAATATTGGAAAGTAAAAAGGAGAACAAACTTAAAACATGCCAATCACAGGACACAGAACTTTATGAAGAAAGCAGGGATCCTTCTACAAGGATCATCACTTCAGGAGTGTGGATCTTCTCTGGGATGTGCTCATACCAGGGATATTTAAACTATGGACAAAATAGTCTTAATACAGACAGACTGGCTAACTGAGTAGGTCAGACTGGAAAAGATCCTTTGCATCCTAAAAAAACAAAATGCAGAATTAACAGAGGGAAAGGAGCTTTCAGTCACTCCTCCCATCATCACTGTCCAGTGCTGTGTATATTCCTACATCACATACCTGTCATTGAAACCACAGACGCCTTCCCTATGCTACACCCCTCCCATTTTCTCTGGAGCTGTGTCTTTCCTGATGAAGGTCATACATAGCCTATATAGCTTCTTTTTACGTAAAAATTGTAAACTACAACCACAAGTTCATTTAAATTTACTGTCTTAGGTCATGTTGATTTGATCTCTGGACATGTCATATCTTTCCATCAAGTATAGAGAGATCCCACGTGTTTAGTAGTCCAGGATAACTACCTGCGCTGTATTGTACAGTACTTTCATACTAGCAAATTAAATAGGGTCTTGGCCTTGTACAATTGTGGATTCACAATTACCGGGGACTGTTTTCAATAGAAGGCTTTCATGCAGCCTCATTTTTTTCTGAGAAAAAGAGTGTCATAGTATGGACATGGCTGATTAACGTGAGTTCAGTGCAGAAAGAATGCCACTGCCTAGTTTAATATTACAGTTACAACACAATTCAAAATTTTCTTTGGAAAGATGAAGACTATGTGAACATAACTGTTAGGTTTCACAAGCAGAGGTCATGGACCAGGGAGTTTTTTCTCAAAAAGATTGCTTGAAAGCTGGTGGTCTGGCTGACAAATTAACTGATTGGGCAACTATGCATTTTATGTGCAGCTTTATTAAGAAAAGAACAGCAAATGCTTTGCCCTATCAACACACAATGTAAGATGCAGACTTTTAGAGGGTTTAGGCACTTGACGCCTCTACAGCTGTTGGGTTCCAACTGTGGAAACGTGAGTGCTAAATACCTGATGAGTATCTGGTACTTGCATACTTTAGGGGAGGAATCTGTGCAGAAAAGCCCAATTTCAAGAAGGATCCACCACAGAAGTTGAATACTATTTTATTGGGAAGGAGCTATCTGACTTGGCTTCATTACAGATTCACACATTCAATCACACCAACATCACTTTTCAAATACCATCTCTTACAAATGGATGTTGTTAACTTTCCCCAACAGTAAAGGCACAGCATGTGATCTTCATCCATCAGAGGGAGCTTAATAAATCAACCAGTACATTACAGCTTCACGCCAAGTTAGCACCTTCATCATGGAATGAAATTAGCAAAGCAAATACACTGGCTAATTGTGAAATATGCTAATTACCAACTCAACCCGTGAAATAAGGCATGAGTGATGTGTGACGAGCTTTGTACAGAGTCGTGAACACTTGGAAATGCAACACTTAAATAAAGTCTAAAACTGCTTATGCAGAGAGAAAGGAGAACAGGCAGGGCTAGGGAAGAGGCATGGTGGAAAAATATTTTCATAAGAAGTTTGAAACCTTTTCACTTCTGCTGCTTTCATGGGATTAAAGGCTGGAAGTAGGGAAATACTCTAATAACAAGCTAGAGACCATTTTTCATTTATTTCACACCAATCTATGTCTATTCAATGTCATTACCAAAGAGAACCAAACTAGAAGTTTGGGATAAATTCTCAAGTTGGCACTGTTTGACTTAAGTCAACAGAGTTGTGGTTTTCTATCAGTAGAGAATTTGTCTTTTTATGTTATGAATTTAGACTTTTTAGCTCACAAGCTAAGCACTGACATTTGGTCTTTGTAAATGTCTTCATTACTGAGAATAAGAAGATGATGTTTGGGAGTGTATTCCAGCCTAAGGGTTTCCTTGCTGTGCACCTTGGCTATTATGTAGACTCTTGTGTTGTTACACAAACTTCCTACTTGTATTCCTGTATTGATATTCTAAATTATGTATTGTTTTCTATACCTAGACTTCTCCCCCCCAACTTTCCATCCTGATGGGAAAATAAAAGACATTGAGAGAGGGATAATGTCTTATTATAGTTCAGCAACAAGGGAAAGCAGCACAGATGCAGAGAATGAGTCCTCTTTTAATAGAGTTGATCATTTAATGCCCAACTCTTATCTCTTCAATTCTTTCCATGGAGTCTAGCAAGGCTACTCACATGAGGCCTTGGATAAGAGGTGCAGGTTCTAAGCCTTCAGAGACTTTGAAAAACAATGCCAATGTCTGAATACAGTCTGATATTTTGATTTGTAAAAATGAAATAAACCCTAAAGTTTAATCCATAATAAACAAACAAACTCTATACCTTTAAAAGTTCTTTTCTGAAAATTGCTACCTGAAGTGTTCCCAGACCTCCATTAGATTGGCACAAATTCAAAAGCTTTTTTCAAATTCTGCAGTACAAGTGATAGAATGAAATGTCTCCCAAGTTAAACATTTGCAGAAGTGCTCAGAGTAATTCAAGACTGCAACTGAACAGAGTTTGGCTTTTTATATCTCACCAGACTGAAAAAAAATTGCAGTTCATAAAAACAAAAGTGGAACATTATTTCACAATTTAGTATTAACAGTAGAATGATCTGCAGCTGACCATGTGTTAGTGAAAATGGGAATTGTATTGACCCTTCACTTTTTGACCTTTCCAGGTTACATGGTCCCTAATATTTGTTGACAAAGATACAGACCTTGTCTAGCTCATGAAAGCTTTTTATGGAAAGCTCACTTGAGAAAAATGAGTAACTGCATGATCGCTTCAGTTAACACAGCTCAACACCATTGCCAGAACATCCTATCCCCTAACTCTTTACTCTCACACCCTCCCTCATACCAGCATGGGTGCTTGTGTAGCCACGTTGTGAGTTGGATCAGGGAACAGATCCAGCTGAGAACTATCAGAGTGAATTTCTGGAGACACCAAATTTCATTTGTTGCATGCACAGTCTTACAGAAGATCTGTGCTGACAGCACATACTTTGGGAAGGAGATAAGATCATGTAAATGCAGAACAAACTGTCTCTACAATACTTTCCCGGTCTCTGGGCAGTTTGCAGCCTCAGGCACTATGTATATGGTATACTGGAGTTAATCTGCAGAAGCTCTTCACCTTCAAACACCACAGAATGAGCTAATGGGCACCCATAACAAACGGATAATACCCCGAAAAGGGTTAATATGCATATTTTTAATAAGCTCTTGCAGCACACACATAAAAAAAAGCCCTAATGCACATTCACCTTTTTTTTTCCCCCCTAATTATCAGTTACTTATTAAAAACAACCTCAGCAAAAGCAGAGGATTGATGTGTTTCTATAAATCTGATGTGACGTCATCTACCTGACCATCTGTCCACGCTAATTAAACAAAACAAAACAAAACAAAAACAAAAACAACATCAAAAGTTACAAGTACTTTATATTAAAACTGATTAATTGTAGTAGTACTTTGATTTGTACCTGACAGGTTTGCTTCGGCTTTGCTGAAAAAAATATTAAGCCCCTTGCTGGGTTTCTAGCTACTTGAGGATCCTTTCAAGACAGACTGAGAGGAAGCATACTGACAGAGCTCAGGTGTTGGCTTATCCCATAGCTTGTTTCCATTTTTTTTTAATATCTCCTCTTGGAAGCTTAACTAGATGAGCCGGTTTATCAAAAGCTTGTTGCTGGATCATAGCAAGAGTAAAGAGATGAGGAAAATGCAGCCTGCAGGTAGTGCTTGTTCATTTTGCCTCAGGCAGATCTGCAGAGATGGGCCCGAAGGGATGGGTAAGACCACCAAGAGCACTTGTCTTCTCGTTGTCACAATGGAAAAAGGTGATAGAGACACTGCTGCCAGTGAGGCCATCCTGTGAGGCAAAGGCAGGAGAATGAATACAATAAATCAGATCAACATGATATGGTCAAGATGATCAATCTAGAGCAGAAGTGCCAAAGACATTTATAAGTAGAATATGGATGGTTTACAACATGTGATTCCAAGCTGGAAAGCAGACCATGGCATGTTAACAAAGGCATCTGTGGGAAACAAATTATCTCCAGTTCATGACTTAGGCTGTATGTCAAATTCAGGGCCCTCTGCCCCACACAAAGGCAGAGACTCTTCATCAGTGGGATTGAGCCCATGGTAAATATGCCTCATGAATGGCAGATCAGATGTTGCTTCTGTCATAATCCAAAGAAAAGGAGATTTCAGACTCTATTAAATTGTGAGATTAGACTTTATTAACCTCATTTTTCTTCTCACTTGCTGCTGGCCTGAATCAATAAGGCTGATAAGTCTGACAGGAGAATCAGGTATGAGATTTTGGCATTTGGAATATTAGGCGTATAGGGGATGTGAGGGAGAAGCAAGGTGATGTAAAGAGACACAGTGTGTTTAGAGGAACGTACATGTTCCTCAGTGAATTCTTCTTGACAGTTTGCAGAAATATAGTGAGTCAGCTGTCATCGTATAATATATTAGTATAAAACAGTGTAAAAAGGGACAATATGCTTAGACACTGATTAAAGAGAAAAGCGGAAAGGAAAAAAAAAACCCACCACCAAAACAACAAAAAAACAAACAAGCTTTTTGTTGGTAAAAGGGAATTATGAGAAAGTTTGGAAATGTGCCTTCACTCAACTTCAGGAATTAGTTTTGAATTGGAAGTATTTTCATTCAGGCTGCAAACCAGCCCAAAGACCACCTGCTGTGAAATAAAGGAGCACAGACCACCAGTTATTATAGCAATAGCCATAAGTTTATTGCTTATTGGTACTAAACTTAAATCTTAGTAATTTTGAATTACTGAGTTAGCTTAGATTTATGGAGATGCAGGATCATTTAGAACTGCAGTCATTCCAGCAGGGTATATTATCTAAACCAATTTTCTTATAGTGATGCAATTGCAATACCATAGTTATGGTTGTATCAGTGTTTCCATTATAAACTCCTATTTTCAGGGTTTTGTAATTTGACCATAAAAATTCACTCCTTGTTGAAACTTAGCATACAAGGTCTGAGATGAGGAACTTTTCCCTTTACTTTCAGAATTGAAAAAATAAAAATCTAATCTGTTCAGCCATTTCTAATGTTCCAGCTGTGCAAAAAACAAAAACAACAAAGCAGTAGTTGGCTGTTTAACATCCTTCACTGTCCATTTACCATAACTTAGATGAGACCTTTTTTGGTAAATAGAAGATGGCAAATTGTTCCTCTGTTGTGATGGGGAGGAAAACAAATCACACATGTTGCAAAAAACACTTTTCTAACGTGCATGGCTGAAATTTCAAGTGTTCATAAAACAGTTAAGAACAACTGTTTAAGTATCTTTAGATTCAAAAAGAGTGCTTAAGTTTTGTAAACTTAAGTGGTTCACATTTTGTCATGGGCCTTATGAAAAGTACATTCTCTGATTTGTTTTTGCTCTTCAATAAATTTTGCTCAGAAACATCATCATTGTCTTTCCTCTACAGAATTCCCATGAATGTAATTGAGCTAAAATATTATTATTTACCTAAATTAGTTTAACATTGCTTCAATTTGTTTAATTTGGACTTAACTATTAGCATTTCATGATAACTCATTTATGCTGATATATTAACTGATATATTTCAAATGTACCTCTCTATCCACTAGAAGGCACACCTTACATTCAGATTAACATATTTACAGACAGTAGAGTCTTATGCAGAACCATGTTTAAAAGTACGATTTTCCATCTGATCTTAAAATAATGCAGATAAGGTCTGACATTTCAACCGTCAGAAAATATACTAGTTTTGGCTTTAGCATTAAATGAAACTAGCAATGACTATTTTGCCTCTGGCTGCTAATTATTACTGTGCAGTACTTCAGAAATACTTAAAGCCATGGAGTGTGTAAACCTACAACAGAGTTCACAAAGTCACAGTTGGATGAAGTACCTGCAAAGCAATTGCTCTGTCAAAGCTTTTTTTTAATCTCATGATACATTTAGCCCAAGCTAATATTCTGTAAAATCACCCCTATTTAAGAAGGTTTGGGTTAACCTCAGAAAGGAGGCCAGATATTACTGCTGCTCGAGGCGTTGATCCTATGCTCAGAGAAGTCAATGACAAAATGCCTATTGACTGCAAAGAACTGAGATTAAACTAAACCAGATAAAAGAACCCAAAACAACCAAAACAACAACAAACCAAACCACAGTGTATTGTACTGCTAAAAATCTGAAACTTGATATAATTTTGAAAGTGGAAATGATGTGATTCTACATCAGCCATACATTTCACATGTATCTAAAAGAAAACATGCAGTGATGTTTCTGATAAGAATTAGGAATGGGTGACAGCCATAAGATTTAATGTACAAATCCCTGCCTGATTTATGCAAATAAGTATTAATTAATATAGAAAATAGTGAAAAGTCTTTTTGTATTATTGAAATGAAGTATTTTTTTTAAAGCCTCTAAAACTGCCTTTTATTTATTCCTGTGATTATAAAGAAAATTAGTAAAATGCTGAAGTTGCAGAAGAAACTAGGGAAAATATCAAGTTTTATTTCTGCTGGCATTTGTATATTTAACCTCTAACATTTAAAGTTATATGCTAGACAAATAATTTACTTTTACAGTGCTTACAGTTTATCGCCAGCATCTCTCAAAACCAAGATAAGATTTAAACCAAAATGTAAGTGTTGTAAGGAAAGTAATTTGCCTTGCATGCAGTCCTGAAATGTGCTGATTAATTGTGTGATGTTTTGAACAAGCTAGTGGACAGTGCCTCCACTTACTGACATATTTTGTGTCTGTTAAAGGTGTGTGTATTTTCAAAATGGTTACTCAAAAGAAATTTTTCTGTAGACCTAAACACAGGACTTCAGGCAACCAAACTTAGTAATCTTGGCCTAATGATAAGCTGTTGAAATATCATGCTATCATGAGGCTGTAAACTCTCCTGTGATAGTATTTATATTGATGTCCTTGAGTCTAGACAGCTGGTCAGCTTTTACCAGAATAATCTTTTTCTGAAAATAGGAAAGATCAACACTGGGTAAGACCAGGGAACTATCAGCCTTGTTAGTTTATATATACCAAATCAAGACATCGAAGAATTAAAAGTTGGTGGTCACCCTTCAGATGTGGAGAAATATTTTTACAGCACATGCAGTTCTGTAGGAGAAAAAAATGAAGCAGAAATTCAAAGCAGTTGGTTGGTCACTTCGGATACACCGACATCCTGACAAAGCAATTCCAGATTGCTTATCTCCCTTATTCTGGGTATATTTTGATGGTGACATGAATGGAGCTTCAGCAGTGGACTTTGCCCACACTCTATTATATGACACCTCCACGAAAACCAGGAGCAGTTGTCTCCAGCAGGTGGGACTGGCCTGTACTATCCAAAGTCCTTTTGAAAAGCATTGAATATTTAAGACTTCATGGGGTTTCTTCATACTCTCTCTGATGGCAATGAGACAGAAGTGAATGACTCAAAACCAGAACCAATATAAAAGAGCCTCTAACCATGATAATTTCAATTTTTTCACACTTTTTTTTCCCAATTCTGGTACAAGATGAGTGAGAAATAGAAGACACTCTCACTAGACAAAATAGAACAAAATAGACACTATTTTGGATCAGGTCAAAAACTATGTTTGTTTTCATAATTTCAAAACATTTAATTTCAGAACCAGTTTTTTTTACACATTCTTAAGCAGCAAATTAACTTGCAGTTTAGAATGTTGTTGAAATAGAAGAATCCTTGAAAAAATACTTTCTCACACAGTGAAAGCTTTGTTTCTGCAAAATTGGCATATTCTAATATTCTACTGAGGTGAAAATATAAAAATGTTTTATTGCCCAATTCCTGAACATTATCACTAGAAACATCCTGGGATTTACTCTTCATGTTGCTTGTACCTAGTTTTGGTTTTGCCACTGTCAATGAGAGGACACTGTTTTTCCAAAAGTTCATTTGGCTCTTGTTTTCAGGCTTTCCATCTTCATTTCTAAAACTGCCTGCTGCTTCTTTCCACATGGTAGATACATTCACACATGCTTCTTGTTTCCTCAGAAAAACAGGCAACTGAATTCTTATAGGATCTCATCTATCTTATGATGTCTTTTATTCTTGCTTGCCGCATTGGACAAGACAATGGTTTATATTTTATTTTTTTTCCTTTTAGTGTTCGTATGGTTGAAGTCATTACTCTGGATTATAATCTGGGTTAAAATAAGGTATGAGACTATTGGCAAAGACAACTACATTTATCAGAGAGCTGATAAACTTCTAGTACTAATTTCACGACAAACAAAAGATTGAATTGATTATGTAGAAAAATTAGACATCCTCGTAAGGAAAGGCATGGATTTACATTAAGTGATGAATCTCTATTAATAAATAAAATGGGCCATGGACCTTTCACTGGAGGAAGATGGCATTAGGGAGTGCTTTTTGGCACCAGCCAAAGCACAAACATGCTAACAAATGGTGGGAAGACTGGGACCCAGCTCAAGTCTGTGCCTTGGAGCTTATTTGTTCATTTGTACAGATGCAGTATGGGGTATTTGGTTCTATTATTTTCTTAGGTTTTTGTATTTTAGAAAGAAATAAAAACTTAGGTAGCACATTTTACCTGCTTATGTCTGTTTTTTAATGGGCATAAAAATACTGACCTCTTTTGCAAAAAATCCTTGAGATCTGCTGATGAAAAACACTATATGGCAGCAAAGATTTTTTTATCAGCATTATGTACATAATAATTTCAAAGGAGAATGGATGCCAATGGCACCAGTTACTACAATATGCAAGTATTGGTGTGATTAGGGCCAAAAAAGTTGGAACAACTCTGGTTCTTCCAGCCAAAAATGTGGCTTGCTGGCAAGTAGAAAACTAGCTGGACCTCGGCTAGATACTATACGCACAGCTGTATAGATTATGTGCCATTGCTGTTCCATCTGCAAAATGGACCCAGAAACCCATACTTCAGGACTGGACTGAGGCTGAAAGAAAATTTATTAGGAAGGAAAAAAGAAAAAAAAAGGAATGACCTGTATCTCAGAACAAGAACTTTAATGTTCTTTTTGTCAGATTATCTTCATTCCTTTTCATTTATACAAACCCACCAAAGTACAAACTATTAGCATTAGTTTATTTATCACTAGTGGGATCAGAAACCCTTGTAATGATCCAGAACTCTACTTAGAAATGATAAAAAATACCCCAAAGACAGAATCAGCTAGACTCCCTTCAGTAATCTAAGGATCTGGAACAAAGCACTCTCAGGGAGTGATATGTCCAGACTAATATACTCCTTAGAAAACTATTTTAGGAAAACATCAAATATTTCTGCAGATATTTTATCTTTCTCTCTACTTCTGTCAAATAGAGAAGGTGTCCAAATGACCATTGACACAAAGATGAAATCTTCTGGCATTTCCTCCTTCACCTCGTGAGATCTAGCACCTAGAGATAAAAATCCTCTAAAAAACATGCTGAAGGAAAGTTTAAAGAGTTTGGAGGAAATGGAAATACACAATTACGGAAATTAAGGAGAGAGTAACATGGACTCAAGACAAACAACTTGGATTTTCTAAGTCAGTTTTGCAGAAAGACTGGCCGAAGAAAGATGACTCTGGGAAGATGCTCTGCAATATGACTAAAGAGAATAACAAACAGGAGCTAAATTCATTTATTGGGTGGTTTAGAAGGCAGTTCTGAAAGGCCCAATATGGAATGTCAGAAAATTAACTTCTTTGTGAAACCAAGTGTGATATAAATTTACACTTGTCAGATGTATTAATAACATATTCTGGCTTGTTCAGTATTATTCTTTGACTAAGGATCTGAATTAGGAATGCTAAGTACACCAGAAATTTGAATTAGAGAAAGACCAGACCTTCCCCATAGCTGTAATTTGGCAGAGTAAATTCAGGCATTTTCAAGAGGAAACATATATCAACTTCAAAAAAACCTCAACTGTGATCATTAGCTTTCTCCTTTGTTCATCTGCTATGTGCAGAAAACAGTGGAACCAGTCCTGAATAAAAACATAAAGCACTTGTTTTAAGAGGGAACAAAAACTAGAAAATACAGCATAAGAAATGAACATCTCATCTACCCCAGTCTTTAAAACCAGCTCAGTGATTTGCTCATATCCCAGGATATGCTTTCCAATACATATACCAGGATATGCTTTCCAATACATATACCAGGATATGCTTTCCAACCCATTTTTGTAAGAAATACTCCCTTTTTCTGTACTGGATCTACCCCAAGGCAGATCTTTAATTTTACATTTTTAGAAAAATATTAAAATTTATAGATAAGATTTTGAAGAGTGTTGTTTTGAATAAATGCTGAGGTCGCACACTATTATTAGTGGCTGCAAGGATAGGCCAGCACTGGGTGTCTTGAATTGCTATGACCAGGTAATCCTACCTTGCTTAAATTGCTGTTTACATTAAGCATAATCAAATAGACCAAAAGGTAAAACTACCGGTGACACCACAAATGGAAAGCAGAGTTACTGTGGTTCTCTTCTTTGAGATAATAAATAAAGAAAATCTGCTTGTCTTCTGGGGCAAATTTTGTCTCAGTCCATTTCACCAGTTTTCTTCTTTTTCTTTCAGTGTACTTCTATCCATAACTATAAATTAAATTTTCTTTCAAAGACCTGTCACTATTATGACTTAGTTCATTAATTTTCCCTAATTCTGCCAGTCTAAGCTAAAACATTAGTTTACTAAAACCAGTATGTATGTCCCTGTTTGGGTTGTTTTTTTTGCCTTTGCTAAAATCAATATCTGAACAAATGCACTGCAGTCCCTCAGTTTGAGATTCACTTCACTCTGATTCTCTGTTTTTTTCAACCATAAATTTAGATTCAGAATTCCCTGCCCAGTAGGAGAGGGAGAAAAGATGCGTTCTGGTCATTTACATATTTTAACAGACGGAGCTGCTTTTACTGTGCAGCTGTCGATGCAGAAGAAATATTCTTTGGGGTAAAGCACTAAGCTAGGCAAAAAATGTCTGTGAAGATTTCCATCTCTTCAACTCCTGCTTTTCCACCAATGGGGAAAGGAGATATTGTCGTGTTATAAGATTATCTACCCTACTGTAGTCAAATGGACAGATATCCCTGGTGGCTTCTGGAAAGCTCAGCTCCCCCAGACACTAAAATCTTTTCTATTTTCATACTCCAAGAACAGATGAGTATGCTTTGCAATTGCTTGGATTTTGCTAATCAAACAGATTGGATTAAATTTTTCACTAGAACCATAAAGTAGAAAGTTTCTAGCTCAATGGTCAGTGACGGCATCTGCTGTTGCAAAACGCAACGTATTCTTTCTGTGAGAAATCGGGGCTTAGGATCACATTAAATTCTGCTTCTTTTCAAAGCCAGGAAATTCTTTTATTATTATAAACAATAATAGAGAATGATAAAGATCTGAACAGAAATGATAAAAAATTTGTTACTGAAGATGGTAGAAAGGTAGGATATATCTACATATTTTTAAACCACTAAAAATCAGGCATACAGGAATGTACTACCTAATTTAAATCACTTAATATTGGAGGTCTGAAAGTTAAGCTGAATATGTTGGCTGTTTCTTTAGTTAATGGGGAAAAAAAAGCCACATTGAGAGAGTTATTCATCACACCATAATACCTAATGTCTAATGCAAAATATTCTCCTGGAGCTGCCCCATTTTATTAAAGATGAGAAAATATCAGTGATTGGCTTACACTGAGCACGCAGGTTTTAGAAGGCTAAACATGGATGTGAACATTCAACCTTGGATGGTTCTACTGAGCTGAAGTGACAACAATTCTCCCAGTCTTTTGGTAATGGTGCTTAAACATTTCTGGTTTTCAGAAAGCTTCCTTAAATTTATGTTTTCAGGTTTTAGCTTTTAAGCACAGGGATTTGATATGTCTCTGTTTACTCACTGTTTACACAGTGAAACTGTGTCCAAAATTGCTGTCAGGATAAAGATAGTTCCTGGATCAAAGGCAGTGGCATCAAAAGATTGATGGAAGAAACTGGAATACAAAAAAAAGGAGGGAAAGTAATAATATTCTATATATGATAGACTGCAGAAGATATCAAGAAATCATCTCTTTCTAGTCTTTCATCTAGTCTTTCACTTTGACCAGTGTTGTCATCGGGGTGACCCCCACCCTATTTATCAATCTAGGAAGTTTTAATTTAACACTTATTTAGTTTGTACTGATGAATTTGCAGAGTTATATTTTCCACCATGCTTATTGTTAGAGCATAACCCAGTCTTTCTCATATGCTTCACTCCTCAATGCAGAATGCCTTCTTTTTCTTTTTTTTACTTCATTTATTTTGTGTTTGTGAGTTGTGTCCAACAATACTGCCCACATATTTTAAAAGTGGTAACATAAGGAGTTATTTGCAAGAAGTCTTGAAGTACCATCAAGGACACCTGCTTGCAGGATTGTATCAAATTGAGATCAGCCAACATTACAGCGTATTTCAGCATCAGAATCAGCCAAAAATATGTCCCTAGCAGTACTATTTTCATTATTCAGACCTTCACCCAAAATCTGTGTAACTGCCTCTTAAATTAATTTTCACACTTGCCTGTCTCTATAACTGGCTTCAGCAATGTGCTGTATATTTTAACTACAAGGAAATATTGCAGGTAGAAGAGTTCTCCCTGAAGTCACTAGCATCCGCCTTAAATTCAATCCACGGTCTCTCAGTCCCATGCTTGCAGCGGGGGGTACCTGTCATCTTTTTTATTGTGGCAAGCTGTGCCCTAGATTCTGCACCCCCTCCCCTTCCCACCATCCAGGTATGTGTGAGTGTAGCTTCTTTTCCCACTGAGTTTTTTATTCGATAAATAAATAAAACTTTCCTGAAGTTGCTGAGGTCTCAAAGGTGCAGGAACTTGTAATATATTAAAAAAAAAAAAAAAAAAAGAGTTCAAAGACAGCCAGACAAGGTAGAAAGATCAGTTCAGTGGGACATAACAGGAAATTTGAGCTGTTGTAGACTAACACCAGTGGGAGGAATGGGAAATAAATATCCAAATAAATATCATATTGATCTTACACATTTGGACCAGAGTTGTGTGGGTTTGTTGCAGAATGAGCACCAAAAGGCTTAGGGAGTTCAGCAAACTTCCAGTGGTAGAGAAATACAGATTTTCCAGGAAAGCAATAATTAATGATACCATAATGAAAACATCACCGTGCTCCCAGTTAGATGCAGTTTTACCGGACTCTTCTTCCTCTTAGGTGATGTGTAGGCTAGGCTTTATCAATGTATTAGGCATAATATATAGGTAACATTAACTTTTCCTAAAATCAGGCTAAATCTCAGAGGTTTCTGGTCCTTTGCCCATCTTTTGTCTATTCTCATATGTTGAAGCCATTGGGTAATGACCTTATTATGTTGAACATCATATTAAAACTTTTTGGACTCTAACTCTCATCCGTTGTTATGTACAGCTCTAGTGTTTTTGTCACAGCAGCCACTTACGTGTCTTAGAGGTAGAGAAAAATAATTTTTAGACTATTGCCAAGAAGCAATTTTCGTCATGAAGCTTCAAGCTCAATCCAAATAAAAGGCAACAAACAAAAACATTTTCTCCCTAACCTGCTTTAAGCAGACTTTACGCTCCCACATTCTGCCTGCAGCACAGACCCCAGCTGTCTTCACAAAATGCTTGTTCATTGAAGGGCAAATATTCCATTCCAAACCTTTCACTTTTGGTGAGGGAGCAGCAGAAGACAAGTTCCATTCAGATGATCTGGGAATCACAGCGTTGATTTTCTGAAATATCAGAATGTCCCATATACCGAAATTTGCAGTTTTATCCAAGAATAGTACTGCTGATTAAATACTTTTTGTTTTGTCTCTAGACCAATAAAAAAATCAACATGTTTTTTGATATGTTTTTGATTGTGGGCCAAAAGTAAGCATTTGAAATGTGTTTGTGAAATGTCTAAAACTGATGTTGGTAGGCAACCAGTGTCAAGGAGCTTCTTGAGGTTTGTTTTGGGTCTCTAAAGCATTTCAGTAATAGAATATTACCTAAATTAAATTGTAAGTATTGTTTTTCTATAAAGAGCTTAAACTAGAAATAATTTTCCCTGAGGCAATTTACAAATAATTTCCATAGAGGAGAACTTGTCCAAGATAGACAAGACCTCCATCTTAACAATCTTTAATCACAGTCCTCTGAAAGCTGGGCCCGGATAGAAATCTTTTAGTGGAGTTTCACCTATCTTCTTTAGGATGTCAAATGCATGCAGCTTGGTGAACCCTGCAACATGGTTCAGAAGGGTGGTTTAAGGTTTGTGATTTACAATGGCCCAGTTCAGCAGATGTGGCTTCTTTTATTCACGTTTGTAGCTTTAGGTAGTACATGTTACCTAGTGAATATCTTTTCATGCTGATTTCTTGATTTAAATGGTAGAGTCATTTGGATACAAGGTTTTTAGACAATGACAAATGCAGTGGAACTTCAGTTCATGTCCTGTAGATGTTTTCATAGCATGAAAAACAAGTGATAGCAGGCTGATGGTGTACAAAGTTGACCCCAGTCTTCTACATGAGAGGAATTTCGCATGCTGGAAAAAAACAATGGTAAAGTCAAAGGATCCTCTGTAACCTGAAGCCACTAGCACACTTCCAGTTCACACTAAATTATGTTTTCCACCCACCAAATGACAATTTCCAGATGACATTTCAAAAGCCATTGCCTTTGCCAGATATTTTTTTAATGATTCTTTTGCATCCATCTTGATTCCACTCAACTCATATAGGAACAGAGAAGAAAGGGCGAAAAAAAAAGAGAGAGACACAGAGAAAGAGGCAAAAAAAAAAAAAAAAAAAGACAAACAAACCCATCAAAATGATAATTGCTAAGTTATCATTTGCTTGCTCTTTTCCAGTCTAGCTGCTGTGGCAGCTCCTCTCTCGTCTTCCACTCTGCCTTAGCTCCCAAATGATATCAATTATCCACAAATCTCACAGGGCCTGCACCATCTGAATAACAATTCATTAACCTTCACTTTCCTCCTGCTGATTAACTTGCCTCCACCACCTCCCTGATGTAGGAGGCAGCATGTCAGCCAAACTTTTTAATTATGCAAATAATACAATACCAGGAGATAATTATTTAGCCCAGGACTCAGGCTGCATAGTCTATGCTCTGCTCTGCTTTCATAGGCTTTTCGACCCTGCTCTCTTCTTTACACTGTCTTAGTTGTGTCAAGGAGAATGAAGGATATTCAGTTTCATTCAGTGCAGGTGATCACTCAGAGAAGCTGTTCTCAGATGTGCCATGGTTTGGGGAAGAATAGGTTGTTGCAAGGCTGGCCAGGGAGCACAAAAAGCCAGTTTAAGTTTCAATATTTGTCTTTCAGTCCACTGACTTCCAAGCAGCTTCCAAGTAAATCCTGTGTGAATCCAAAATCTTTCATTGCAGGGCTGAATTTTGCATCTTACAGTTGATAGGACCGATCTGTGTAGCTCAAGTTTTTTTCATTGCTCATGTCTGGTATGGAACTGCTGAATAGTCTCTGCATTTTAGGAGCCAAAACCCTTTCTTATTCCAGTCAAATTTAATATTTTATAAGTGAATAATTGGAAATCAAGAAATCTTCAAACTTTTTTCAGCAGAGATAACCAAACAAATTTATAACCAGAATTTTATTTTATACAGATACACAAGACTTTCACCCAGAGCTAACTCAGGAATGGCAGGATGGATTTGTTTCAAACTCTCTAGCATGCTTTATGACAGACACATATGGGATTGTTTCCATTATGCAAAGGGTAAGATTCTGGGTACATGAGATTCTGAACTTGGGTCTGCAGTCAATTCACCTTGTGTCTCTGACCAAGTCATACATATATGTCTACACATCAGTACAAGTGGTTTATGTACTTACCTTTTTAGCTCTGTCTGCTCTGTTGAGTTTCTTTACCTGTAAAATAGAGGTGACATTGCTGTATAAAGGACTTCCAAATCTCTGAACTGAAACTTTCTTAGAATTGCAGGTCACATCGACAAAATAAAATTTTACCATCTGCTCCATTCATCTGACATCATTCCTGTACATTGGGAAATGATAATAGATTCTGCTTGATAATCAGCTTCAAATATAGTAGCATAAGCCGATCTTTGTGAGATTAAATGATGTAAAATTCAGGGAAGATTGGATTCCTCTGACAATATTTTAGATGTCCTAATTTAACAGTGTTTGAATTTCATTCTTGGAAGCAGATTGTGGTTATGTATTCAATAATTCCAATTTATGCTAGAAATTTCATAAAATTTCAAAACTGCAAACACATTCAGGCTGATTTCACTGTTCAGGATGTAAATGCAAATCTTCATCATCATGATCTTTGGTGGTAAACTTCAAAATCACTTCAAAACAAAATTTGCCATTATATTATCTTGCAGTTCTCATTTTCTTAGATATTTCAGAGTAACTGAATATAATTATCTCAGTTTTGAAATTGGGAAAGTGAAGAAATAAGCAAGATAAGGCCCTGTTCTTAAATATTTTTGATTTTAAATAGGAATTTCTAAATCTGTAAATAGACTAAAGAGAATATTTTCTCAGCTGCTTCTTAATGAAAGTGGAGCCCACTTTTCCTTGGCACCTTGGTTGTTCTCCAGGAATACCTCCTTTTCTTTCTCTGAGTGTGATGTACTCAAATCATGATGCTAGAAAGTTCAGCAGCTGAAATACCAGAATTTCACAGCAAATACACTTCCTGACCTCTCTTGTCAACCAGACTCAATCCACTAGAAAGCTGAAGCAGGCCTGGTTGGCACAATATATATGATCATATAATTAAGGACTGTGACTACAGATTCATTCTTTCTCACTCATAGGCATTCCCTTGCTCAGCCTGATGACTTCCACAGGTCTCATTTTTAGATACCTAGCAGTTCTCATACCTTGTATAGGAAGTCAAACAGGTTATCTAACCTTACATCAGGAGTAAGTTGTGACAATACCAAGCCAAACTCAGCTTATAGACCAAATGCCATAGAAGAACCTAGTGTGCAAAGAAATGCCCTCTGTCACAGAGATGTTGAGTACCTTTAGCCATTATTGTCTATAACAGAACAGTCAGACGGTCTTCTCTTTCAGAAACAGGTCACATACTTAATTGCTTATATATGGCGCTTCATAACTAATTTTAGGTTCCTAAGTTTTCATAGTTTGCATTGTGCAACTGGAAAAAAATCACACTGAAAAGCACAGTCAATACTGAAATGAAGATAAAGGCAGTCTTAACTCTCTGGCCCATAATCAGAGTCCTGGATTATGTTGCTTCTTTATTTCAGGGCTACACGAGTAACTTTGCCAGCCTGGGAGTTGCTTCTGTCTTTTTCAGTAGCCAGAAAATTACAAACACTTAACAATACACAGAAATTAGCTTAGGAAGTTAAATAATGAATAATATTTGATCTGAATGAAACATTTGGGACACAACATCAGGACTATGAAAAGATTACTAATGGAATGAGTTCACTTTCCCAAAGGTGAGAGAAATGTCCACTGAATGTTTTCTGTGAAGGCAATAAGTGGGGGAGATATAAATACCCAGCTTTAAAATGTGGTCAGGACATCACTCTTGCTCAATCTTTAATCACTGTGAATAGCCAAGTTTTGATTTTTTACTGACTTAGAGACATCCTAATAACTATTAATTGCATAATGCCACCAGAAGACATGGGTTTGGTATCAGTAGAGATTCATAGTCAAAATTCTTCCTAATGGAGCTCCAGGATCATGTCTTGCACCATTCGGAAGGCCTGCACACCTCTGGTTGTGCATTTGTCCTTCAAGTTTTCCTATTTAAGCATAAACACATGCTGAAGTCTTCCACGCTAGTATCTCATTCTTAGCACTCAGTGAGATATTGATGGCTAGATCATGTCTTCTTGTGTGCAGCCATGTTCATTCAAATAAACTTAAACAATCCATGATATTCCCATGACATTTTTTTGGAAGATATACAACATTGATTATGTGACTTGCCTTTTCATTTGTACAAAGCAATACTTGTCCTAGGACTTTTCAGATTGAGAGATGAAGTAAGGTTTCTAGGTAAGACTGACTGTATTTCTCTATCCAGCTGAACTGACCTTCAAAACCAAAGTTAGAGAAGGACTCAGTTAATGTATGTCTACCGACTTGTAACTTGATTTTTATATAAGTGCTAAGCTAACTCTGTTTAATTGATTTTCCACATTGTACACTGAGAAATAGGATTTTTATGGCTCTTGAATAATTCAGAACTTTGATTCCTAAGGCAAAAAAAATGGGCAAGGAATAAAAGCATAATTATCATTGTAGCAGAGGTCAAAAGGACAAGCTGGCCATAAGTTCATAATGTGCTTGTGCTCTTGGACTCATTGTGGACTGTGGAATAATACCTTGTTGAAATCTTATTACTTAAGGTAAAAAAAAAAAGAAGAAAAACGCACAGGCAGTTAGTTGCAAAAGAAATGGAGGAAGTGTTAATTTTTAAGCAAGTTTGACAAAGATTGAGTTTCATATGACAAATACTGTCAGCAAGACAGGATTCTGTCAGTGGAAGAAGTTTAAACATTAACAATTTCTGTCAGGCTGTTGACACAACCACGGCAGACATTTCCCAAGATGCTGAGATGACTGCTGGCATTTGTCAACAATCCTGTCACAGTGACAGCAATAAGACCATGTCTGGAAATGTGACAGTTTTGGCTTTGTGTTCCCCTGAGCATTGGCCCAGGTGTTCAGAGAAAGTGTGGGAAAAACCCATATTTCTGCATTGTCATTCGAACGCAGAAAAACACAGGAGGAAAATGAGCTGTCACTCCAGTTCCCATGATGCCTTGCTGCTTAGCATAACTCTACTCTGTGGCCCAGGGTCCACTGGTCCATACTCTGACAGATAATTAAGAAAGCAGCAGCTTTTTCTAGACGGCTCTTCCTCATGATTTGCATTTTAGCCAGAGGCGACCAGTTATAAAAAAAACATGATGGAAAGATGGTAAGAAGCCAATTAGATGGATGGATGGCTGACTGACAGCTCTCTGGTGTTATTACTCCAGATTTCATTGTATGTAGCCTGGCAGTTTTCAACAGGAACCAACTTTTGCAGGTTTGTAGAGCTGTTAAATGAAGGGCTATATATAGAATGCAATAGTTTTGCACAAACCTTTTACATTTTCCTGAAATAACCATTTATTATTTTAATTCTAGTTTAAGCGTGATAATTTTTCTTAGTTAATCATAATTTACCTAACTGCATTCAAAAATTCTGGAAGACTGTATTATATAGCTCTGTCAATACAAGAATGATTAAAAAGTGAGCTGTAAGTTAAAATGTGACACTTTACAACATGGCAGAGGTGAAGCCAGTTAGTAATTAATGTTTCTAAGGAACAAGTCTGATTTTTAACATAATTAAATGACACCAGTTCATTCGAAAAAATCAAGTATTTTTTTGAAAGAAATACATTATTGGGAAGATAAGGAGAAAACTGAAATTTCTCATTGTGCTGGGGGAATCTGTTCTCAGTAGATGTTTCCTTTCTTCTGGGGATCTTTTTTCAGGTTTTTTTTCTGTTGTTTTTCCCAGAGAGAAAAGATTGTTTTGCACAGGACCTAACAGTTTTAAATATGAAATAGCTTGTAAATTGCTACTTTCCCAGCTCATCTGTTCAGCTCCAACAGCTGGTAGCCAATCAGAAATATTCTTCTGTGCTAGTGCCTTGTGGCTGTATCTCACTATAAAATTTAAACATTAGCAGGGCTTTTGTTTCTTTTTTGTGTTGTTTGTGGATTTATTATTTTTTTTTAGTTTATGAATACCAAATTTAACAGAGCGCGGCAGTGATTGCAGTTCCAAAGCTACAACTGCCATCCGATGAGTAATAATCTTCGCCAACATAAAAAGCCCCTCAGCTTTCTTTGGGTTCTGCAATTATATCTTGATGAATGGTTGTTTTTTTATTTTTTTTTAACAAAGTTTCCTGTAAACGAGTGCTTTAAAGAATATGACTTTGTGGATGTGAGTCATCTGAACTGTTGATAACATGGATAACTGAAAATACTACTCCTTTCTTTTTCCTGCTGCAATACAACAAACACAAACCAAGCCCACTGGAATCTCCTTGTTCAAACCTTGCTATATATATTTCTTTTTTCAGACAAAAAATTAGGAAAGAGATATAAAGCAAATTCAGAACACGCTAAAGGCCAGGTTATACTAATTCATGCTAAATAGCAGTCTGTGGGTTTTCTACTGGAACAAAGTGGACTAGTCATATTAATCAAGTAAGTGAATTTATTCTATAGTGAATCACTCAGAGCTTGCAAAACTTTCAGAAGACTAAGTAATCTTATCGCAGTCTTGTCTTCTGTCTCACTTCATTTTTCACTACATCCCCATTTTTAATATTCTAGGAAAAAAACAAAACCGTTGGCTGCAGTACATGTTATGAACCTCTTGGTGAAAAAATTGGACTTCTAATGCCACATCTTGCAGATCTTTCCAAAAGCCAGGTCTGCACTGCAATGTCCTTCATATCCTTTTTATCATCCAGCTACACAAACTCCATTCCCCCATAATTTACTATTAAATTTGTCAAAATATGTGGCCCTTAATGCGTATTGCTTTTCCACTGTATCTGAAAAGTTTGAACTCCTTGAAGGGGAACATGTTGATTTGTGATGGGACTTGGAAAACTAGTATAATTCTGAAAAAACATTAGTATAAGAATTGTGATGTAGTGTTTAGGAAGTCTTCTATGGCTAAGAAAAATCACATGCTACTTTTGCTGACCTGAATTTAAAACCTTGGAAGAGCCCTCCATGAGAAAAATCAGAATGTAGGCTTAAATTCATATTTATAATATTTGACAGGAACTTGCCATATTTCTTCCAAGTAGTAGCAAACATAAAAAGATGCTGTTCATGACAATCTCTAAATTGAAATTGCCATTTTCCATTGGAATAGCAAGCACAAATTAGGACAAAATATTTACAAATAGACTGGTAAGTCTGCTAATCTTGTATCTTCCAGATCATTTAAGTATACTTTTTCCTATTTGATTTATAGCCATATTGATTTAAAAAAAATTTCTGTTAATTTGGTTTAATAGGTGTTAATGAAAATTCTTGTTATTTAAGCTCATCTTTATTCACCTAGGTCTTCAAAATACTCATAACAAAATGAAAAAATAATGAAACCATCATTTTTAGGGGCACAATATTTTGATGATGAGATGAGAATGTGGGAAAGAGGAAAGGGGATGAGGTTAGTGTAAATTTTTGTTATAACATTCTTCCAGTTTTTTTTGTTTGTTTAAAATCTAAAATGTGGATTCATTTCAATCACTTCTTTATTTGCAGACAATATCAGAAATGCTTATGGATTTTATTTCAAGGTATCTAGGATTGAGGTAACACTGATCCAGACAACCCACAGTGAAAATTGAGTTTATTTGACTCACCGCTACTACAGAAGAAAGAAATAAGCACTCATGGCATATTTTTTAACTTTTTCATCTGGAAACACCCTAAAAGACTGTACAAAGTAAACATTTCACACATTATTTTCTTGAGCCATTTGTTTTGTTGCTGTTGGGTTTCTGAGGCAGGGAGGACAGGGAATTAACTCTCAACACCACCATTACATGAGGGGTGGAAGAAGGGGTGATCAAGTGTGTTCCATTAAAACTTCAGTGATGATTTTAGTGTGTCAGGTTGCAGTGATCAGAATTGGAACATGGCTATGACACCTGAAATCACTCCTGTTAGAAAGATTCAGGGACATTCAGGCTGGAAAGCATCTAACCTATCTAGCATATAGACTCAGCTTGATCCTTCTGATGTCTGGTTGAGAGATCCATCCTCAGACTAAGAGTCAAGACTAAGAGTCTTGTCACTGCCGTTATTTATCTTTATAAGCTATAGGAGGAAGCTGAATCTTGAGTTTAGAGTAGTCACTCAGTTTTTGGGTGGCTCATGTTGGACAAAATGGATTTAGATTGGACTCAGTTCTTTGGTTTTATCCAAGGCTAGAGGCCAAGATACTGCTCAGATCTGACGCAGTGGCTTGGGTGATAAATCACTTCCTTTAAGGAGAATCCACAAATTTACATATAGATCTTTGTCTAATAGTCAATTCTATCCAGCTCTCTCGATGAGTAATACTATAAGCATGGCAGTGTTGTAAGCCTATCTTTCTTTGTTCTTCCAATATAAATTGCTGGATGTGAACTGCTGCTTGATTATTATATAGTGAAAATTATTCTTTTTGGCTGTTTGATGCCCTATTTTCCTTACAGCAGTGATGAAAAATCATATATGAGATAAAGGCAGAAGGGACTGAATAGAAGAATTACTTTATTATTCACCACAATTTACTATTTCTAGCACAATAAGGCACTAATATAACAAAAACACAGACTCCGAATACAACCAGAATACTTTAGGAGAAAGATTTTGTCCATGATCTCGAAGCCAACAAAAGCATATTTTAATATTAGATGATATGATGGATGTACTGAACATGACAAAACAGCAGGCTCTTCAATCCAAACCAACAGAAACTTGACAGATGAAAACAACTCTTAAAGTGGTGCTTAAAAGCAAAGCAATCTTTGTGTAGAAATACTGCAGCAGGTCTTAAGATTTAAGTAAAGACCAAGAAAAAAGTCCTTGCATTTCCCTAGTGGCCTGGAGAGCAGGTTCAAAAAGCATAGGGCACAGCAGCAAAAAGTCTGATCACACACGGATTCAAAACAGAAAAGGAGAATCACAAGTATTCCCTAATTGGAAGGCCAGAGAGAACAAGGGTGAGTGTAGCTTTCTAAAATTCAGAAGGAAGAATGAGGAAGATGAGGCATTCACTGAAATGTCAAGATAAAATCGATACAGCATTTTCTGGGAAATCAATGCAGAGAGTGGAAGACATTCAAGATAACAGAGAAGCAAATGCTCTGGAGCGGATGAAAACGCCAACAGTGGCACTGAAAACAGGTGTTGTTTTCATAATTAAAACTCAAGGGAAACCTGCCTAAAGGGAGCCATAATAATGAAATAGGGGGAAAATACACCCGTGGAGAACAACACCTCATTAGGAGACATAAACTTCACATGCGAACAACGCTGAGTTAAATGATAAATTGTTTTTCTTAATGGTACTCTGGTGCGAGACAGGTTCAGAGGTTCTGCTTATTTTGCTGCAAGCTGATGATTAATGACTGCAAAGGTTTTCACACAAGTGTGAAAGACAGGACTGGAAAATGAAGATGCAAGTTGCGTCTCCAAAGGCGCATTTTGTAAAACCAGTGTCTGGACAGAAATAGGAAAGCCTTTGAGAGGTTAGAAAGCCCTTATAATAACAGGCTGTGGAATGACCCAATTTAGTTATTTTCTGTTTGGTTTCTAGTTAATACTGTTTTCCCCTGTAACCGATGCACACTAAAACCTCAAGAATAAGACCCTGAGGCAATTCTGAAATCATCTACAATGTATTTTCTCAGAGATAAAAAACATCAGTGACTCCACTCCCTCTGACTCAGCTTGGTGTTCAGGTACCATGGAGTCAAACATGGTACAGACAAGCAAAGCAGTGCCAGAAACCCTCCAGGAAATCTGAAATGTCTGGGTGATTCCACACTTGTGTTTTCATAACCTTATCCATACCATTCCTCAAATGAGGATGTTTAAAGACAGAGAAAAACTGCTTATGTCTAAGGGTGGTTTGTAGTGCAGAGGAAAACCAGCTTACTTTGAATAAAACTCTTCTGCTATCAACAGTTTTCAGAGAAGTGTAGCATAGGGATTAGGGATAAATATCTGCAGCAGATCTGATGTTCTCCAGTTTCTATGTGCTTAGTAGGCACAGGTGGGATTCAGGAGCTGTTACTACCTGCTGCATGACCTGGAGTACTAAATAGGCCAACAAAACCTCAGTTCTGTGAACAAAGCCACTATTCCAGCAAATTCCTGGGTGGGAAAAAATATACACCATAAAGAACATTGTAAATTGTTCAGAAATAAATGAACTTTCCTGTTGTCACTAAAGTGACTTGGAATATTTAGTCAAACATGTCTGTTCAATGACAGAAAGTTTAAAATAAGCAAAATTAAAGTCATATTTCTTAACATAAAGGCTCTGTTTGAAGATTGGGTTCATCATCTGTAAGCAAAAAAATTTAGAAGGGATAAGAATTAATAAAGTTCTTATGTGTGTGTAACATAGGGCAAGTAATGAATAGTAGTGATTTTGTCTCCAAGCACATCACTAAAAAGATCAATACTTTATTGAGTTCAGATCTCCAGATGTTAAAAAAGGATGTTGGAAAACTGAAAAACATGTGGAAAGCTACTGTCAGCACTGAAAATCTTATGCTGGAAAACTTAATGACCTCCAACCTCCACCCTTAGTCTCTAAGAATAAACAGTGATAACCCTGAGTTTATACTTCACATGCATAGAATATTAGGAATCATAAGACTTCTGTCTCATAGAGAAAAGCTCATCTTACACTGCCTGGATTTAAATTCAAGCAAATTGACATTAAAAAAACATTTATTTTTTTATGTTCAGGGTGATGAATAAGAAGAAAAATAATCTGCACAATTATATGATCTTTTACGGAACTTCTCCAAGACCTATATTAGGCATCATAACAATTGGATATTGCTATAAAATTTACATCTCCACTTTGTACAATTAAGCTGATGTAGATGTCTAGAAGAGATAACGCCTTCCTGTGATTTCAAATCATCTCTATACCAAAGATCTCTTCTGAAGGTGATGTATGGCAACATAGTGTTTCTCTTGTGTATGGAATTACAGAGCTAAAGTATCTCAGCACACATTGCTCTGCCAGGTTTAACAAAATTCACTTTATTTTGGTGGCAGTGTGGCAAATATGAAACATGGTTGAGCAATGCCCCCTGAATTCAAGGGGGACACATGTAATCTTTTGCAATTAAAGTTGCTAAGGGAATATGGATAGGTGAAATAGTAATTATCAAATTGGAGCCTTGCCAGAAAAATGGGATGACTTTGTTGTCTTTGTTTGGTGTCTCAAACTTTTCTAATTCAAGAAAAAAACCTCAAGATGTCCATCCAGAGGCCTTATGCACCATCCTCATTCTAGGGACAGCTTTTCAAATTTATACGTTTAGGACTGCTGTCTTAAACACTACATCTCACAGCCAGAAAAGAACCTAAACTCAGCTATTCCCAGCAATGCAGTAGCTATTGCCCAGCCAGAACTGAGGGCCCATTTCCAGAAAGCAAGATGAGTTACGTACCTTATGAAAGGATCTTTTAAGCTGAATAATTTTAGCCAGTTAACCTGAAAAGCCAACAAAAACAATGTGTCTTACATAATGACTTCTGTGCAGCCCTGGTTAAAATATCACTGTGAACTTGGAGATCTTAGCTGGATTTTTTTTCTGGAATTCCTTCATGGACAACTGAGTCATTGGGTGGCAACTTTTCTACACTGAGGTCTAGCCTTGACAGGAGGTGGAGGTAGGTGGTCCCATCCCAGCCTGTGGCTGGAAGAGCTGTTGGTATAACTGGTTCTTCATGTTGAGAGGAGCACAGATCCCAGATTTTGCCTATTCTGCAGGAACTCTCCAATCTGTAGGTGACAGCTAAAAGTGAACTTCTACCAACATTGCTCTTGTCTTTGGTTTTAAGTGGAAAAGGACAGCTGTGCTTTTTTGGGCATCTCAACACTACCAATCAAGGCATTCCTGCGGGATTACTTTCCTCCCTTTTAGATGTGCCAGCCCTGTGGGTCCTGAACAACACACAGATGTGGCATCAATAGCAGAAATATCTTCAGGCAAAATTATTTGGATTGTTTTACATCCCTCTTTTGGTATTATGGACATATATTTTACCATAAAAGAAATGTCTGTATTTGGGTCCCTTCAGCTGCAGCTGTTTTAGTAAAAGCCCAGCCAGACCCTGGTTCAATCATTACCATGTGGTAAACTGTACTGTTAATTGCTGGAAGATTCCTGGACTCAGTTTGGTTTTGGCCCAGGCCAGCCAGCAACAACCGCATAGCCTCTGGTGATTTGCACAAAAGGATCATGCCTAGTAGGAAATCCATGCGCAGTTATTGGTTGTGGAGGGTAAGAAAGTTGATATGCAGATGTGAACTCTTGTCTTGGATCAGGGAAAAGTTTATATATCAGGGAAAAGTACTTGATTTATGGTAATAGAATTCTAGTATAGCAATCAAATATTATTAAATTAAACTACTAGCATAATAATAAAAGTTTAAACTTATTTTATTATTGTTATAGTCAGACCAAATGTCCCCGTAGTTTGAAAGCATAGGTAGTGACTGGTGAAAGAGATGTGAGAAAGACAGCAAGAATAGGGCTTATACAGGCAGGTATTTCCCCAGCATACGCTCCAGACCCTACCAGCTGATGGCCTAGGGCATTCTTGGGCCAGTGGCTGTGCTGAGGTATTAAAAATCCTTCCTTGTTTCTGGGGTCAAAGCACTGCAAAGTCATTTAGCTTCTGGAAATTTGCTTGTCCATGAAATAACATTTTATTGGCTGGATTAGCAGCCAAGTACTATGTGATAGCCAAGCAGTATTTAAGCTGTGGAGAAAGCAGAGAAGGGAGATATGCTGCAATCCAACAGGACTGTGATGTGGTGAGGATACATTTCTCTTGCATGATCGTGAATCAGTATTGGAGATTGTGTGATTGATGTGCACACGATAAAAAGCAACTTTTGTCTGAGGAAGCTTAAAATAAGTTAACAGTAATAAGAAGAATAGCACAACTGAGCAAATAAAATTCTTTTCCATTTTACAGGCAGGGATCAGAAGCACAGAGAGATTAAATTATTTTCCTCAGTCTGCACAAGAGGAGTGTGTCCTGACTGGGAATTTCTCTCCTCTGCTTTTGCTCTAAGATTATCCTTAATTGTATTTGTAATACTCAGTCTGCTTCAGATATTGACCACTGACACACAATAATTTGTGAGGACCCCTGCAAGTATAACCTGTCTCCTAATGTCTGAATGGGCAGAGGGACCGAAGGTGTGGAGGAATGTGGAGGAAGGATTTAAAAAATCACAGAATGAGGAGAGCTATTTTAAAGCATTTTAAAGCTTAGGAGAACAAGATATATTTGCAAATGCATATTAACAACAAAATGCAATGACAGCAAATCCCCCGAATCAGTCATCATATCCTTATTTTAACAGACTTGCCAAAACTCCTAATTAAGGTCTCCCTTAGGACTCTTGTTTTCTATCTCATTATCCTGATAAAGTGGACACCAATGAATCTCTTAATGAGGATTAAACTGTAGGCTTTAGTTGAATTTGCATGTCACATTTGGTATTGATGAGACTCTCCTGAAATATGCTACATATACTTGCCAATTTCTAGATCAGAATTCAAAATACTGTATTAAAATATCTGGTAATAGACTTCCACTGATTTGCCTAGCAATTTCCCAAAAATAGGAGATAAAAATTGTTTTGATAAATGCAGCATTTTCATATCCACAGTCCAACAGTGTGTGTCATATTGCCATGTATCTGGCTTAAAAGGGACAGCTGCTCCAGGGATCTGGAAACACCCTCTTTAGTTTCTAACAGAAGGAAAAACTGAAACAGAAGCAGATGTTTGTGACTGTCTCACACGTGAGATAAGGTCTTTGGAGACTTTTTTTTCCCAGCACCAAGTGTTTAAAGCCTCATCTTCCTTAAAGGAATTTTGATTTCATGCCTGACCCAAGAAATATGCTTTGTGTAGATTCATATGACAGAGTTTCTTGCTGATGGTTTTAGTCAACACTGGGGCTGGGTCATTAGGTTGTTCTAAAACTTGGTTACTGCCCGTGCTTACCAGAGAGATGATCCACTGTCAGGAGGGAACTTGCTTTTATGCACATCCTCCATTGCTTTGCTGTTAGCTGTAAAGTAGCACCACTGAAGTGTTCGCACAAAGGCCAGAACCCTCGAGGTCCTATGAGAGGGAAAAGTTACCTGCTAGAAATTGGACAGAAAAAGTCTGCTCAGCATTCCTAAAATCTGTAAGTCCTGAATTAGTGTTTCAGTCAGTTTATCCAGTGTTCAACAGGCCTTAATTAGCACCCTCTAAATGAAATTTATGTCTGTCTTGCAGAGATCTTCTGTGAACTGGGAAGCTCATTTCTTTCTGAGGACTTCCTTGCTCTTCATCATACACAAAGATCAGCACTGTCACTCCCACCATACTTGCTCAGCTCTTATTTCTCATCTTCCTGCATTAATGTAATTCATTGACACCTGACAGCAGATTGCTGAGACAATTTAACCTTCTGAAGAGATGCCAAATATTTCCCTCATATATAGTGGGAAATGCACGCACACAAGTATGTATCTTTGTTGGTATGTAAATTTGGAGATATTTTTGAGTTAATGTTTAATCTGGGACTCTCTACTTTGGTTGAATTTTGATGCCTAGTTTATCCAAACTCTTTTACACCTGTACTAGATTTTGCATTTACAGAAACTCTGTTTGATAAAAACCATGAAAATTTTAGATTTTGTGATATCGGAGAAAAATCTTGGAAATACTGCAAACACACCTCAGAGTTCAGAAACTAAGACAAAAAAATCCCTGTAATTACTGTCAATTTACAGATCTTGTTCAAGATACTCTTGGGGATGCATGCATGCATGTGGCCTGGCACAGAGGTTTTTTAATGGTTGGGAGATAAAAGTTAATTAGCAAGTAATTTCCATCACTTCTGCATGTCATCATCTACCAAATCTGGGCTGTGAATCACATCTATGAAAGCTCTTGTTATGGAAATAAGATCACTGTTCCTAGTTAGGTTCAGATAGGAAATACAACACAAACTGTAACAGTCCTAGGATGTGTTTATTTGGGGACAGTGATAGAGAAATTATTTTAAGTGAAGGGCTTGACAGCTTGGAATTTGATTCTGTACCTGCTACTATGAAGGAGAAAAATGACTGCTGCTGCTGAACTCATGACACCTTGGAATAATGTAAACTGAACTTTCTAATAGGGTATTTTGCAAAGCTTGTGTCTATATGAAAACATTTGCTGTGAATCTACTATAAAAGTATAATGTTCTGAAATCCAAGCATCAATAATTAAGCACTTCATTGCAATGATAAAGATTTGAATAACTTCTTAGTTTGGCAAGACCTACCATATGCATGATATTCTAGCCCTTCCGCGTTTGGCTATGGCTGTTACAGTTTAATTCAGGTGTGATCCCTCTCCACAAGGAATCTCCAGAATCATCAGCCAAATTTCCACATGTACCCAAGTGGTTGATGAGATTCAGAGTAGTGTTAAGATGCCCAAAATAAAAAAAAAAATCATAGGATTTAAGCACTTAGATGCTTTTAAAAAATTCTTAATCTTGCTCTAGTCAATCCACTGAGAGGCGTAGCCTGCTTGTCTGTCACTTCTGCTTGACAGCTTCTGTGCAAGTAGGACCCAATTGTCAATGGTTACTGTCATTGTACCTGACACCTTTCTCCTGAACAGTTTTGCACCAGCAGGACTGAGGTGTCTGAAGTTAATGTGCAATCAGCCATTGGATGTCAAGGAATTTTTAGTCACAATACTTTAGTCTTCAAAGTATGCTTTTGAGTTATAGGATAACACTAGGAAATTAGTTGGATGAGCTCGTTCCCACCTTACATAGCAGGAAGTAATTTACACAGTACCCACTGAAGTTGGGATTGATTTGGTTACATTGCCATCACTTATGCAATATATATGTCTAAACCTCATCTAGACCTTTTCAACTCTATTTAAATCCATCTTAGAAAGATCAGCACAGCCAAGGTGGATACGCTTTTGTGAAGGGGTTCAAGAGATAAGTGCTCCACAAGAGCATATTTGTCTCCATTTAAAGATTGTCTTAGAAACAGACCGGTTCAGTTAGCAGTGATGAATCCCACCCTAAATATCTTCACTTGTTCTCTGTGTTTACCTAATGCTCAGATCTGAAAGTCAAAGATGGGCCAAGATCAGGGTCTACTCTGTGTTGTTTAATGACAAGAATCAATGCAATGTACCTGAATACTCTATTTTCACTTTGAACACAGATTTTCAAGTGCTCACTGGAAAAAAATCTTTATCTGTTATTTACACAAATTGAGATTACAGTATAATGACAAAGATAATGTCTATATGACAAAGAGAACCAATGTCAGATGTATATCATACCTATAACAATAAATTATAGGGCACCAGATGTGTTTCTAAAGAAGTCATGTTTTATGCGGGATTAGTCTCTTCACAATTATATCTCTTACCTTTATAAGAAGGGAAAACACTTCATAAAGCAATTAAAAGGAGCAGAGGCTGCTGTTTCCCCTCCTGCAGGTATCTAGCAAGCCATGTGTAGAGCCAGGAGCTCCCAGCCACCTGTTTACCAGTTTGACAAGGCACATGATACTTGCTAAAGAGACCAAGTTATTACTGCATACTTTAGTACTGGAGGAAAATCTGTCTCTGATCATTTTGGACAACTTGTTACATCCCATTCCAAAATCTGTCAAGCATACAATGACAGCTAGGACACAGAGGAATACTTCTCCAGCTCAAGAACAAGAAGGCCCACAAGGAAAATTTGCTGATTTGCTAAACCCTTTACATTTCCAGATACAGCTGTAGGATACTGGGCTTATTACTGTTAACTATCAAAATTACCAGGACATTTCCCTCTATGGGTTATTGAGCCAGGCAGCTCTTATCTGAACAGTTCCCCTGTAACTTGGACACTGCCAATAGAGTAATCCTGAAATCTTGTATTGACAGATGGAGCTGCATTTGGACTCATCCAAATGCAAGTTGCCTAGAGGTTTCGGTAGAACATCTTTCACAGGAGATTTCAACCCAAAGAGCTAACCACTTGTGTTTGCTATCAGCACACTGACACATCTTACCTTAGAGAAGCAAGCAATGTAGTTTTGTGTGTATGTTTATTAGGGGAAGCGGTAGCAGCAAAGACAGCCAGTCCTAGAGATATATCCATTCTGGTGTTGCAATTAAAAAGTTATATACTTTTTGGTGAGAAAATGTACACAAGGGAAGGTTGATTACCTTTTGCTCAAATTTTGCGGTAGAGGTAGAGATATGGTGATATAGACTTTAGTACCAGATACCTATGTACTTTCAGGGGGGTTGTAAACTCATATAGCATGCTAAAGCTCTGCATCTTTATTTTAAGCTCATATGGGTAGATGAAGACTACCATGATGATGCCTGAAATTACATCTCATATGAAACTGTACAGGTAACCTAAGTGACTTCCACAACCATGCTGGGTAGGAATCATGCAAGAACACAGTCTGCAACCAGAACATTTCAAACTTATCTCTACACCTATACTGCCAGAAATCTCCCTCCTGCTGTGTACCTGGAAACATGCAGAAAAGACAGTTATTTCACTTGGAAAAACTCAAATCAACACAGTTACAGTGAGCAAAACTTTTACCCTTCTCCCCAAGACTGTCTAGAATAGATGATCGTATTCTGTTTTCTTTTGGGAATAAAATCCTGCCTCTATCCTGCAGGTATCCTTTCTCTCTTTGTAGTAGCATAGTTACTGGGATCAAATTTAAAATGTTCAAAACCCCGAAGTCCTCAAAAGGTAGTGTGAGACTACACTTCATACAAAAGCAAGTAAGCAAGCTTTGATTTTTTTCAGAAGTGGCATGTTCCTTCACTCTCAGTAAAAGTTAGTTGTACAGGAGAGGTGGCAGTGTGGCTAAAATACAGGGTTATAAAAATTCCAGTTCTTTTCCTGGCTCTGCCGTAGAATTGCGACCAGACTCACCTTACCCCAAATTACCCACCTGTAATTTAGGTATCCATTCTGACTAGCTATGGCTCACTAGATGATGAGCAGAGAGAATGTTTATCAATATGCTTATTATTATGCAAATTGATAAGCACATACTTATTAATAAACACTGGTTTATTAATAAATGTTTTCCAAGATACACATTCTCGTCTAGGTCAGATGTTACTGCCTGGGAATTCCTCCTATCTCTATTTTCAGCAGAAGGTGTCTAGATCACCAATTTAGGCCTTATTCCTAGCCTTCTAGTGGACAGATTTCAATGTGACTAATCACACCTTTCTAGAAGTGTGCGGTGACTACAATATTAATTCCTCACCTTCTGAGAGCACTTTACACACACTTTGACAGAGGTGAATCACCAGAAAGAGCCACTGTATTTCTTGCAGCCTATCCACTCACTTAAAATATTGAAACCCTGTCAAGAACACTTGTTTTCACTCGTTTCTTTTGCTAAAACGCGTTAATTTCCAAGGCCCTGTGTGAACTGCATCACTGAAGCACTAGGTGGCAATGTTGTTACAAAGAACGCTCCTACCAGCTCCGTAGGCCACGGTGGCTGCGTGCCGCTAGAGATCCAGCGATGCTTCACAGGCAATGCAGACGCGCAGAGAGCTGCCACCGCTTCTTTGGTGGTTGCCTGGCATCGTTTTGATTGTCCCCCTGTACTGGGCACTGGTGAGGCAGCACCTCGAATCCTGTGTTCAGTTCTGGGCCCCTTGCTACAAGATAGACGTTGAGGTGCTGGAACACGTCCAGAGAAGGGCAGCGAAGCTGGTGAAGAGTCTGGAGAACAAGTCTGGTGAAACGTGGCTGAGGGAACTGGGGTTGTTTCGCCTGGAGAAAAGGAACTTCAGGGGGGACCTTATCACTCTCTACAACTACCTGAAAGGAGGTTGTAGTGAGGTGGGGCTGGTCTCCCAAGTAGTAAGTGATAGGGCAATAGGAAATGGCCTTAAGTTGTGCCAGGGGAGGTTTAGATTGGATATTTGGGAAAATTTCTTCACAAGAAGGGTTGTCATGCATCAGAACAGGCTGCCTAGGGACATGGTTGAGTCACCGTCCCTGGAGATATTTAAAAGATGTATAGATATGGTGCTTAGGGACATGGTTTAGTGTTGGACTTGGCAGTATGAGGTTAACATTTAGACTTGATCTTGGAGGTCTTTTCCAACCTAAACGACTCTATGATTCTATGGTTTTGGTTGCCCATGCTTGTTCTGAGTGAAAAGCTGTTGGTTGGCTTGTTCTTATTTTCAGTAAAAAGTAAACAAAACGATGACCTGACATTTAGCACAAATTTGGTTTTTTCCACAAAAAATCCAGTGGTCTGTGGGATATTGAATAAGACACACAGGAATGAGCTTACAGTCCAACCAGGGTGGGGTTCAGCCATCTGACATACGGAGGTAAGAACTGAAGAATGATCTTAATAAAATGGGTGAGTTAATGAAAAGAAAATGGTTCTTTTAGAAAGAAAAGAACCAATGCAAGCATGGTATGGCTAGCAGTTCAGTCTGTTTTTATTCAACTCTGACAACTAATCAGTATTATCAGGTCATGATTCTGAAAGGTCTTTGCACACTCTATTTATTTTAATCCACTTCAACACATATCACTTACTGTTATCCTAAACTGTGTGAATTACATCAGCAATAACAGGATAAGGAATAGTTAGGGCCTGAGTTTATTGTATCATTACAGGAACCTCAGGTTTTAATCTACTTTTTAAGAAAACACTACACCCTGTTGATAGCAGCTCTTGTGGCCAAAAGCAAAAATGTTCACAGTGCAGGAAAACCCTCCCCACATCCCAGGGAAGGGGAGCGGGCTGCACTACCTCGCAGGGCTCCTTCCAGCTCCCCATTTCTATCTCAGCCGAGTTGGATCCCACAGTAGGTGTTGAACTAAGCCGTGGTGTGAGGATCTGGGACTACACTGGAGTTAGTAAACAGTCAGCGTTGTCCCTTATGCGGCTTTTTAGTGATGCACAGTAATTGTCTGCTGTGGTGCTCAGAAGCATCCAAAGATGTGTCAGTGATAGGGACAAAGGTCTAAAGACCCCATCTACCTTTTGGCTCTATCTGGTGCCTTTGCTGCTGATTGTGAGCAATATTATGTCAGAATTACTTATTTTATTAGCTTTAGTTATCAATGAAGTGGATCAGGTTTACTCCATATCTTACATGGAGGTCATCTGCCAGGTCAGTTTCTAGAAGAGATTCTCACAGTGTGTGTTTCCTCAGAGTATTAATTATACCGCAAAACCACAGCAATATTGCAAAAGAGTGAGGTACGGTTTTATCTGACTGGAAGAACAAGAGGAAATTACAGGTCTTACAGTGTATACTAAGGGGACATTAGAATTACTGTCTCGATTTGTTTGGGTGGGGAGGAAAAGATTAATCTTCATTATTTTTGTCCTAAAATGACTTTTAAGTCTTATGTAGTTTATATGTCAGTCCAAGTAAAAATATAATAAAATTAATGGATGTACATCCATGGACTTCAAGGAATTTTGCATGACTATGTGTACCCAAATGTTGCTTCATGTGCTTATATTTGAAATGTTAAATGCAGACTTTCTTTAAGTGTTTTCAGTGGGAAAAAAAGGTAAGTAAGGCTGCTGCTCTGAAAGGCATTTTCCTTTGGAAATCTCTCATTTATACATGTATTTTTAAATGAAAATGCTACTAGAATTCTTTTCCACAAAGATGGAAATCTGCCTACTTTGGGTTGGATTGTTTTTCTTTTTGAAATTGCTCATAGGTCCTGATTTCACAAATGATACAAACTTGTCAAGATGTGAGCTGTCCCAAAAGCTCTCCAGCTTTTTCTGTCTTTTCTGATCCCTTTTCCTTCCCTTTACTAGTACTTGCAGTCTTCTGCAGTGACCTAGAGCAGGGAAAGAACTGTTTGAATACAGTTTTCTTTTGTTTGGGATAAATCCATGTTCTGATGACCAGGAAAGAGGGTGTGATTGGAGACGGGGAGCAGAGAAACCTGCATTCATTTGGGCTTCAGCAGGCAGTAAAACCACTTTCTTTATGCTGTAAAATTCTCTTTGCTGGATTGAATTCTTAATCTTTTGGTGTTCTTTAATGGAAAAAAAAAAAAAAGATAAAGAAAGAAATTCTAAAGTAACTCCAAAAAAAAAAGTTACTAGACCTAAAGAATTTTGTGGGTTTGGATTTTTTTTATTTATTTGTTTGCTTGATGTCCCATTACAGGGTGGGGAGGGAGAAAAGGAAAGGTTTTATTAATACCATGAAAAGGGCAGATTCTTTTTCTCCCCCAGAGCCATCCATTTGGTATGGAGTAAAAAGAAATGGATGAAATGAGCGATTTTTGCTGGGTTTTAGCCATGTGATAATACACAGACTTTGACAGCACAGCAAAGTTGTGCTGTTATCTGAGGAAAAATCAGAAGCAGCTAAAAGATGGAAAGTTTAAAGAAGTGAAAAGATGTGCATTTCTGGCCTTATTCATGTCTCATTAGCTTCTGGCACAGTAAATTGCCTAGACTAGCAAAAACACTTGTTCTTTCTCTTTTTTAATGCAAATCTGGGGAACAACTTGTAATCTCAATAAAAAAAAAAAAGGTGATGCCCAAAGAATAGACAGAACTAAACATTTTCAGAAACATCAGATATGGGAACTAAGAGTATGTGTTCACCATCCCCCTTTCCAAATAGGTTTATCTTCCCATAATTCCCTTTCAAGACAACTTATTGACAAGCTTTCAGAAGCATATTCATTCCATTAGATTCTCCATATTTCTCTGCTCAGTCAATACATTAGAAATAAAGTCCTTCTCAGGACAGGGTTATGAGAAAGGCTACAAATGAATTAATTCAACACATACTGAAATCAGTAGGGTTTGGATGTTCCCTTTTTTCTTAAAGTGTGCCTTAGTGTGAACTTCCAAAGGTTGCTGGATGCTGAAATAAGTACCTGAAAAATTCAAGACTTTTTGAAGCCTCCCTGTACTTCCAGGCATCAGAATGTCTCTGATCTGGTCACAAGGATCACCGTGAAGTGATAGCCAAATAAATACCCCAGCAACCTCCAAAACTTCCTTGTTATTTCTAAAATGCATGACTAACAAACTTTCAGACGAAGAAAGTATGGAAAGGCAATGCTCTCTCTCCTTACTTGTGGACTGGCTCATGAGACACCACAACTCAAGAGAGCCTTTTTAAAGCCCAGGGGGATCAGAGAGCTTTTCTTGTATAGCCCATTTGAGATTCCTGTGTGATTTACCTCTTCATTCTTAACTGAATTCCCTAGGAAGAACCTCAGTGGAGAAATTTAAGGCTGAAAATAGGCACATGAGCCCAGTCAGAAATCCTGGGGCTGGCTAAGTCAAGCAGAACATTAGCCTGCGTGGAATAATCCTGAAAAATGCCAGCCCCCCTGGAAAGCCTCTAGCTGGAATGTGAGTGTTTTTTATTCTTCTCTTGACTTTTTAAAAAAGGACTCCACACATACACATACCTTTGCGTCATCTTCCCATTAATAATTTTCTCCCCAAAGTACTCAATGAGATGCTTTGGTAGACAGTGGCCTCTAAAAGCCATGACCAGAAAAATGCTTTCATTTATCAAAACTACCTTTAGGAACCTCTCTATCACCATTTCAACGCAGATGCTTAAAAATGCATATTGGAGTTGAAAAACCCCAAACCCTCTTTCTTTTCTCTTTAATGACATTTTCTTTTTTTGTTGAAATGCTAGTTCATGAAACCTTTTAAATGCATTTGTGTCTAAACTGGAACAGTGACATGCGGACCTTGAGGTTGCACCCAGTGCTGTCTGGTGGGAAGGAACATGTAGGGAACTAAACTTTGGTGCTTTGCTATGTGATATGGTGCCTAAATTAAACATGTGTGTAGGAAGGAGAAAATGAAGGGTGGTCTAAATATGGCTCTTTGCAATGAAAGATAACCCACCCCCTGGCCCTTACGATCGCAGAAGAAATTAGATGAGGAAGAGGAAATCCAGCAATGCAGATTAAGGTGCTTGCAATTATCCCATGAAATTGCATGTTAAAAGTTGTTGAGGTGTCCTTAAATGTGTTCAGTTGAAGTGTAGTAATGAAAACAGGTGCTTTCATGGTTACCCCATTAAGCTTTTTTTGCCTTACATGCCTGCCCTGAAAGCTGTTTCAGAATCAACTTGCACCTGAAGTAGCCGAGGATGTTAGTGCTGTTTGAGTGCCAATACCCCCAAACTGGAAGTGTTTCATACCTCTACACAAGCTGCACAATGAATGTGGGGCAAAGGAGTTGTCAGTGCTCTGGCATTCAGGGCAAATTTGTTTCAAGCAAGCAGATGAAATTAACTGTCTGGAACACTAATTTATAGTTTAAATATGGAGTTCCATTTCTTGTAATTCTATTCTCAGGCAGGTAAAGGGATATGTGACTATGAAAGTCACCATTCTTGCTCCCTATTTCATCAAAGATAGCGTTTTCAGGCTGACTTAGGTTTTCATTAAGCCCATTGTTTTTGTTGTAACTACTAGGGCAAAATTTGGCTGTAAGAAAGGTATTAATTCTGGCACAATAACTCAGGAAGCTTTTGTGCCACAGCGTAGCATAAAAGAGTAATTAGATTAAGAAAAAATAAGTAACTCTGTTTTAATGGTGATGTGCAGTCTTTCAAAGAAGCAGCTACACACACCATGACTTTCCCCAGACTCATTAAAGCAAAAACCTTAGCCTTCTTGCCCCTTTCAAAACCATAAATTGTGCTAGCATTACATGCCAAGTTGATTTAAAGTGGTTGCTCAATAAAAAGAAAGTATTGACTTTAAGTTTCAGTGCTTTATAATGTTCTGAAGCAAACTGTAATCTGCTTTCATGGACAAAATGAGACTTTTCACCCTTCTGATTTGGATTGTCAAGACTTTTATTACTGGTATTATAGGATAATCACCCTTTTGTTTGGTTTGCTGTTTGGTCTGGTTAAGTATTTTCCTCCTATTTATTTAAAGGAATAACTGCTTGCTTCAAACAGAACTTGCTTGACATCCTTTAGAGTTTCTGTCCCACCTGTGCACCAGTTTAAGTAATAATATTTAATTCAGTAATGAGGCTTACCCAGTCCTGAACAAGGAATAGAGGACTAAACCCTTCATTCTTTGGGAACTCAAGGTTCCCACTGAAGCACTGAATGCTGGACACAGCCCTCTACAGCAAAAATATGTCAATACACAGATGGTCACAACAGCAGCATTTTCTCACAGACATCCACTTGATATTTTTAAAAGCAAATCCTCCTCCATTTGTCCTCAGACCTGTTGTTCACCCAAGTATTCCAGTCAATTTAACCTGCAGGCAGAAATTCTTCCCTGAGGAAGACACACAGATGCAAGAGCAAAAGGAACAATAATAAAAAAAATAATAAAATAATAATAATAAAAAATAAACTAGGAAGAAGATTAGTGAGCCAGATGGATAGATGGACTGATAACTTGATATGCAGAAATAGTTTGCTTGGAGCGAATTTAGGAGGATGTTCAGAAAACACAGATTATAGCTTGCAAATGGGAAGAGTTCAAAGTGGGAACCTAGTATACTAAGACAGGCTTGTGTAGGCTGGAAAACAAATGTGTGTGTGATTCTTTAAGGTTTTGGGTTGGTTTTCTTTAACACCCCCCCCCCCAAAAAAAAAAAAACAAAATAAAACAACAAACCAGGAAAAAAACATCCCTTATCTCTCCTAAAAGTAAGGATTTTATCTGGAATGTAAATATAGATAAGATTAAATAACAAGAATATCAATAGAAGGATGAAGCACCCTCTACAGGTATCTAGCCTCCACAGACCATAGCAGAAAATACAGATGAAAAACTGGGATGAAGAATTATCTTTTCCACGACCCAAGTAAAACACTACAAAATCAACTAGTTGAGGACAGCTTCATCAATCTTGGGATTCTGCAATTCACTGCAGGTTGTAGAGCCCTGTCTTGAAAGAAAATCACTTGTGTTACTGGAGTCTCATGGCAGTGTGAAGAAGAGCACAGGGGCAGAGATGAGAGACAATTTTAAATTAGGCTAATTCTCCTTCAAATGGTGTCAAGTGGGTCTTTTGGCCTGAAGAAACAAAAATAAAAGAGCATGACTGTGTTATATAGAAACTAGAGCATTTTAGTAACACCTGGCTGTGGTTGAGCCTTTGTCATGATATACTGCTGCAGTAATATCTAGAGAACTTAAACAGAGGAGGCCATGGTTCATTCATTCAGCTTCATTGAGTTCCAGTATACAGACCAGTTTAATGGTTCTGTTTCACTTACTGTTCTGTATATATATATACACACACCAGACAGAAATAGCATAGTCAAAGACTATCTCCTCAAAGATTTCAACATCCAAATAATTGTATTCCTTCTCTGTCACACCTGGGAGGTTCATAGAAACTGTTAGACCTCTTTGTCTGAATCAGAATTGGCAGAAGGGCAGATATTGGTGCAAGATATAACAGGACTTATTTAGCCATATCTTTTGATACCTTATTCCATTGATTAAGCTATTCAGCAATAGATTAATTGAAATTAACTGTCAAAATTGAAAGGCTTAAAATAATGAATCTCTTCTCAATACTCTATCAAATCCCTGTTACTATGTTCTGAGCAGTTCACTGAGATTTCCCCATTCAATGCCCTGCTGACTCTCCTTTATTTAGATCTCTCCCAGCCTTTTGCGACCATCTTCTCTGTCATTCACTCCATGTCCTCTTCATTTTCTCCTGCCTTTCCACAGGACCCCACACATTTGTACCCTGCTTTGCTCTCCCTTTTATATCTCTTCTTTTATCCACTTCTCCTCCTCAGACATGCTAATGTCTGATCTAATATAGGCTCATCACGCTTTTCTGCTGCTTCAGACTTGGCTCTTGCAGGCAGAGGGAATGATACCCATGGTGCCAATCAGCATCGCCCTATTGCCTTCAGTACAGCTACCTCCAATTTACACCAGCTGAGGATCCAACCTTCTGCTGCCAAAAGTACTAATGATTTTGCAGAAATATGGGTCTCTCTCTCCCTCTCTTTTTTTCTCCCAGCATGAGAGATCTAATTACAAATTGCTGAAGGCTTGCTACAAATAAAAAAAAAAAGAGAGAAAAAAGATACCCTTTTGACTCTGCATTGTCTGTTGCTAATTTACTGAAAGGAATTGGATCTATATTTTCACCCGAATAAATATTTCTTCTCATGAATACTGAGAACAAGTATTCAGTGAAATATCTCCATGGAGAGATTTTAAACTTATTTTCACAGCTGTGAGTTTGTTGAGGCTGATATTACTGGATATCACAACTATGAATGATAGCAACATTAACATGGTATAATGTTAACAGAACCATCCAGCCTGGCTTTCTGCTCTCTGGAAATACCGATTATCTTACCTCCTAATAGTTTCAATACAGTGGATGGGAAGTGTGCCATATTTTTAGTTGTTATGATTATATTGAGGGTGGCATGGTTTAGTGGGAGGTGTCCCTGACCCTGGCAGGGGTTTGGAACTAGATGATCTTAAGGTCCTTTCCAACCCTAACTATTCTATGATTCTATGACAACACAGCAAAGGCTAAAGGCGACATTCATCCTGTTAGGCTAAACAGTGTGAGGGTCTTTGTTTCTGGGGCCAGCTGCAGAAGGGATTATTTCTGATTTCTTCTTGGACCCCTGTCAAGGTGTGCCTGAGAAAGCCAGCTGGGTAATGAGAAAAGGGTCTCTGCTTTGGGATGCTTGACGGACCCAAATAACTTGCAGCTAAAGTAGACAGAGGGACTATTTGGCATGGGGGGATACATTTGATAATGTTGATTGTTGGAGTAAGGTGCTGAAGGAGACTGGTTTGGGATTTGGGATCCCAGTCCCCTCAGTAGTTTAACTTCAGCTATGTAATTTTCCAAACAAAGACATCAGAAATTTGTTCAAGATATGGAAGCTTTATGGAAGGCAGAGTGAGGAATGGAGCCAGTGCTGTCCGACCCCCAGCTCATTGCCATGAAAAAGACTACTTCCCTCTACCTCAAGTACCATGGTTACTACAGTCAGTGGCACTGGCAATGTGTTTTCCCAGAAGGATAACATCAGCTTGAATTGTTGCCATAGCATAGCACTTTCAATCACTTGAGGCCTGCCCAACAGTCAGCTCTGTGGGCACAGGGACAGATTGATGTCAGGCTGGGACGTCATCTCATGGGTCAGGGTCCAGATCTGAACAAACAGTGTCCACGGACAGGCCCACATAGGGCTGTGGCATGATGGGGATATAGCCCATGTGGGATCCCAGCACAAGAGCCCCATGTCTGTGGGCTTTATCGTCCTCCAAAGATGTCTATTTTCCTAACTATAAAGGCAGAAAAGACTAATTATCTTTCCTTCTGGCAAACTTACCTTCTAGGCATTTAAACTTAACAGACATGAACCCAATCTTTACCCTCAAATGCCAGTAATTTTGATAAGAATAGCAATATGAAGAGTGACTTAAAAGATGAGACTGCATGAGCCTAACTCCTGATTTTATTGAGGGAAAACTCAGGCACAGAGGATGTTCAGAAAGAATGAAACCCTTACAGGCTCAGGTACTGAAGAAGTTAAACTAGACCTAAAACAGCTCTTGCCAGAGCCCACCAAACCAGCTGTCACTCTATCATAGAATCACAGAATTGTTGAGTTTGGAAGGGTCCTCTAGAGTTCATATTGCCCAACCCCTCTGCTCAATCAGGGCCACCTCTGTGTCCAGATCGGTTTTGAATATCTCCAAGGATGGAGACTCCACAACCTTTCTGGGCAACCTGTGTCAGCTTTTGACTGTCTTCACAGAAGAAGAGATATTTTCATGTGTTTTAATGAAGACTAAGAGTCTGTATTCCTTGTTGTCAGCTGTAGAGCTGGAAGCAATATAGATTTAACAGATGGAGTGAAGGTGATGAATGCTGCTGAAGGGCAGTGTGGATGACGTGAAAGTAATGCTGTACTAAAGTGGACATGATAAAGAATTAAATTCTGTCCCTTACTTTTACTTGAAAATAATATTTCCTTCACCTACTTTCCTTAGCTGACTTTTAATTAAACCAGTGGTCTGATTGTTACAGACTCATCAACCTTCACTTGAATGTCTTCCTCTCCTAGTTATCATCATCCATTACTTATGGTGCCCTTTGTGTAACCATCTTGTACTGGGTGAAAACAGAAATCCTGCTCACATGTGTGGAAATACTTCCACCCTTTTCCTGCAGGCATGGAATGACCATTTTCTGTCTCCTGAAAGGCCTATTTCACTTTAATTTGTATAGTCACTTACATCTGTAAGATCCCAACAAAACAAAGGTGTGTAGTTGCACATATATTTTGCATAAGTGTAAATGAAAAAATACAGTAAAAGTGATGGCAAAGTGGGATCAAAGAAAACTGGAAACAGCATGCGACCCAGTTGCCTAAGCATATGGACCATGAGACATATAGTATACTTGAGTCCTTCTGGAGATGCGACTTAAGGCAAGGAAGGATATTCCAAGGATTTCTGATAGCCGAGGTTGCTCTTGGCTGGGTAGCACAGTAGGTGTCTCAATTTTCCACAAATATCTCAGCAATCAATATTATAGAATCATAGAAGTGCTTGGGCTGGAAAGGACCTTTAAAGTGCACCTAGTCCAACCCCCCTATAATGGGCAGGGACATCTTCAACTAGATCAGGTTGCTCAGAGTCCCATCCAGCCTGACTTAAGCACTTCCAGAGATGGAGCATCTACCACCTCTCTGGGCAATTTGTCTCAGTTTTTCACCACCCTCATCATAAAAATTTTCCTCCTCATTACTAGTTTAAATCTATCCTCTTTTCATCTGAAACCATTACCCCTTGCATTGTTGCAACTGGTCCTGCTAAAGAGTTTGTCACCATATTTCTTATAAGCCCTTTAAATATTAAAAGGCCTTAAAAAGGTCTTCCCAGAGCCTTCTCTTCTTCAGATTGAAGAACCCCAGCTCTCATCCTTTCCTCATTGGACAGATGTTCCATGCCTCTGATCATTTTTGAAGCCCTTGACACCAAAATTGTCAGGACAAAACTTATGTTCTGAAATAAACATTTCTGATATTTGCAAATGCTTCAGCACCACTCCAAACCCGAGCACAGTGTTCCAAAGTTGGAGCAAAATGCTACCAGTCACAAATGTTAACTAATTTGTTTATACATTTGGGTCTTATGGTAGGTTTCAGTTGGCTGAATATGGGCATGTAATGACATCTGAGATATGTGCACAGGGTGGGCTGGCCTGACTAAAGAGATCTGCATACTTATCAAGCTGCACAGTCCTCCCAAAGGGCACTGAATTAAGGAAACAGAATACTGTCTTCTGAGGCTGCTTCTTTGAATGGCTATGCAAAGAGCAGGGACATGGAGGATCACATCATTGTGTTTGTTGTAGAAAACGCTCTGATCTCTGTGGATCAAGCTCCTGGAGACAGTTCACCTCACACTGTGAAGAGTTTGTCTATGGTTAAAAAACCCAAATTATCTATAGAGAAACCAATAGATTTCCTTAAACCTTAGCAGTGAGTCTGCTTTTTCTAGTCCCTGAACATGTTCTGCTTTAGCAGATCACTGCTCATCCTCTTATGGTTCACCATGTGGGTCATGAACTTGGAATATAATATTCCGTCACTTACGTTTTTAAAGTGTAACCCATGTAGCATTTTAAGCAGAAAAAAGACTCAATTAGAAGATGACACAATACTCATAGTACAATGCTATATGACAGGGAAAACAGGACAAGTAATTTTATTTGTTTAATTTAAGAAATCAAGTGGACAAGGGTATCTAGACCTTTCTCTTACCCTTACTACTTGTTTAAATTTTGTTGCTAGTATTTTTCCTCCTATTTAATAGGCAAGGCAGCTGACAACTGAATTAGTACTCTTTCCTTAGTGTGCCACTGGCTCATGACAATAGCCTTAGGGGTAAGATATAGATAACTGAGAAGTTTTCTCACTGTTGTGATATATTTTTCGTATGGTTAATAAGTCAATTGAAAAGACATTCTGTCACAGTGGTACAATCCAGTGAATTTGTAATTTCCCTTGTGTTGCCACTAGGAGGAGATGCACCGTATTAATATCCCCATCTCTTTTTCTGGGAAAACACGTTAAAAGGATATGACAGTCTGCAAACTAAAGCATCCTTTAATGTTGCTAAGGATTAGCTGCTGTTTATTATCACTAATGGTAAAAGGCTTAGGGCTGAATTGTTGTTCCTCCACTGTGGATTTTGTTTCAAGAGCCTCACAAGAGTGCTCTTATATTCCAATCAGTGAGTTCAGCTAAAGAAACACAAATAAAAGAATCACTGGTAATTAAAACAAAAAAAATAATTATGGCTAAATCTGCATAAAAGGATTCTTAGTACATTGCTTATAAGCAATTGCAAAGTTTTCCTTACAATAAACCCTATCAAAGCATGTTGTGTCCAGTTCATTTTTAAAATAACTCAAGGTCCTGATGACAAATACTGTACTGCTGGTATAAATCAAGGTATTTGCACTGAAGCCAACATCAGTTGAAGAATTTGCTCAGTCTATTTGCATCAAGACACCCTGTACTGAAAGGTGTGAAAGGCAAAGTGAGAGGTCAATGCTGGGCACTTTTTGAGAACAGGGCTTTGTCAACAAGGATCTCCACCAGCACCATACACTATTCTAATATGTTAATTGATTATTTCCCAAAGGCCTCTCTACCATCACCTCAGATCCATACAAAAACACTTCCTTTGTTCTAGCATCTATCACAACTATAGCAACAACCAGGGAAAGAGGTAATTGGAGTGGCAGAGTCTGTCCTTTTCTCAGCGGACAGGCAATTGGCCCATGGCGAGACACAAGTGGATGGTGTATTTATGCACAGGCACATATTGTTCAACTGGTACATGCCTCTAGATATGCTGTCTGTACTCGAAGGGCTCCAGCTTGTATGTTGCAGGTTATTAATCTGATCAGTGTCTAAGCACTGGGCTTTCAGCTGGAGCATTGCTTACTGCATGTAGGTCGTTGGAAAGCACATTTAGCTAACAGCTCATAAACTATTTATCAGAAAACTCCAAGGATACAAATGAAAAAGTAGAATTGTCTTTTCTTCTCATTGTTGAGATTAAAGCACAGTATATGTATACAAGTATATTTTGGTTTTGCTTTACTGGTGTTGAAGGTTATCAGAGATCTGGAGTTTCAACATTTCTCCTCAGCTTTGAGGTTCACCACCTGCTTAGATCTATCACAGAATCGCATAATAGTTGAGGTGGCATTGAAGGTCATCTAGTCCAACCTCCCTGCTCAGGCAGGGTCACCTGGAGCACATTACTCAGGATTGTGTCCAGGTGGCTCTTGAATACCTGCAGGGAAGGAGACTCCACAGGCTCTTTGGGCAACCTACTACAGTGCTTAGTCACCTCACAGTAAAGAAGTGCTTCCTCATATTCAGATGGAACTTCCTCTGGTCTAGTTTATGATCACTGCCTCTCGTCCTATCACCTGGCACCACCTCAAAGAGTCTGGCCTCAGCCACTTGACACCCTCCCTTCAGGTAGTTATACACACTGATCAGATCCTCACTGAGTCTTCTCTTCTCTAGGCTGCCTTGTCATCCTATGCTTCAGGAATGTTGTGTATTTATGCAGTTCTGTGTCATTATACCTCAGTTTGCACCTTTTGCACAGGCTCACATTCATTTTAGCTACTTTTTCCACTGTGTGACCTCTCTTGCTTGTTACAGGCAGATAGCATGGTTTTTTAGCCAAGAGTCAGCAGAATATGGCGCATGAGGTGGAGACAGACATTGGTGTCAAGCGGTCAGAGAGTAAAACTTAATGAAAACTTTCACCTTCACCAAATTACATACCATGGGCCCTTCCCAGAAGGTGACTTAATGTCCCCATCTATGAGACAAAATGATCTCAACTTTTTTTTTCCAACCTGAATGATTCTATTCTATGATTCTATGATCTCATGACCAGATATTGCTCTGCAAGTTAAGGATTTTTAGTTATCTAATATAGATACGATTGTTTAGATACACTGCATCCAATTTAATAGGTGTTCAATGACACTTGAAATGCCTACAGTTGATCTGTTACTCCAGAGGAAACGGGTCACCTGTAACCGTGTCATACCTGGTCATCTTTTTAGATGATCTGTGTACTCTGGGGAGTCTCATGTAGCACTGGATCCCATTGTATTGGGGTCTGCCTACTTAGTTTATTTGTGCCCTTCTCCAGTGCTTATTTTTGTACTATAAAACCTTGGGCTTCATGCAAGATTGTAGCTGAGTAGTTTAGAGGCAGAAACTGATCAGCTGTGTGTATTCCTGGAAGAAACAAGACTGCATAGAAATTCACTTTTGTTTTTTCACAGTTTCACTGAAATAAAGCATTAGAAAAGAGGAAAAATTACGTTACTTGGCATAGGCTTCTCTTTTTCAAGTTAAACGTTTGAACTCTTCATTTCAAAGGGATGCTTTATTTTAAAATCAGCTTACGCTTTTAAAGGGAATCATAAAGAAGTAATAAGTTATTCCAGGATATTTGCTTTTACTGATAGGATCCATGATCCTACAAGCACATACACACAATTTAAAAATAAGGACTCTCTACATCTTTTTCACACTGCTCAGGTGCTGAAAATAACACATGTACATATTTTTGAGGATTGGGGCCCAGATGAGCAATACCTGATTTTATGTGTTTGGAAATAACGAGCATATGAATGATACATCTATAAGGCTGAAGATTTAATGGTGTGTAGGTGGTGATTGTAATGACACAGGGTGGATGCAGAATAATACAGAGCAAACACCAAATTTCCTGGAGCTTAAAGGAAATGTAAAGTTAAATAATGACAGATGACGTTTAGATATTGATCACCAATTCTTGCTATTTAAGTAAAACCAAATTCTGTGAGACCTTTAAGTAAAACCAAATTCTATGAGACCACATTGATGACAATTCAAAAAACTAATGCTTTGTTCATGTTACTAATGCAGTGAACCTCAGCATCAGAGACCAATATCAAAGTATGTTGGCTGGGAGGAAAGCCCTCCAAAATTGCACTTGGTTCTCTGCTCTAAAACCAGCAAATGCAATGAGATTTTCTGGTTTTATGGTTTTCTTGCCGCATTGTAGTGTTATTTTGGCCTCTCAGCATTGGAGGAGGAGTTTCTCTTTCATCCTAGACACCAAAACGTGGTCTAAAACGTCTCTTAATTTGTTACTTTTCATATGTTTCAGCAGTACTCATGGTAGTGTAACTATCCAGGAAGGAGTGAGGTGGTGGGAGGTGATTTTGGTTTTCGGCATGGTGCAGGAGAATTTGCCATTCAGTAAGACGTTCCCGCTGCCATCATGTTGTTTGAAATCCCCAGCATCCAGACACACCTCTATGGAGAGATAGAACTGGATGGGCGTTTTTGCACAGGGAGTTCTTGAACAACACTTAACATTCACAGAAAATAAGAAAAGCTGAGAGTAGTATCTTTGCATGCTGATCAAATGCCTGATCCAAAAATCCTCTCAGTCCTTCTCCAACCAGGACTCACTTTTAAAAGATAGTTTAGTGTTTATAAAAGGTTTATCATGGTGACCTTAACATTGGGAGCCTGTATATATTACATGATTTTCCTAGACATCTGCAGATAAGCTGTTCCTATTGAACATTCAAGCCTACATTGTAGGTTAAGTCAAGATTTGTTATCATCCACAGTGACTGTCTAGATGCACAGAAGCCTTAAAGAAAATAAGCTCAAGATCTTTCTTGAAATGGTAACAGGCTTCTAAATTTTTATGCCCTATTGTACCTTAACCCAGCAGAGAAGGCAGGCAGTATTCTGTCATTAAAAATCTGCTTCCTCTGAGCCCCTTTCTATCTCCATAGGAAGCTGTTGACGAGCCATTTAAAAAATAGATAAGATCAAATACATCCAGAGAATTCTGAAATATAAAGGCCTTACTAAAAGAAAAGCAGAAAGTCTGCAACACTTCTGTAAAAGACTTCTGGGTGTGGAAAATTAACTACCATGGGCTTAGACTCCAGAGAGTAAATGAGGGGCTTTTTGGAAGTCATGTTACGCTTGTCTGCGCAGGCAGGCGTAGCCACTCTTTAATAAACTCTGTAATGTCTTAGCCCAGATGGCAGCAACTTTTGGAGAGGAAGAACCCACACATAATCAGTATCATAATATGGACTGTAACATCTGTACTGACCAAGCGTGACCAAGTGTCCTGGGTTCAGCAGTAGCAGTCATTTTTCTCCTTCTTGGTAGCTGGTGCAGTGCTGTGTTTTTGACTTTTGGCCTGGGAACAACGCTGATAAAACCAAAGTTTTCAGTTACTGCTTGGTAGTGTTTTGGTTTGACCAAGGACTTTCTGAGTCTCGTGCTCTGCCAGGGAGGAGGGGAAGCCGGGAGGAAGCAGAGACAGGACACCTGACCCAAACTGACCAAAGAGGTATTCCATGCCACAGCACGTCATGCCCATGATGGAAAAACGGAGGGCAGAGATCTGGAAGGGTGGGAGTGCACTGTTTGATTGGGCTGGGTATAGGTGGTGAGCGATTGTGTTCTTTCCTTGTATTTGCCTCGTCATTATTATTATTGGTGGTAGCAGTAGTGGTTTTGGGTTATACCTTAGTTACTAAACTGTTCTTATCTCAATCTGTGGGAGTTGCATTCTTTTGATTCTCCTTCCCATCCCTCCGGGACTAGGGGAAGGAAAAGGTGGGAGTGAGTGAGCAAAACTGCATGGCTGAGAGGCTTAAACCACGACACCAAGGCAAAACAATTTATCCTGTTCTGTTAGGTTTTCCTGGTTTATCTCTTTTTAAGCACAATGGAAACACTTTGTCTACTCTCCTAAATTTAATATTGCCCTAGTGCTTTTATTTGCAGTGGATAGCAATTGTCCATTCTCAGTATATCAATCAGAGCTATCTCTCCAGGCTCTAGAAACTAGCACTCTCTCAGAAACTATTTCCCAGGCACAGTCTGGGAACCAGCACAGACCAGAAGCTTTTCCTAACAGACATTTTGGAAGAGCCCACACTGCTCAAGACAATGGACTGTTCTGTTTCAGCTGGCCTCCCTGCCAGACAATGCCATGCAAGTACATTTGATTTACTAGTATAACCTTTGAATGTGGTCATTTCACCTTTACTGTGAGGCTTGTCCAAGGATGTTGTGAATGCTCCATCCCTGGCAGTGTTCAAGGCCAGGTTGCACAGAGTCTTGGGTAACACGGTTTAGTGTGTGGTGTCCCTGCCCATGGCAAGGGGCTGGAACAGATGATCTTAAGGTCCTTTACAACCCTAAATATTCTCTGATTCTATGATTCCACAGTAAGTATGGTGGTGAATCAGGACTTTCAGTCAACACAGAGAAATGAGTATTCTCAGAGAGCAAGTAATCTTATCATGCTGGAAGTGCCCAGAGTAGTTAGGTAAATCACAAACTAAACCAGCCAGTTTACCCTTACGATACTCTCCCCCATCCTACCTGGGGAAAGTAGCAAGCAGCTGTGTGGGGCTCAGTTGCCAGGTGTGGTTCAACCATAACACCTTACATCTGAAGAATGATGTATGTTTATGTGAGTATTATTTAACCTGGCTGGTTGTGAGCCATATGGTTTTCTCAAGAGCTGTTTTTAAAGAATTTGCAGGTAGTGACTTGTTCCAAATGGCACAGTACTTTTTCTACATCATGATTTCAATGAAGAAATTATGAAAAAAAAAGAAAAAGAAATGCATTACTGAATAAAGTCAAATAGATCAGACCTGAGCCCTTTGAAGGTTTCTAGGGCTTGTGTTATTGACAGTTTCTTTCCTCCATTTGCTTTGTTTTGGTGCCTAGTGAGTATCTGACTGCTGTTTTAGGAACTACTAGCATATTCTACAGAGCACTAAATTTTACAGTACCCCTACAGTAACCTTAATACCTTTTATCTCAGATACTGTAGTGTGTGTACCTTTATTTATAATGTATTGTACAGCTTGTGATGCTCACTAGTGCTGCACTTTTAGCATTAGTATTCCAGAAAAGAACTGTAGCTTACATTATGACAGGGGTAATTCAAGTTATTCTTATTTGGCAGGGTAGCTTTCATTTAAATTGGAGCCTGAAGTGGTCCATAGGATTAGGGTGAAAACAGCTACTAGAACAAAAAAATTAGAAAAATCAGATTAGGAAATACAGGTCTAGAAAAGGACATAATTTTGGTTTTCAGTTAATTTTGAGATGCAGAGTGGAATGGAGGTGGAATGATATGAAGATGCAGTGACTGAAAGATAGAAGAGATTTCTTTGCTATCAAGTGCTGTTAAGAAGGGAGAGAAAAATATAGAAAAGGGTAAAAAGAGCAAAAAGTGAAAAAGAAAAGCTTAAAGCATGGGCAGTATAAACTAATTTGTAGCACCCATCTTAGGACATATCTGTTGTTTAATTTAATTGTGCATCACTCTCTGAAGCCGCCTAGTTCTTCTCTTGATTTCAAGTAGACGATGAGGTTTCTGCTGTAGGAAGCTGAGGCTACATTTCCTCTCCAGGTGGTGGAAATGCCTCTGAAAATGAGCCAGTGCTCTTGACTTGTAGTGGGGTTGAAGTAGGAAGACCAAACTGAGTGATACAAGATTTTTGAGGGAGAGAAGAAAACGTCCACTGAGGCCATTACAGAAGTGAGATGGAGGAAAGGAACAAATGCTAAATGTATGTGCTACAAGAAGGATGGAGGCAGCTCCATCATGTACTGTGTCACCCATGGTACGTAATCTCAAGGCTGTTTGCTGTAAATCTATATCTGAGTATAAAGGATATGGTATACTGGCTTTGGCTGGGATATTAATTTTCTTCATAGTAGCTCTTAAGATGCTATGTTTTAAATTTGTGATGGAAACAGCACTGATAATACAGAGACATTTTTATTATTGCTGCTCTGTGCTTGCGGGTCAAGTATCTTTCTACTCCTCACCCCCCTCTCACCAGCAAGTGGGCTGAGAGTGCACAAGAAGCTGAGAGGGGACACAGCTGGGACAGCTGACACCAACTGAGCAAAGGGATATTCCATTACCTCTGTTGGTTTTGGCAATAAAAGCTGTGGGGAGGAAGGGTAGGACACGTTCAGAGTTGCAGCATTTGTCTTCTCAAATAGACATTACATGTGATGGAGCCCTGCTTTCCTGGACATGGCTGAACACCTGCCTGCAGATGGAAAGTAAAGAATGCATTCCTTGTTTTGCTTCGCTTGCCCACACAACTTTTGCTTTACCTATTAAGCTGTTTTCATTTCAACCCGAGTTTTCTCATTTTTAGTTTACTGATTCTCTCCCCTATCCCACCAGGGGCAAGTGAGCAAGATGCTGCGTGGGGCTGAGTTTTCTAATAAGGTTAAACCATAGAATTATTGAATCATAGAATAGTTAGGGTTAGAAAGGACCTTAAGAAGGTAAGACCTTAGGTCACCCAGCTGGCCAGTGCTGGACACATACAATTCAACCAGAGATTTTTCAATAGGGGCTGAATGCCCTGGAGCTGACCAATTCCACCTGAGGATTTGCATCTGCAAAATTCTAAGACAACTTGTATTATCTGAAGGAAGATCCTATACCAAACATACTACCAGGGTTTTGCGTTTTTTGCATTACAGACCACATCTTTGGAAGAAGCATTTTATGTTACCTGCAAAAGAGATTGCAAGGAATACAGAGGTCCTGATCCTGCTGACAAAGTGTGTGCTGTTGATCACTGACAAACCTGTATTGACTGAAACACTGTCAAGCCCAAAAGATGAATGCAAACCAAGAATGCAGTGATCTTTTATATGTTTGCTGGCAATGAATTATGCTACAGTAGAAAAAATGGGTTTGATTCTGCTTTCCCTTCCCAATGTGTGAAAAAGGAGTAATGCCACTCAGTTCAGTGGCTTTCCTGTGAATAAATGGAAAATCAGATTCGGGGACTCTTATTGAACCCAACTCCACATCTTGTAGGAGACTGAATATCCACTTCTTTCTCACAGAGGCTCTTTGTTTGTATTTTTCCCCTCTGTGTATCTCTTTATTTTCCATTCTTTTGAAGTCTTAAATCCTATAGGTGACCAATCTTTCATCCATAATCTGCAGCATTCAAATTAAAGGGAATGGTCTATAGATTCTAGGATTTTCTGCACACTATGGCTAAATCCTAGCGGAGTCCCCTATGAGCTAAGAAAGCTAGTAGCAGAGTGTGAAGTTAAATTGATCCAATCAATGTGCCACATGCAATCGTGTTGTGTTCATTGCTAGTTAACAAACAAGCTAAAGCCCTAGATATATTTCTCCTCCTTAGTAAATTGTCACTTTATCAAGTAATATGTTGGCCAAACATGTTTAGCAATCTCAGTAGCTCCCGTTCTTATTAATCATTGTATAGCCTTGAAATTTGCAAGATTACATAAATATTCCTTCAGCTGAACACTTCTAAAATCTATTTTGCTGTATTTATGTTATATTAGAAATAAATATGATCATTTTTCATAGTGAACCTGTATATTGCTTTAAAGAAAATAGAATGTAAATAAATGTATTTTCCTTCAGTAACATTAAATAAAAAGGTTAAGCTCCTACTGACAGAAAAGATGTGTTTGCAAGTGATTAGTTATATTTCTATCATAGCGCTTGTCTGTGTTCTTCTTTTGATGTTTAAACAAAGCTCTTGAACACACTGGGTTGTAGTCTCTGATGTTGATTTATAGGTAGAACTGAATTCCAAACACTGAAATAGTAGGCAAGCATTAAAAAAAAGGAGAGACTTTCTTCCTGCTGGTTAATATGTGACTAAGCTATCCTGTTTTAGGCCTCAATCTGTCAAGAACAGGTGTATAATAGGGGAGTCCTCAAGAAACAAAGACTGGAGCTATACACAAAGGGTTTTGCTCAGCTGCACTTAGGACAAATGTTGAAACACCAATTTACAAAATTGTTTTGACACAGAATTATTTTATGGTTATTATGACACAGACACAAAATTATTTAGATTACTCCAGACCCAAGAGGATTGGTAGGAACTCCAGATGGACCTAACTAAACTACTGTAGGTCACTGGGCAACACAATGGCAGATGAAATTCAACACAGACAAGCGGAAGACAAAAGGCATTGGGAGAAGAGTTTAAGTGTTAAAAATCCCATTGACTTCAGGGAAGTTAGATCCTTCAAGAGCGAATAAGAGCTTAAGAAAAGCAATTTATAGTCACAGTATTCTCCTACGTGCCTCCTAATTGATGAAAATTCTTTTATAGATGTAAAATTATATTTACTCTCTTCACAGCATTTGCACTAGGTATTTATAGAATCATAGAATAGGTAGGGTTGGAAAGGACCTTAAGATCATCCAGTTCCAACCACCCTGCCATGGGCAGGGACACCTCCCACTAAACCATATCATCCAAAGCTCTGTCCAACCTGGCCTTCCAAACCACCAGGGATGGAGCATTCACAACTTCCCTGGGCAACACATTCCAGTGCCTCACCACCCTTACAGTAAAGAATTTCTTTCTTATATCCAATCTAAACTTTCCCTGTTTAGGTTTTAACCTGTTACCCCTTGTCCTCTCACTACAGTCCCTCATGAAGAGTCCCTCCCCAGCATTCCTGTAGGCTCCCTTCAGATACTGAAAGGCTGCTATGAGGTCTCCACGCAGCCTTCTCTTCTCCAGGATGAACAGCCTCAACTTTCTCAGCCTATCTTCATACGGGAGGTGCTTCAGTCCCCTGATCATCCTTGTGGCCCTCCTCTGGACTTGTTCCAACAGTTCCATGTCCTTTTTATGTTGAGGACACCAGAACTGCACACAATACTCCAAGTGAGGTCTCACAAGAGCAGAATAGAGGGGCAAGATCACCTCCCTTAACCTGCTGCTCATACTCCTTTTGATGCAGCCCAGGATACAGTTGGCTTTCTGGGCTGCAAGCGCACACTGCTGGCTCATGTTCATTTTCTCATTGACCAACACCCCCAAGTCCTTCTCTGCAGGGCTGCTCTGAATCTCTTCGCTGCCCAACCTGTAGCTGTGACTGGGATTGTTCTGACCCAGGTGTAGGACCTTGTACTTGTCATGGTTAAACTTCATCAGGTTGGTATCAACCCACCTCACAAGCATGTCGAGGTCTCTCTGGATGGCATTCCTTCCCCCCAGTGCATCAACCAATCCACACAGCTTGGTGTCATCAGCAATCTTGGTGAGGGCGCACTCAATCCCACTGTCTGTGTCACCAACAAAGATGTTGAACAAGACCGGTCCCAACACCGATCCCTGAAGGACACCACTCATTACTGGTCTCCAGCTGGACACTGAGACATTGACCACAACTCTTTGCGTGTGGCCATCCAGCCAGTTCTTTATCCACTGAGTGGTCCACCTATCAAATTGATGTCTCTCCAACTTAGAGGCAAGGATGTCATATGTGACAGTGTTGAATGCTTTGCACAAGTCCAGGTAGATAACATCAACTGCTCTACCCCTGTCCATCAGTTCCATAGCCCCATCATAGAAGGCCACCAAATTGGTCAAGCAGGATTTCCCCATTATGCTCTATAATAATGCAAAATATTTGAATGTCCATGACATACTTGACTATATACCTGTTTGATGTCTCTACTAGAGTTTGCAACTTTATCTAAAGGACAACAACCCCTTAGGACAATGGAACTTTGTGTGGTGTATTTTTCTCAGTGGAAAATAAAATGATCTTGAATGATAGCAACACGCCTGGATGCTATTCTGTAAAACATATGTGATGTGCAATAGAAATTCTTACTTTCTCATGCCATTGCTCCTGTAGGATTATAATGCTTTACATTACAGCCCAGAAAAGTTCTGTGTTAGCTTTACTATCCACTGAAGCTAATTTGTTAGATACAAAGGTAAGAACTGTTAGAAACCCCTTTTGTATAGAATGTCAAAACAGCATCATATGTTTAAACTAGGTACCTCTGCATGTACACAGAAGATTTATGGTTTTCAACTTCTGTTTCTAAACCCTATTGCTGCCTTCTATAACAAGATCCCCTGGTGACTCAGAGCATGTGGGAAAACCACAAATTGTAAACCAGAGTCTGGAAACTGCAGACCATCCATTGTAATGCCCTTCTGCTGCAAAAATCTGTGTTAAAAGCATTGAGGTGACCACTCTGCAGGTGTCCATCCAGACAGGCAGAGGTCCTGGGTTTCACAAGCCTGGCCTCCCTCTTAGTATGAAAAATGGTGGAGTTTTCTGAGATCTTTAATCTTCTGCAACTTTATTCCTATATGTACATATCTAAATGTGTGTTTATTTTTTTACGCTTTATTTCCTTTCTTCTGTATATACCCAGTAAAATTTGTGATACTGATCCTGAGCTAGACCATCATCTGGGGCAAAATAAGTATGGTTTTATTGATTTCAAGTGAGCTAAAGAAAGCAGCATAAGATGAGGATCTGTAGGGGTTTTTTGTTCATTGTTTTTTGTTTCCTGATTTTTTTCTTTTTTCTTTTTGTTTTGGTGGTGTAAAAGCACAGATTTCCTTACTGATGTCAGGTTAACTAAGACCAGAGAAAACTGTAGGTTGCAATTTTATTGCAGTGTCTACAGCTGACAGTAAGCATTCATTTCACTGATTGATAGAATAAGACAAGGATCCTCTCTCACAAAATGCTGCAATTAGTTAATTAAAGCCCAGGAAACATTGTCTTCAGTTAATTTTTTATGTCTTTCTTCTACATTAGTGAAGAACAACCAGGTAAATTCTGAAGAGCTGCTTTTAATTTTGTCTAAACAAGTATGAATTGCCCCAGTGGTGTCAGTAGACACAAAAACACATCAAAACAACATGCAAAGCAAGTGGTGAAACTATTGCAAATGCAGGAACTGAAGTGAGAATCAGCATTGTCTTTGTTAGTGTGTAGAATCTCTCTTTGCCAGATTAAATTTTACCTTTACAAATAATTTGATAGTGAAACATAATTGTTGGAGCCTCATAAGTATATGACTATGCTGACAGCAAACTGAAAGAAAATATAAATGCCATACTTTCATTTTTTTCAATATGAAACAGTAAGAAGAGGCATATAAGCCATACATAGAGTATTAAGTGTGTTTCTACCATAGCTTGAAATTGCTCTATACACTGTGTTTGCTTAGTATAGTGTCTTTCACCAAATCATTCTGTAGGTTTCCCAAATAATCCCACAGGGAGTAGGGTAGAAAAGAGAATAGCTGAAAGAACACATGGAAAAGGAAAGCAGAGAAAAAGAAAGCCAGACTTCATGGAAAAGGATTTGGTTCACCTGATCCTGTAGGATTACAGATATATCCTTGTGCAGAATCATGCACATTCTATGAACCAGGGGTTTCAACCACTTTAAACTCTACTGTATTTCCTTGCACTGTATATTGAATTGTTGTGGGTTTTTTTCTTATAGAAGAAAAAATGTCAGGCAGTGCTTTGTTAATGGCATTTGTAGACTTAATGTGTGGGAAAGAATAAGTGAATAAGTAAACTAAAATCCATGAACATCTATGCTGTGGAAAGAGTATGTCATTCAGTAGTTTCTGCCTGTTTGCAGGTGGGACTTTGATTTGAAATCTTCTAAACATTCTCCATTTCCTTACATGACTGACAACAAGCCCTCATGTTAAAGTTGCTGCAGTTTCTCCTTACATCTAAAAGGCTGACCCTATAAGCAAAATGATCACTGTTATTCATAGTGACTCCTGAGTAATTCAGGGGCATCATGAGACAGCATAGTCACTTTTACTTCATTGACAACCTTATTCCAAAATGACAGTGAGCTACAATCAGGGCCCTAAATTGGAATCAAAATTTCTAAAAAGAAAAATAAAAAAAATTAAAAAAGTAAGTTAAAAATTAAACATGTTAATAAGAAATATGTTACATCAATTAAAAAGATGTAAACATAAGCTGGGAGAACATAACAAAAAGTAAGGTGGCTTTTTAAAGTATCATTCAGCCCTAAAAATTATTAAATTGCAATTTTACATTGGTGAAATTGTTTATAATAACAGCATCAATCTGTCCCCATTTTTATATATAATTGCCAGGAAACTCAGCTTGCAAAGCGTACATCTGGATGAAGTCCTCAAGGTCCTTATGTCTTGTGGCTGCAATCCCCTCTCACTATTATTAAAGAAAATGGGAAGGGGACTTGGGACTTCTAAAAAGGAGAGAAGAAATAGAATTGTGATGGGGAAAAAATGATAAGAAGAAATCAGGATGCCTTACCGAACAGCCAGAGTTGTTTTATGTGGAGTTTTTCCCTCCAGCAACCAGATGGAACCCAAACAAGTGTATTTCTCTGAAAACTTGTTCTACCTACCATTCCCAAACTAAAATGCGTTGTAATAATATCATAAAACAGCCAAGGATGAAGAGCTTATTCTGATGGACTGATCAACATCCTCAAACAGTGGATATTAATATACCTGGGAATCTCACAGTTGAAGCATTTTAATGCAAACTCACAGTTTGCAGGGGATTGAAATACTTCACCCAAATAATTTATGTATGTATCTGTGTACATAAATAAATGGAAAAATGAAATTTCATATAGCAATAAGTCTGGGGATGTTGTTATCAGGAGATAATCACATCCTGTGGGGTTTCTTGCACTCAGCTGCACCTCCTTTCCCTCCTCTTCCTAGTCCTTGTCTTGCCCCTGAGGTATGATTTTTCTCATGGTAATTCTTATCGTGCCTTCGTGGTTAGTAATAATAATTAAAAAACCCACTTTATTCACAACTTCCCTGGGTGCTCAGCACATGATCTAACTCCCCACTCCCCACCCACCCCCACTTTCCTCTGCCTCCACTATTTGATTAACTGCCTTGGAAAGAAAAAATTCAATGAGTGGGGTTCTGTCTTCTGACAGAAAATGCAAAAGTCTGTTGTGGCTGTATTGATCGGGCTGGGAGAGCAGCACTGCAAACAAGCATAGCTCTCCTGAGAAATATACTCTGAAGATCCATACATTCATTGACACTTTATAGGATGTCTGGATTTGCTAATCCACTGTGAAAAATGCAAGCTTTGTAGTATAAAAGGATGGATAGGGGGCTATGTCTCTTGTTCGCAGGAGCAGCCCTCTCATGTACCAAATTACCAACAGTTTAATAAGGAGGAAACATGGGTCCAAATTAAGACTTGGTTTCAGTGGCTTGGATATCCTACATGTTTCTCAGAATGCAAAGCTGCATTAGCCTCAAGCCAGAAAAAGGTTTTGAACGGTTGGTTGAGATGCTGGGTGGGTTTTGTCTGTGTATGGGAAGGAAAAGAGAGTTGCAACTGAAATTTTATAAAGTAAAAATGTCTCTGTACCAAATATTCCTTTTCAAAGTCAGACGCTTTCATACTCCATCTATTCCTCTTTCATAGCAACTTTTTTCTGCCTGCAGACTGGTAGAGGATGAAGTAGTAAATATGACAAGTTCTTAGTGCCCAGATATCCCTTTCTACCAGCCTCCACAGAGACTTCTGTAGGCAAAGATAAAAATGGAGTGAAGGCTGGTGGAAACCACATCTAGGAATGACAGAGGAAAACTTGCTGCCCCAGAGATGGGAGGAGGAAGGCAACTCTAGGTCACCTTTGTGGCTTCTTGTATTTACATTGCTCTGAGACCAAGAAGAGCTGCAGTGTGCCTCTGAGAGCTCCGAGTCTGGCTCAGTTGCTCCAGCATCTCAGGGACAAAAATGAACTTCAGCTGTCTGTCAGCTTATCAGCCTTGGAAAGAAATACCTTCTTCCACCATAGCAACAGCTTCCAGTAAAAATTGTCAGACAGTTTAAGTGAGTGCTTATTTTTATCAAAGTGAAGTTGTTTGGACTTTTTTTTTTTTTTTGTGAAAGATGAGAGCAAGGGCAGGATACTGCTGCAGTCAAACCAGAGGTGCGTGACATCTATAAAGAAATGTAGAAATTAGATTAGAATTAATATTAGTACTTTCTGAATACAAATGAAAGTGTCCTAAAATAGTGCATTTTGTATGTACAGTTAGTGCTATGGTAACAGTTACCTCTAGAGAAATAAAATTGTAGTTAAACATTTGGGGTTTTTACTACCTAAGAATAATGTGGCAACTCTCAATGAAACTAACTCACATACCTACAAGCACAAATACATGACCAAGAATAATTGCTGTTAAAGTCAGTATGCCTTAATTCAAAAATCCCTGTGCTAACACTGACTTTTTTCTTCTGGACAGATGCTCTTAAAAGCTTCTGGGAGGGACTTTCACTAAGGAGTAAGTACTGTACTGAATTAATGTAATAAATTTCATTTAACACTGTGATCATTCACAGTGCATTTAGGATCTGTTGCAGAAAATACTGTCTGCCACACAGAAACAGATGGTGCCCAAATAGAGTTGAACTTCCCAGCAACAGGGAATGCTTTTGGTAAGACTGCTGCTTGTGAGGTGAGGAAATTCAAATTTCAATAGCTGATGAAGGACTTTCCTCACATACATGGAGCCAGCACTGTAGCAGAATAGTAATATAGCCAATAGGAAAAAAACTCTTTTTCCCTTACTTGGACACTGAAGCCAAAAACTCCATGGACACAGTCCTACTAGTTTGGGCAAGGTTGCAGTTATTAATGGAATAAGCCAGGGTAAGGTGTTACATTCAAAACATATTGAACTGAGAGAGTAGACTGAGAGAATAAACCCCAGACTTTGCACAGAGTCCCTGTTATATGATCCTTAGTTCAAATAAAGAAGTACTGTACTGTCAGGATCTTGGTAGGCTGTGCTATCCTATTTAGCTATATGGAATAAGAATTGGACTTCATATTTTGGGAAGATATAGAAATCCCATCACTGCTTACCAAGATGTAAGGTTTTAATACCTTATGGATAATGTGATCTGTTCCAAAGGGTCAACAGGCCTTCTAAAGTGCCCACCCCACAGCTTTCACCAGGTAATACAATAATCTTCTGGGTGAAAATTTGCAGAGGTCCTTTATTAGTATTTTCTGCTTAATTCTTAAAATCTGTAGACAGAATTGAAGAGCATTACTGGCTATCTCTAAGCAGCTTTTTTTAGGTAGTAAAGTCTAGTAACAGAGGACATGTTTTTGCCTGAAATCATGTATGATTTAGAATGCTTATGTCTGTTGCAACAATTTTTTGATGGCACTATTTAATAGTGTCATTTTCTTCTTGGTATTAACTTTGCAACACATTTGGGGAGAAAAATCTTACCCAATTTACTGGTTCTCTTTTACAATAGAAAGATCGCATACACATTTGAATGGATTTTTACCACTTGAATTGCCACACAGTGGATACAGAATCTGGTCTGACATTAACATTCAGGGATTGAAATAGAAAAACAAGCAAAAATTCTTCTCTCATCCACTGATTATGAATAGAAATGAGGAATTAGCCAAACATTCATATCTGCATTTGTCAGACCTCTTAAGAACTTCAAATTCTCCCAAATTATTGATGATTTCAATGGTGGTCTCAAAATGCCCAACAGAAAAATAGGAGGTTTTAATAACTTTTTGGAGATCTGTCTCATTTATATTGCTTCAAGTAATTAATTAAATATACATTTTTAAATATATCCGTGTGTGTGTGTGTGTGTGCGTATGTCAGCAGGAAGTCCAGCAAATAGTAAGTTAGTCTGAAAAGTCACACCTGAGTACTTAAAATATCAAGATAAAATACTCTTCATAATTCTTTAGTTATGGTACCACCCGTTAGCTATTTCTTGATTCCACCTGCCTGAAAGAGGTAATGAAAGTGAGAAACTGCTTTTTTTTGTTACATTTTCTGGAAGCCAGGTAAAGTATTGCAGGAAGTTCAGCTCTGTGAGAAATCTGCAACTGCTTTCCTTTTTGATGTCCCTCCAGTGACAGGAAAGTCATTTGCCCCAGAGTGTGTATATAAATAAGACAGAATAACCACAAAAAAAAAAAATTCTTTTTTTTTTTCTTCACAGTTCCTCAGTTCCTATGGAAAAGGGCATTAGTCAAAAGGAGTAAAGTATGCTGGATCGTGACTCGTATTCATTACAGCATCCTCAAAGAGAGCCTGAGTTCAAAACCACGTATTTTTAAATTAATAGGTAAGGGATCAATATTTTTTTGTCTTTTTCCAGGATTAGTGTTCTGGTTTCTGACAAAGAAAAAATAAATCTTGTGTTTCTCAGTAAAAAATCAAGAGTATGTGACTTGCATGTATAGTTAGCCTTGGAAACTGAGCTAAAACCCTTGTAATATAGCTCTGACCTCTATTGAGCCTTTAGCTGAAGAAAGGATCAAATTATAGCACTTCTGCCGTAGATGTACAAAGAAAATAGTGAACTTGACAAAGGATGTTTTTTTTTTCATCTGAACACTGCAGTTAATTTGATTCTGATTTGCTTCTAGACTCGGGCTTTAGATCACCAACACTGCATATATGCTAATTCTCTCTGGGGCTCCCATGTAAAGAAAACTGCAGAACCATTTAGGCTGCAAGGAATCTCAGGACATCATCTGGACCAGACATCTTTTCAAAGAAGGAACAATTTTGAAGTTATATCAGATTGTTAAGGACTATGCCTCATATCCCTGGTGCAATCAAAGGAACGATATAGGCATGGCCTTTGCAGGCTGGACTTGTAGAACTGGGATTTGCCACCTCCCTTCCCCCAAAAATCCTGAAATAAAAATATAACTTATGACAAGTTAGATTTGTTTTTTTTTTATTAGTCTTCTCTCTCCCTTCTTCAAGAGTACTGGTCACAGGTCAAGATCCTGGTGTGCAATGTACTGAATAAAAAGCCGAACAAAAAGTTCACTCCATTTACACCACAGAACTTCAAATGACATTTCAGACTTCCCAGGTTCACTACTTCCACCCAAGCTAAAAGAATTAATTCTAGCAGTAGATCTGGTCTATTGCCACTGTACCCACAGAGTAGGGCAAGTACTCATTAAACAATGGTTTATTTTTTTAGAATCACCCAATTTAGAGATGAAAAAGCCTTGCCAGTTCAAGCTAGTCCATCGCCTTGTCAATACTGAATTAATGCTTACAAGATTCTTGAACTTTTTGCCTACTCAAATTTTAAATAATTCAACTATTGAGGCTCCCACTATTTCTCTTATGAGAAAATTCCATTCGAACAGACCTTGGGGTCTAGAATAGATATTTCTCTTTGTCTTTAGCTAAAATTTTCTTTTACTCAGTTTTGTAGTTTTATTTTCCATAAGACTCCTCTGCTCTTGTGAGACCTGGATTACAGCGTCCAGCTCTGGGACTCCGAAAAGAAGAAGGACATGGACCTGTTAAAGCAAGTTCAGAGGAGGCCATGAAAATGCTCTTTTTTTTTTTTTTTCCTAAAAGAGATCTAGTAAGGACTGAAATCCTAAAGGTTTTTAGGCACCAAATTCCCATTGATTTTGACATGCCATAGCATCATCTTAAGTACTTTTTGAAACAAAATCACTAGCCCAAAGTCTTGCAGGGATAACATGGCTAAATTGAGAACTTAGCACAGTTATCTTAATCTGCATCAAATAGTTTAAGTATAAACCTGTCTTCACACTTTTTTCATCAATAGTGACAGAAACTCATATTATTTCTCATTCCCTACAAGTCAGAAGCTATTTCCCCAGAATGCTGATGAACGTAAGCCTCAGGTGCCTTAGTGCTCTCGTGTCTGTCTGGAGCAGTCTGTGGAAGTCACATGTTTGAGAAGAACACAGAGACTCAGGCTCACCTAACACTGTAGAGATTAGGCATGCAATGTGGAATAATAGTCGAAGTTTGTTGTCATATGTAGGCCATTTCTCTTGTAGCTGAACTATCTTCTGCAGGCTGTAACTCAGGAAGGCTGTGCTTCTGGGTGAAAAAATAATATATAGTACATGGCTGTTGGTTAAATTATTAACTTGTAAACCTTAGAGAGAAGCTAATTTATACAAAAAGTCCAAGCAGATAAAGATATACTGGATCATTATGACAATGAAAATAGTGTAAGAATACAAGAATGAGAAATACATTACAAGGTGTAACATATGCTTTATTTTTGCTTGATTGCTTAAACGAGGTAGCAGTGGGAGACCACTATCCTATGACAAGGTTCTGCTCCATTGATTTTATAAACCAAAACAGAATTACCCCTAACTAATTTGAAGACAAAAGTGCTGTACCGCAACGGTATAGATACTGCTCAGTGGAAGATATGAATTCTTGCACCTAGGTTGCCTGTAACTAGGAAAACACTGCAACAATATTTTGTTTGAATTTATGAATGCAATTACAGATTTTTCTCATTCAAATGTCTCTGGTACCCAAAACCAGTGTAACAAAGTTTTTTCTTTTTCTCCTGTTTGTTTGCGTCACTGTCGCACTTTAAGATCCCATTCTTGACAGGGACATATTTATGCAAATGCCTTTGCATCCATGTGGGTGGGCAGATTCTGTATGTCTTCAAAAATCACTCTGGATCTTACTCAGGAAAGCAGTAGCTGCGATTTGACTTGCACGTGAAGTTTGAACAGCAGTTGGGGTGCAGTGGAAGCAAAGATCCCTCTGGCAGGCAGGGGATAGTTCAAAGCACCTTGAACTTGGGGCAGAATCTCAGCTAGGAGACTGATGCTGCCAGAGCCTGCTCCCATGTTTATTAACATCTTTTATCTTTCAAAATAGAGCGGTCTCATCCTCCTGCACCTCAGAAATAGTGTGGAGACCAACCACAGGACTCAGTATTTGGAGGGTTGAGTGCTAGCTGGTCTATGTCAAAAAATGCCAGGGATTACTCTAATTATTTATTCCTATAAACAGTTAATTTTGGCATCTGAGACCATTTTCCTGATACTGTTCGATTTATAGGCAAAGGTGCAACCTGCAAGCATTAACCCCAAGGCTGATGCAAAATGGTGGTGTGAACAGTACCTTGCTGTGCTATCTGGAACACACACTTATCACCAGAAAATTCCATGTGAGAAGGGTTTTTCAAAGGCATTTTTGGAAAAATCCCCTCTTAACATATATGGAAAGCAGGAGCTGAAGATTACAACACGATAAAACTGCCTAAAATATTGAGCATTACTCAGAATAAAGGCACCTAGATTAGAGCGCCAGGTTAGAGGGACATCTTAGAGACAAAAAGGCAAATGAGGCTGCACAATAGAAAAATGCTTTGAATAAGAGGTTGGAGGTTGTATGCGTTTAAAATATAGTCTTTTACATTATTAGTCAGAAATCACAGATTCATTGTCTTCTCTTGAGACAAACTGGATCTCTTACAGGCCTGTGTTGATCATCTCTCTTCTTTCTCTGCTTTCTCTGCCCTCTCTGCCCAACTACTATTTTTTTTTAAGAGACATGGGTTATATCATGGATGAACGGAAAGAGAAGACAATAATAAGAATTTATTTTGCAGCAAATCAAATTTGATATTCAAGGCAAGAAGCTTTTTGGTAATGAGATCTGACCTTAGGCTTTGATCCTGCAAAAGAGTGAGTGCACAAGCTTAAATATTTGCTCATACATGCCCTGTGAATTCAATGGGATTTTTCGCATGATGGGAAATACAGAAGAGTGTGAAAGTTTTATTTTTGACTTCAGTGGAAATAGGCCATGGCAAAATGTATTTAACATTCATGAAGTAAGTTAAATAGATCTGTGATGTAGGAAAGTTTTATTTGAGATACCTCATTCTTTACACAACCAGTCATTTGTGTTTTTAATATCTGTAGCACGGTAAGAGATGCTCACTGGTGTATTAGAAGAGATTCCTTTTATTTTTTTCCTTGTATTATTTGGAGAAGAGAGAGTACATTCATGGTGGTCCCTCTAAAGCAGTTGATGTGTTGGACTCTATATGTAGTGTTTGTTCATTATATGTATCACCAACATGAAGGGACCTAACCATGCGAAATGCAGTTTATGATAAGATGTTAGACTTATAAATCAATTTTACAAGGAAGTTCTGCTCCTTCTCCTGTCTCTGATGGGTCAGTACAGAGCTAGATTGTTTCCCTGCTACATCTCCATCACATACAGAGCCCTGGCAGTAACTTGGTGATGGAGTACGCACTTGAGAGACGTCTAGTAATGTACACTTCAAATAAATCATCACAGGAATTAACATGAGGGCTAGAGAAAATTAAAACTTTTTTTCTTTTTTTTAAAAAAAGAAACAATACGGCACTATATATGTAAGTTCTCTGTCTGAAAGGAGTACCAAAATCCATGTTTTCTCTTAAAGTGTCCTGACAAGGAAAAATCAGGAGAGAAGGATACATTTGTATGCACGTCAATGTGAAAGTATGAACATTGACACAGAGGAGGTGTTTTGGGTTGTTTTTAAAGAAAAGGGTGTACCTGAAGATACAAATGCACTCATGTCTGCTTTGGTGTTTACACCTGATTCAAATGTATACAAACACATAACAGACAGGCCATTACATATTTTTGCATGTATATGTATTTATGCATGTGCACACAGACACACAAATGTGTGTTTGACAGATCTAAGGAAAAATAACACTTCAGATCATTGACTCATCCAGTGTTGCTTCCTCTCTTGATGACAGATTTCCTTTTGCTGTTTCTGGTCTTTTCTCAGTATAAAACACACTGCTACATTAATAAAATTGGAAAAGCAACAGATTTTGTGTTTGCCCTTTCTACACCATGTCCATTGTTAGCGTACCTTATTTAGAAGAGTTATAAACTGATTAACTGCATTTTCCTGCACTCCTGGGAGACCAGATGAACTAAACAAGGCTGATTTTAATCTAAATGTCATCCAATGGACATATTCAAGATAGATTTAGTTCTCCACTTTTTATGCAATATTGGAAAAAAAACCTGAAGAACGATGATCTTGATTCTTGCATCTGGAAATTAAATCCAGAATCCTGAGTGGTCTAACTCACAGGCAGAATTTCTATTTTGATTTTTGCAATCTTGCTGATGATGTCTTCCAATTTAAAATTAGCTGCTGATCCCCAAAAAGATTTTGCTCTCTATCCAATGGCTGTCTGGGGTAAACTTTATGTGTATTTGAGAGACCCAGGTCTGGAGATCTTCTGCTTTGGTTCAGCAAAAACTCTTAACTATAAAATTGAAGGCAAACTTGTAGAATCTCAAAACCTGCCTTTTTTTTTTCCCCCAGTGTCACTCAAGATAATACATGAGCAGGTGACTCCATCTGTCATCCAGTGAGAAGGAACAAAACATAGAAATGGCATCCCTTATTCCAAATGAGGCACCCAATCTTGAACCTCAAGGTGGTGTCTTCCCTGGATTGGCTGCATTCCTGACCCTTCCACAGGTTCTTCTGTGAACCTGAAGGACATCATCTGTTTGTCTGGACCATGGTGAAACTTCATGTTGGAGGCAGAAAGCTTTCCTCTAATCCTGAATTTCTGAACACACGGAGGCAGATAAAGTTAGTGACCCAACGAGCTTACATAAGGGCAAGACAATTGGATATATATAAATTATGAGTAAACAGTCATGGAGAACAGGTAGATTTATGGAGATTTAAATGAGTTTTAGCCAAACTGAATTGTATGCACAATCCATGACCAGCAAAACAGCTTAAAAAAAGCAGATGGGAGTACTGTTACATCATCAGAACAACAACATCTCACTGCAGAATAGTGGGAAAAGGAAGCCCTGTCTGGGGTTTTACCATATAGTTTTATTTGATTTTACTCAGAGGTATTAAAAAGCGTTGCAAATATGATGAGATCCACTGGGACATCAATGCTTTAAAAGAATTGCCATTACAAAAACATTCCCCACTAGTTGTTTACTTCGATTTGTATTTCCAGGTGGCTCTGCTTCCAAAGCCTCTTAGTACACACACACACATATACATATAGTTGCAATATACACACAGATGTATAAGTGAGAGATGAAACTTCTGCAATTTCCATTTACAGGTCCAAGAGACAGACTTCAAAGGAATGTTCTGACATTTTTAGTCACAATCCCAAGCTATGCTTGTAGAGAAATGTTAACTGTTGTATGCCGGCTTAATTCCAAGTTATATTCAGCTTACCTAAAAATGTACTTTCAGGTGAAAAGGTTATCCTTCGTTCCCTCTCCAGAGACCCAAGGCGCATGCTGACGGTGGAGTGTCTGCAGTGCTCTACCTCAGAAGTGGCTGTATTTCAGAGGGAATAATCCCATTTGTTCAACTTCTGCCAGTAGATGCACACTCATGGGCAAATCAAACTTTAAAAATGCAGGCTGGAAAATGCTTTGGGACTTTCTAGAGTAGAAAGCAGAGTTTAAAATAAAAAGCAAGGAAGGCAAGGAAATGGGGGAAATGAGGAATCAATAAAGAGTGAATAAAGATAGAAAAGAACAGAGGGGGAAAGAAAAGTAGGAATTCGGAGCACAGGAATGACATGAGATTTTTCTAGCTGAGCTCTAGGGGAAAGCTGAAACATAGAGAAGCTTCTATTGAAGTCCACTAAGTTGCATCCAGTTACTGGTGGCTCAGACTTGGTCTGAGACATTGGCAAAACAAAAGCAATTTAGCCATAATGGAATGAGCCTTCCTATTATGAGAAACTTGCCTGAATATTGCAGCATATGGCAGATGCAGCAGCCCCTGGGTAAAGCAAAAGCTTAGCGCTTAGTCTTGCTGCTCTACAGATAGGCAAATGAAGGCAGAGTGTGTACAAATTTAACTGTAATTTTTGATGAAACTAAGAGCCAAGCCGATATCTTATTTCCTCACCCTCAATAGAAATGATTGATAGCTGAACAAAAGCTGCTGCACCAAGTTCCAGTTGCATTGAGGATGTTCTTTCAGCACAGGATTGTTCATAAGCCCCAATGGATTTGAAAGAACAGGTAAAATTGATTTAACATAAGAAAGCCATATTTTCTTTTAGCCAGACACCAATCAAACATTAAATATACAATGCAGAGGTACAGCAACCTTGAGCCAAAGCATACTGTATTCTCTTAAGAGACCTAACCGGTCTTTCAAATGTACAAAGTGCATCATCTATCTGTTTAGGAGGCTGCCATGCTTTATTAGGGAATCAGATCAGCTACATGACGGTGTGAGTCAGGCAGAATTGTTCCTCCCTGTGCACTGAACTGTCAGTATCCACTAGATCTCTGCAATACAAGCTCATGTATAAAGGCAGTTTCTAGAAATGCTCCAGAAGTCCTTGCACCCATAACTTATGCACAAAGAGGAAGCATCATCAAGAAAGAGAAAGATGTGTGTGGGGCTAAGGGGACATCTCCAGGCTGCAAAAGGAGCTAAAATAGTTTTAATTGCATCTTGATATTTTTGCCTATTGAAGCCACGATTGCTGAAGGATGTGGACCATCCCCTTGGCTCTATGTGCATGTACACACACTATGGTGTTCTGGCCCTCAGTGCCACAGTGCATAGAACATCCATCAAAACAGAATTAAGACCAGCCACTGCTCATTAAAATGTGAGGTGATTTCTCCCCACAAACATCTAACACGAATTGATTTCAGAACAGAAGAGATTTGAGGGAGAGTCTCATCACCTTCCCTTGTACTCTAACCCCAGCCCCCTACCTGGGCACCTGCCCCGTTTTCCTTCTGTTCCCTCCTCACTCATCACCACCAGGCAAAAGGTGCCAGAGTCCTCAGCACCAGGTCAGCAGTAGCAGCGAGCAGAGGCGACCGCACAGTAAGCCGCACGGGTGCCCCATCTCCTCATTGTCATTCTGCCCGTGCCCCCAGCGTTCTCTCTCCTTTCCAAAGGTCAGCTCGAGGTCTGCGCCGGAGCGCTAATGGGCGACCAGCGCTCGCCAGCGACTCCTGCCACTGCATAGGCACTTAGTCCCTGCACATCAAGGCACACCCGCGCTCTCCTTGCTCCCTTACCCTCCCTTCCTCTCTCTGCCTTGCAAATGACTCTGAGGAGCAGAGGCTGGTGGATGATTTAGATCTGGGGGGGACGAAAATGGGGGAGGGAAGGGGGAAAGCACTCAATTTTTTTGTTTTGTTTTTTTTTTTTTTTTGAACTGGGCTCCCAGAGAGCACTCAGGGCTGCCACGCAGTGCACAACGCCTACCTGCTCAACTGCAGGGAAACAAGCTTCTGAAGGCTTTAATGGGATTTTGCCCGAGGCTGTTTTATTAAGATGTCGGCTTTTTCTGCTGCCTCTGCAGCTGACACCATTCACTATCAGCTGCCCCCCTTCCCCCGTCCCCTCCTCCCGTCCCCCCCCAACAATGCACCAAATTACTCGCTTCATTTAGTGCTCATGGCTCAGCACAGGCAAATAAGAGGAAAGAGTTCGACTTGACCAGATGAGTCTCTGCGAGGGGAGGTGAAGACACACTCCTGCTTAACTAAGGGGGGGGGGGGGGGGGAGTTCAAGTAGAAAAGGGAAAAGATCAATACCGCTGGGGCTTACTCCCGCTCTATTAGAAAGAATCATATTTCATATTAACATAGCCAATTTAGAAGCCACATTTACATTACTAATTTGCATCCTGGCTTTAAAAGCTCATTTGTAATGCATTGTATAATTATTGATGCCTTATATGTGAATATACCACACAGTGTCAGGTTGGGAAGGGGAAGAAATGCAGTCTGGTTTCAATAAACAAAATAGTTACAAGTTTTAATGAATGTTAGACAGTAATAAATGACTTTTTTCTTCTGTCTCAGAGGGAAAAGGGAAAAAAAAAAAGCAGAGCTGGATGAGCTAATTAGAGGTTGTGTATTTCAGTAGCAAGAGTAAATGAGATACGGCACAGCAGTGGAAAATGTACTGTGTAGTGCCCCTTTCTCTGTTGTTGTTCATGAAGGGTAGTGGCAGACCGAAGGACAGTTTCATATCTAGAACAGAGCACACTGAGGAAATCCTGTCTGGAAGGCAAGGCATGCTTTGCAAGTGTCGGAAACCATTATCTTTGATATTTCTTATTAAGTTCTCCAGGTTTCCATTTAAGCTTAAGGTGAGCCTAGAGAAGGAGAGTAATGGAGGAAAAAAGGGATGACAGGTGAGTCTCGGTGTACACATGCTCGCTTGTCTCTTACTAGGTTACTTTTTTGTTGAAGTACACCCAAAATTATTACTAGCATGAGATAAATTTATCTCAGTTGTATACGGAAAACAGGAAGGTTTCCTAAAGTTGACAAAATCACTCCTCTGGACTGAGGATTGAGGAGCTGAGCTTGTTGCCTCTGCTAAGGGCAGGGATAAAAGGAGAAGACTGGGCAATTCAAGCTGCTTTGACCTTCAAATGCAAAAAGCAAAGTGACAAGACATAGAAGCCCTTAAGAGACACCCATGTTTAACCCACTCATGTGTGAGTCCCACTTTTTGTGTCTGGCCTTGGCAACAAAATAAATTGCCTTGATGATTATGTTGAATTTCATAGGTATTTAATCTGTTTGAGAGGAAGCTTCTCACCAGAACACTTTGAATGAGCCCTCACTTGATGTCAATATTTGAAATGTCTTGGGTTGCTATCAAGGTTTTTGGATTGGGAAGTGGGAACAGAATGGAGGCGCTTTACCACGGCTGAAAAGCCAACACCATTTTTTATGGATTCTGAATTTTGCAAATGATGACATCTTTTTACTTCTCCATTTCTTTGATCTGTCAGAGCAAATGCTTTCAGATTTGAGTTGTTTGGTTTTTTTCTGCAGCCTTCCCACAAAGTGTTTTTCTGCTTAGCTCAGGACTTCAGTGGCAGTATAGACTAACATACATTGGATATCATTGCTCTCTGTTTAGACAAATGTACTTTACTCAAATGACTCATAAAATATTAGATCCAAGCAGTACATTTGTAAAACTAAAATAGAGGCAGGTAAATAGAAAAATTAGCCAAATACTAAACAATATTTTTAGAAGATATGGAAGAAGTAAAAAAAAAAAATCTTCTTCAGCTTGTTCTATTCTGCCATTGCAATTCCCAAATCCACTCTTCATTCAGAGCTATCTATTTCTTGTTATTATCAATTCAATTTATCTCTATGCAGCTTAGAAGACTGCCGGGGGCTGTCAACATGTATCTAGTGCATCTTCCTCATGTAGCATCAATGAGAATAGGTCAGAAAACATGTCTCCCTTTCATGAAATAGTGTGCATTTTAGTCACCCTAGATGCAAAATTGCTCAGGCACTCACTGTAGTACAGGGATATTGCTATTATGCTGATAAAGTAAAAAAGTTAAATGCTTCCAAATGTCCTGTGTCTCTCAGATGCTATCAGAGAAAGCTGATGGAAAGGAGGCAGTGCTTGTGGTGTTCATGGTGAGCTTTCTGAAGTGAGGACCCTATTCACTCTGACTGTCTGCAACCCCAACTAATTTCCTATTTGTTGTAAAGCATGAGGAAAATTATCTAAATCCAGATTTTGGTAATCTTCTAACCACTTTCCAAACAAATGGAGGTGTAATCTCTCACCTGTGTTTCAAAACTTTCCTATAAAACAGAGGTAGGGGATAGTTCCCCAAGCTTCGCGGTGGTTATCAGCAGAATACTAGCATGCTGTGCCACGCTCCTTTACTTTTACATCACTGATGTATATCTAAAAGAGGTGTGCATAGGTAGATAGACTGTACTGAAGAAGACAAATTACATAGAAAAGCAGTCTGAGAACATGAGAAATTACACCCCAAAGGTGAGATTTGGTATAGCCATTGATGTCTTGAGGGTTTTCTAGACTCTCTTTCCTATAAAAGAGAGAAATTGGCTTTTTCAGGTTGCTATTCATCTTATCCAAAGTTAGACATCCAGAATACATCATATGAATCTAGTCTTAGAGCTTATTCGTTTTGCCTTTATAAAGTTTTTATAAAAAAAATTAATTTCTTAGAAGTTGAAAATTATCATATACATCTCTAATAGAAGATCACATGAATCCTACCTTTAGGGTTTAGGCAATGTCAGACTTGAAGGGAAGATACACCAGCTCAGTGGTGGTAGCTGAAAATGCTTTGTTGTTTTCTCTTTGCTGGTATATCTCTTCCTCTGGGATTAAGTTGAAACCAAAATCTACCAAGCTTTTCCGAATATCTTTGGAATGTTTATATATATCACCACTTGAATCTGCCATCACTTTCAGCTGTCTTCATCTTGTAATAATTAGGCAGTCGGGACACAGAATGGAGAGTTAGCTTTTATTTCCACTCAAAGTCAAATTTTATCGCACAATTTTTTGAATGTAATCAACTTTTTAAAATAATCTAATACTGCTGGACTCACAGTGGATGTTGGTTGATGATAGCAATGGAAATAGGACTGGGGCTCAAAGCAAACGAAAAATTAAATATTTGTCTGTGGAGATATGTGTGATGTGTCTTTTGTTTTTATCTTCCGCTACACCTTCATCCTGTCGCCTAACAGTAAATACTCTGTGTATGCATGTGCTAATGTTATAAACAAAAATTAAGAAGATTTTTGGGCAGGTTGAGTAATCCAGTGTGAGCAATACGTTTACACAAATTTGTCTCCTTTTCAGAAAGTACCAGTGAAAATAAACTTTTATCAATTATATTGAGTGTTAAAAGAATAACAAAAAATCTTATTTCCCATAAGTTCACATATATTTATTACAAAGCGTTACTCATGCAATATCCTAAACTTGCTAAGTGGCAGATCCTCCCTATGACACTGTGGAATGGATGCAGGAATGAAAGGATATTTTTTAGTTCCACAACCTCAAATTTAAGCATGTAGTTTATGTTAATCATTAAAGTCTCTGATGTAATCAATGGAGAGAGATAGGCACTCCAGGCAACTTAATCAGATAGGTTTCTCAGAATAGATGAGTTCTCTTCTGGAAATACTATGACGAGGTGTAGCTTGGATGAATAACATAAAGTAGATGTCTAATCTTTAGATGAGTAACTTTCCAAAAGAAAAGATGTCAGCAAGGATTCAGGCTTGCCATTGTTATCACTTTTCTTAGCTGTCAGGCACACACCTGGCCTTTCCCAAGGTAGAGGTGTTGACTACGTAGACTATTTGGACAGTTTAAAAAGATGGGGTTTGACTATAATACCCACCAAGTTTAACTGCTTTGGGGATTAGAAAAATTATAATAATGTTCATATAAGGTTGATTGAGTTTCCTTGAGTATTTTCTGTGCCTTATTAAGAACAAGAGAGCAATATACATTGTGCAAAATGCCTCCTCTATGCTAGAGCAATGTGGGCATCACAAAATCATTCTGCTATAAACTTTGTGCTACACTGAGAAATCATATACTCCAGAGGAATATGTGTATATATGTTTTCTCTCTATCTAAAAATGCAGGTAAAATAAATGCATATACATGCATATAAAGACACACAAATATATATATTATTCACATATACAAAGGTAGTTGTTCAGTACCTTTTACAGTTAGAAAAGAACAGGTTTGCCTTCAGGTATTTCAAGTTAACGATATGAAGCACCTCAGGTACACTATAACCATTAAGCTGAATTTTGTTTAGCATTTTGATTATAAATTAGAAGAACGGAACATTAACGGAACATTAACTCTGTTTTGAGGATAAGATTAAAAAAGGCCTTGTTTATTAAGCTGCTACTGTGGTGATATTTGCAGCATACATTACATTTATAATTGACTTATTAAGACTTATGCACTGCAAATTACAGTGATAGTACCCACAGGCTAAAAGCTCATCAAAATATATAATGGCAATTTACTAAGGTTTGTATCCACAAATGGGAATTTTTATCTGGTGTTCTCTTGTTCTAATGTTTTACTCACAGCTTTTGCAATATTCAAATAGGTAGCTCGAATGCTGCAAAGAGATATTGAAAAGTAATCACAACAAAAAAAGGCTCAGAAAATGCATTGGGTGCTAACCCCAAAACGAGTCTATGTATACCAACATAAGATGGTTTGTGAGGTAGCCTTTTCTTCAAACTTAAAGGAAAGGTAGGGGAGTCAACTGGGTCATCTTCTACTCTAGGCTATGGATAATATAGACTAATCCCTCACACCTTGTCTTCATCAACATGTATCACTATCTCTCTATCTACGTTACTAAAGATTAATGCAATAAAGATTGCAACAAATTTTAAAATAAATGCCATAAAAATAACTGACCTACTAATAAGAGCTAATGAGCTGCTGATGACTGTCATAAAAATTTTTATTCTCCTAACATGCAGGCTCCCACAAAAGAGCAAACAAAGAGTATGATGATAAATCCCAAGTTGTCCAAGCTTCAGCTTGAATTCCTTTGAACATTTTGGAGGTAATACAATTCCATGGACATTATCTGGCTTGGTGACATGTACAAAGTAGATCAGAGATGGGGCTGAGGAGGTACAAGGTACATGGAGCAAGAGAAGATACAGTGCTAAGCTGTGAATGACAGCCTCAAAGTTAGGTTTTATCTGGCACAAGCAATCCAGGAGGTTCCTCAATTGTGTGGAAGACAGTTTCCTCTTAGAAGTAATACAGGAGCTGACAAGGAGAGATGCCATGCTTGACCTTGTGCTCACCAACAGGGAGGGGCTGGTGGGGAATATGATGTTCCAAGGCAGCTTGGGCTGCAGTGATCATGAGATGGTGAAGTTCGAGATCCTCAGGCCAGTAAGAAGAATGTTCAGCAAGGTCACTGCCCTGGACTTCAAGAGAGCAGACTTTGCCCTCTTCAGGAACCTGCTCAATAAGGTTCCATGGGATAGCACCTCGTTCAAATATAGGCAGCCATATTGCTACAGTATAAACATTGAAATTTAGCTTCCTCAATATGGAGCTGAATGCCACTTTATCAGGGCAAACGATTAATGCTTAGCTTTAAAGAAGAGGATCAGCTGCATGCTACAGACCACGTCTAGAATTACAAAACTCAGAACTGAAACTCCTGTCACAATGCTACAAATCTGCTCATCTCTCTTATAAGAACAGTTCAAGCACTGAGATTAAAAATACATAGTGTCTTAGGCAGCAAGTTCCAAATGCACCAGACACAGGTGAATTTAGATTGAGATTTTCAAAGCCATCTAAGTTGGTTTGTCATGAAACTACACATTCCTGGTTCTCACTTCCTGCTATGTTTTGAAAACTTCTATTATTTTTCCCCAACTCAGAAAATGATCAGAAAGAAATGCTAGAAAACTTTCAGTAAATTTCTTCCACTGTAGGTTTATGTGTAAGGTCTATCACAGAAATGTATCATGCTTTGAAATTTGACAGAGATATGACAAGACTTAGGTATTCTGGGCCTCTCAGGGCCAAGAACATATTCTGAAATTATGTGACATTCACTTCACTGAGATGTTTACTGAATGTCACTGAATGTGGCAAGTCAAGTAGCAAAATGCTGTGATAGATGTGGATCAAATGCATAGGTAAATACATTTTAGTTCTGTTGGATAATGTTTAACTTTTCACTCCATATCCTCCTGAGTAAAAAGAAAACAGTAAACCAGCAAAGCCTTTACCATAAGGAAAATCAATAAAGGTAGAATAAACATATGAAATATATACATTGAAAAATAAACAAAAGTAGCCAAGGCCAGCTCTAGAGTAAAGGACTCAGTTACACAAAAATTGTAGCTGGCTCTAAAGTGACAGATGAAGTCTTGTAGTACTTCTTCCTGACTGATATCTCACTGAACAGGACATGCTGCCCCAGCAGCTGGTCACTGCCTGCTGCCTTCCCAGTGAAAGTAGGCTCATGGCTGCTGGTGCTGCTGTGGCACGCACTGCAGGGTTGAGGTATGCAGAGCATGTTTCTGCATACAACCCCATCCAGCAGTTATTCTTGTGGTCCTTACTTCCATTCCACTAAAGAAACCAAAGACCTGGGGCTTTGTTCCAGATAAATAATTTTGCTTACTTTTTTAGGGCGCTAAAATTCACTTTTCTTAATGTTGAAAACATATTAGATAACATGAAGTCTATCCTCTTTACTTCTAACACTGCAAGACATGCCTGCTTGCTCTCTAGTGCCGTCATTTATTACTCCCTCAAACAATGCCCAGACCACAATGAATCACAGCCTAGAAGTTCCTTTTCCCTTCCATTACAAAGAAAATGCACCATATCTAGGGTACTGAAGAGATCTAATAGTAAAGACCACCTCTTCCATATTACTTACGTTAAATTTATTGCCAGTGTATTTGCATAAATAAGTTTGGAACCAATGAGTACTTTAATGACCTACCAACAAATGTCTTCTTTTAGCTTTTTGTTTATGTATATATGAAAAAAAGGTCATCATCACAGCCTCTGAGGCTCTGCCAAGTATGAGGAGCTGAGTCATAGCATTGTCCCACAGGAACCCTGCAAACAGTTTGAGTTTTAGATTCTCTATCGGTGCTTCTAAGGAGGCACATCCCCTATTGTCCAGCTTTCTTCATCGTCTTGTTATGTTCCATATTTAGGCACTTGGTCTAATGGAAATAAGGTAGATGAAGCAGGATTCTTTCTAACAGTATAGAAATGGCAACTAACATCTTTCTTCTGCAGACAAGGAATTACTATTATTCACAGCACATTGTTCAGCTTCATAAAATATGTTCAGAACTGACATATACATGTGGTCTAATTAAATTATAAATAGGGGGGAAGCTCCTCAGTATGGTTTGGTGATATATGGTAAAAGCATTGTCATTACACATGACAGTGAGTACATTGGATCAGATACAGATTCTTTTCTTATCATTTATTTTCTGAGCATTAAAGGGTAATTGAGGAACTTCTTCAGACTCTATTTTGCAACACTTTGATGCATGCATACTGTTTTTATTCTGAGATTCTCATCTAGTTGAAGATGTCCCTGCTCATTGCAGGGGGTCTGGACTAGATGACCTTTGAAGGTCCTTTCCAACCCAAACTATTCTGTGATTCTATGATAGACATGACTCCCTGCAGTTTGGAGACCAAGAGACTGTGGCTGATTTTTATTTCTATTTTTTTATTTAAAAAATTATTAAGCAGAGAAAACATTGAAAAAGAAATAAACAAATAAAGAAAACATGAAAATATTTACAATTTCATTAGTTACTGGTGGGGTATTTGTTATGGACAGGTCTGGGCAGGGTAAATGAGTTGAGAAAAGAAATTAAAAAATAGAAGTCCAAAAGGCATCAAATGTTTTTTAATTGAGATTGGAAGCATTCCAAGTCTGACTTTCAAAAAAGTCTTTGATTTACAGTAGTTCATGTTGGGCTCATGTTGTGCCTGCCAAAAATCTGAAGTAGATCAGAGCTGTTTTTGAAATAAACACAAGCCTAATCTGATGTAGGTATTTCAAAACTCCCACTGCTTTAGTTGTAACATCATCTGTTACTGAATGATTTATAAATCATCCCTCTACAGGCAAATTTCTACAAGGTTGAGGGTGATACATCTTAACTTTGGGACACAAGGACATGTTTAGATTCCATATTACAGTTGATGGAGACCCTCCTCTGTTTTTAAAAGTATTTGTGAAATGGATTCTTTGGTCTCCTGTATATTAGACAAAACCAGTACCTGGGTATGATGGAGTGTTACTTCTTCGGCTTTCAACTGACTAGAAGAGATAAAAGGGCAGAATTGCTAATAAACATTTTATTCTGCTTGATTTCCAGCTGCACAGGATTTCCTTTGTAAAATAAAAAAAAAAGCAACCAAAACCCACTTATTTTTGATTTTTTTTTTAGAAAATCATTTGTTCATGACCAAGATTTGTTTATAACAAAGTAGTTTATTGGGAGGGATTATTTCGTATTAGTTGTGTAGGATTTGTCTCAGTTTAGTTTACATATCTAAAAGCAACACATTTCTTCTCATTTACTTTTGGGTAGATTCCATCTGCAGTTGATCCTAACAGACTGTTGGACTTGCAGAGAGCAATTCTGCACATCCTGACACTGGCAAGAGTATTTATACTTAGAAAACGCCTGAGATTCTAGTAGCCCAGATGGCTACTAGAAGTGGTCTTTCTGGGGCAACTTAATTAAGTAGAAACCAAACACAATTAGTTGCACATCGGACAACTATTGCCACCCCATTGGGAAATGTACACCTTTTAAGTTCCAAGCCTGACCCAGAGGACAAAACAGGGGTTACCCTGAAGCAGTAGTGAGGCCAGTATTACTTAGTCTAGCACTTAGACATAGTCTGGGACTGACACTCAGGCAAAACTGAGCTGGTCTGAGCTCCACACTAGCTGGTCCAAAGGGCCTCAAAGACAGACTGGAAGTGCAGAATGCGTTCAAGTCCACAACAACATTTTTATGAAAAGCTTTCTCTTGAATCAAAAAAAGAGGAAAAAAAAGAAGTGCAGAAAAATGATCAGGATATGCTGGTGAAATTGATGGTCTGAACTGAAAATTCAGAAAGGATCAGTATTATTTCCTTTTTTCACCTCACCTTACCTTCAGCTGTAAAAACCAATCCCTTTGATTTCCAAATTTCATTTTACAGGCACAAGTTATCATTTTGAGATTACAGCAAAACCAAAACAAAAAACAAAACGCTAACAAATGTTTCATAAAAACATTTTAGATTTCATCTTAAGTGTTTCAGTTCTGTGAACTAAATATTTTCTCTGCTTTGACATACTTCCATTCTTTCCAGAGAAGTAAACTGTCTAAAGTGTCCTGAGTTCAGCAGTAGCAGTCATTTTTCTCCTTCTTAGTAGCTGGTGTAGCTCTGTGTTTTTGACTTTCGGCCTGGGAACAGCACTGATAACACCAGTGTTTTCAGTTACTGCTTAGAATGTTTTGGTCTGGCCAAGGACTTTCTGAGTCTCATGCTCTGCCAGGGAGGAGGGGAAGCTGGGAGGAAGCAGAGACAGGACACCTGACCCAAACTGACCAAAGAGGTATTCCATACCACAGCACGTCATGCCCAAGATGTAAAAACGGAGGGCAGAGACCTGGAAGGTGGGGGTGCGCTGCTTGGTTGTGTTATACCTTAGTTACTAAAATGTTGTTATCTCTGCCTGTGGGAGTTGCATTCTTTTGATTCTCTTCCCCATCCCCCTGGGAGCTGGGGGGAAGAGAGAGGGTGGAGAGAGTGAGCAAACTGCGTGGCTGACTGGACTTAAACCGTGACATAAAGTCATATACACTTTACACCTAGCTGAATATGGTCACTAACATTTTATTTCTTTTCTTTAATTTGTCACATCAGAAGGAACAGTCAATTGAATCCAGTTTGATGGTGAAGATATCTTATGCAGTTCTCCAAAAACTTTGCATAGATCAAATTTGCAGAGCTGTAAAATGCTTCTCTGGTATTTGCTGGGCTCCCTTAATCCACTTTCCACTTTAACAAAACTGAGGTTTTGTCATGGCAATCCTAAAAAATGACCTAATCTGATCCTACAAAATTGAGCCATTGTAGATTAGCAATTAGAGAGTGGAAGAGTGGTTTGCTTCTAAAACCTCTAAATAATGTATTTTTTCAATGAGAAACTTATGTCACACTTTGCATTTCAAAGCTTTACCCATTTATTTTGTTTCTTTTTCCTTATTTTCAGTAAAATATTTATTTCATAAACATTGTCAGACATACAAACTGAGATGTAGGGTGTCCTCTCACAGGAAAAAGTTAATCATTCATCCCCAAACAGCAAGATGAGTCCAATAAACAAATATTGAGCTCCCTGATGTTAGATTGGGTGAAGCAGCATGAATGTTAGGTTTTATTTTAATATGTTAATCTAATAAAATGATGCAGTTTATTTTATATCTTAAGGGAGATGTGATGATATTATCTCAACTTTAGATGCATCCTCACTTGCCTGTACAGATCAGTCTTCCACTTTATCAGGGTGATGTTACTGAATGTGGCAATTTATAATTGGAAATGGCAGCCTGGAGATTTTCTAAAAGCTTTTGCTTTTTTTTGAATACTGTGGAATTTCATTAATTATTATTATTTTGACTATGAAAAGAGGATTTGCCCAAGGGCAGTTTTGATGCTCCTTAAAGATTATTTTTCTCCACAGAAGGTTGCCAAGATTTCAAATTTCTCTGTCAAGAGGCTTGACTTATTCAGTGGGAGGTGGATGGAGTGAGCATTCACATTTACAGCTTTGGGAAAGAGACCTCAAACATTGCTCATTCACTTTGAGGCTATTTTACCTCCCTGGAGTAGGGGCAGCTGTCACAAGTTGTAGTCCACTAATCATTCTTCACTGAGGCTGCTGCTTCCTTTACCTTTGTACAACATGGGGAAGGAGCTGGCAGCACAGTTCCCTAAGCAAGGTGTGTTCAGCTCTCAGCAGGGTGAGTGTAAGCCAAGTGGGATCATTTATGACCTATCATATGCCAGAGCATATCTTTCCTTCCCCAAATGTCCTTTCTGCAACACAGCCTGAAAGATAAGTGGAAAGCGGAAGATTTCATATGAATTCTGCAATCTAAAGCTGAGAATCAGAATCCCAGAATCAGAGAATGGCTGAGGATGGAAGGAACTTCTGGAGATCAACTTGTCCAACCCTCCTTCTCAAGCAGGGCCACCCAGAGCTAGTTGCATGGGACCATGTCCAGTCAGCTTTTGAATATTTCAAAAAATGGTAACTCTATGATGCAAACCACCTTATAAAAATGGATTTGCAGTTAAGGAAGGTACTGGAAAATAGATCCATTTTGCCTAGGTTGTGGAAGAAAAGGCGTGAAAGAAGATCAGGTATAATATTCTGCAATGAGAGAAAAAAATCACATTGCAATATTTTATCAAAACCTGAAAATTAATGTAAATTTTTAAAAGATAGGTGTAATTCTCCTTTCCATTAGGTTTTTTTTATCCCACCAAAGAGATCCTTATAGAGCAACTCTACTCTTTCATCCTCTTCCCACTGTACATATGCAAAGCAAACAGGAACACGATCCTTTTATACTGTAACCTCTTCAAACAATTCCCAATTGATGAGCAAAACAGAAAGAAGTTCGGATCCATCCCAGGGCTATAAGTGACTCATCTGTCTAGAGCAGACAAGTCCTTGTGATGAGTCACTTTCTTTTGATGCAAGTTTAAAACTAACTAAATAAAAGGTGAAGATACAGCATTTTAAATCTCCCTCCACTGCAGTAGTTAGATCACACTAACATGAGCTTTAATTCTGAAGCCTTAAGGTGTAAGACAAGGGGTACATCATTGTCTTGCCATGGTGGAAGGTTTCCACCTGCATCTCAGCAACTGCTGGAAATGAAACACCCATGTGCATTGCTCCAGAAAGGCCTTGTGTATGCTGTTGTAGTGATCAGAAAATGGTGGAGTTTGAGATCCTTAGCATAGCAAGGGGGGTGTACAACACGCTTGCTACCCTGAGCTTCAATAGAGCAGACTCTGACCTCTTCAGGGATCTGTTTGGTATAATTCCAGACATTTGTGTCCAGCTTTTAGCTTAGTTGTATCTTAGGTGACCAAATTCTTTCATGGATTTGGCATTTGGACTCTACATATTTCATTGTCATTCAATTTTCGCAATTTTTGAGACATCGTATAGACCAGGTGAGTCAAAGGGGCAAAAATTAAGAACTACTGTGGTGGTTGTTGCTTGTAAAAATTACTTAAGTGGCATTTGAGCTATGACTAATTTATTCAGTATTTAGAATTTAGTGAATTCTTTTTTCACATCACCCATCATAAATAAAAGGAAAAAAAAAAATAGAAACCTGTTTGATGCCTAAGGCATGTTTTAGTTTGTTGTTCAGGTCAGTTCATTTCAATGCTTAATTTTTAATGGTTCATTTAATATAACCATTCGGATGAGAAAATATTTTCGTATAAAACTTGTATTTCCGGGGTCAGTTGCTGTCACTTCAAAACATTTTAAGTCTCAGATGACAGATTAAACATAAGGGGGGATGTTTAATGTGGGGTACAATCTTTGGAAAGAGAGGCTGGAGAGCTGCTCAGTGGAAAAGGACCTGGGGGTGCTGACTGACGGCTGCTGAGCATGAGCAGCTTGTGCCCAGGCAGCCAAGAAGGCCAGCAGCATCCTGGCTTGTATCAGAAATATTGTCATCAGCAGAACTACAGCAGTGATCGTCCTCCCATACTCAGCACTGGTGAGGCCACACCTCGAATCCTGTGTTCAGTTCTGGGCCCCTCACTACACAACAGACGTTATGGTGCTGGAGCGGGCCCAGAGAAGGGCAACGGAGCTGCTGAAGAGTCTGAAGAACAAGTCTTATTAGGAATGGCTGAGGGACCTTGGGGTGTTTAGTCTGGAGAAGAGAAGGCTCAAGGAGGACCTGGGGACCTTATCACTCTCTACAACTGCCTGAAGGTGGGATGAAGAGAAGAGGTGGATGCTTTAGACTGGAAATTAGGAAAAATTTCTTCGCCGAAAGTGTAGTCAGACATCGGAACAGGCTGGTCAGGGAAGTGGTGGAATCACTGTCCCTGGAAGTGTTCATAAAACATGTAGATAAAGCCCTTAGTGACATGGTTTAGCAGTGGACTTGGCAGTCCTGGGGTAATGGTTGAAGTTGATAAATCTTAAAGGCCTTTTCCAACCTAGCTAATTCTATGATCATTTACAAAAGTGGTCTCATTTAGGAACTTGAATGGGACTTAGCAGACTTAGACTGAATTTCAATCTCTGCTACTAACTCTTTACGTGGCTTTAGGTAAAACATTTAGTCTGCATCTCCAAAGATTTTTGAGCACAAACACTTTTGTTCGCACGGTCACTTGCACAGTTTTCCTGTTTGAATCCTTCTTGTAAAAGAAGGAAATGATAACTTATGACTGCATGCAGAAATGAAACCCATCAGTGTCTTAGGTATACAAAATCACACATGTTAGTGGGTATAGGAGCTTCCACTTTAAAGTTATTATCTGCCAGACAACATATTCTTAAAAACAATAAGCAAGATAGGGATTACTCACCTCTAAACTGTGAATAACAAGCAAGTCTTCCAGTGCTGATGTGCAATTTCTAGTATTTCCCGAACTTTTGCCACAGTTTTTTTGTTCCTTTCAGAAACAAGACAGCAAGAAAAAAAAAGCAACCATAAAGAATGCATTTTCAAGCCCTTCAGTGACCCTTCCACTCTATTTTCTTCTTCATTTCTGCTGAGACATCGTCCTCTGTTGAACTCCATTGCACAGCTCCAAAAGGTACTTCCTTTACATACTTATCTCAAAATGCAGTGTGAGTTCATCAGAGGCATGGCAACCTTTGAGTCATTAGACTGACTTCTTTCACAAAGAAATCAAGAAAATTCTTCATTCAATAGGAATAGGAATCTGTCTTCTTCTCCCTGAAGGAAAGTCCCTGAAAATGTTTTCATAATCCCAAGTATTAGCCACATAGCAGTTGCCCTCCAGGTGCTAGGTTCTCCTTCCAACCCCTACTCCTCTGCCACACAAAAGAGGAAACTTACTCTGCTATGGGTTCAATTTTATGGTGGTATCACAAATTACTCAGAGAAGCAATGCGTGTATTGGTGTGGAAAGGAAGGGTACATGCCAAAAGAATGTAGTTAACTAAGACCTTGATGATTAACCTGAAGTGAAAATCTTTGTATGCAGCTTCTTGCCGATTCAGGATTCTTTAATTAACATTCATCAAAATTCAAACAGGTAGTAGTGGCCCAAAAAGTTTCAATACTTGAGGCACAAATGCTTTGCCTAGATCCATTACAATGGAGATTATATCACTGTTTTGCTCAGAAATTGTGAGGGCAGGGCAAACTTTGGTTTAGCAGCAAGGATTTCAGGCTTCTGAAAGACCTGAGTTCTGCTTGTTTACAATTCCACCACCTACATGATAGCAGCCTTCATTAACCCTCCAATATTTCTTTTTCCTGTCAACTTTGCCTATCTTATCCAAGTCGATTGTGCCTTTCTTAGGACAGAGCTTTACTTTCATGTTGGATTTGCTCAAGACCTAACAAATAGGAGACCTCTGTTGCATACTTACTGCTATTCCCACTCTTTGCAAAGTGCTTTAACACCTTCTGAGGAAAAGTGATTGATGTGATACAAGGCATTAGCGCTGCAAAGAGGTCTGTACTTCCCTATATACAAAATAAGATGATTTCACTGCCTTAAAAGGGAGTCATAAGCATGTTCAAGAATTCTATGTAAAAGCTATTTATTGATGCAGTGAGATATCTCAAGTCAGCTCCCAAATTTGAAAAGCAAGACTTAAGCATAACATGAAAAAAACTTGTTTTGAGGGGGGCTTATTAGACACTTTCAGTACTTGAGATAGGCATTTTCTTCCCCAGGCAGCTTTCTTTGGCTTTAGTAATTTCAGAGTAAGCAGACGATGCTTTCAGAAACAATCTCAGCCTGCCCTTTGCCAGAATATCACTCTGCTTGTTTGCTTCCTTCCAAAAGAAAGTCTATGGCTATCTCTGGTCCTAAGGACCCTGTGCTGATTATACAGGAGTTGGTAGCTGGCAAATCACTTGACAAAGAGTATGATGGCATTTTAGCATCAAGGCTTCCCACAGGAGACATTATACCTTCAAGGGGGAGAGGAAGAAGGGAAGGGGGGGAACAGGGAAGGAGGATGGATTCGTAGTGGCAAGGCACCCAGAATGTCACTTACAGTTGGCTGGCTGCAGTTGTCAGGGTTCACTTCCATTAAGCTTTATGTCAGTTCAAAAACTTTACACATGAGGTTGTGTGAAGCATTCTGCCACTGCTGACTGCCTGGGGCTAGCCCACAGTACCTATCTTGTCACTGGTTTTCCAGAAAACCTCTCTGAGAATTAATTGCATATGTTGGCCAGGCTAACCATAAGAGGTGAGGTTTTGTCTGCTGTTTGTTAGCTTGAAAATTGATTATTTATTTATTTGTTTATATTATTATGTTGAGGAGGGTGCAAGGGGTGGGTCTTGGTTTGGGGTTTTAAAAGAGACAGGGTTGTTTTAAAATGCTACTAAGGTTAACTAAATATTAAGTATTCTGACAAAAAAGGGATGATGGTAATGAGGTGAATTCTCTTATCATAAGAAAAGCCTTCTCTGTGGGCTTTTAACTAAGACCATAACAGAAGCATTAAAAGTGATGCTAAGAATGTGATGAGAGCTGTTCTGAGTTTGTATTCATCTTCCTTAAGAATGCAGATATTATTATTATTAAGATCAACACCAATAAATTTTGCATTTAAAAGGAAAAATAAGATAATATATATAGATTCTATAGGCAGCTAGGAGAAGTCACACAATTACTAGTCCTTGTTCTTGTGGGGGACTTTATCTTACCAGATGTCTACTGGAAATACAACTTGACAGAGAGTAAACAGTCTAGGAGGTTCCTGGAGTGTGTGGAAGAAAATTTCCTGACATAGCTGATGAGTGAGACAGCTAGGGAAGGCATCTGCTGGACCTGTTGTTGCTTCTTCACTACTTATCTCTCATTTTTTTCTTGTGTTGAGTTGGAAAGGAATGTACTTACTACTGGAAGTTACTTGTTTCCACGCTGTCATTGGGGAATAGTGCTTGCAATAGACTTTTCTAGACACTGTCCAAATACAGAGAAACTATCCTTGCTGTGAAAAATATACTCAAACTCTTTGCAGAAACAAAGTCTGGAGATGAAAACCAGAACTTTATGTGATATCCAGACATCTAAATCTGTATTCACATTAAATACTAGTATTGCCCCCAAGGTTTTGCTTTGCTTATTCATTTGTTAATACAAAGGCTAGGAAAAAGATAGGAAGAAGGCGGGAATATATGTACTTTTAGAGTGTAAACCTGGGAGCTAGAAGCGCTGGATTTGAGTTCAAGAGCTGGCCCAGACAAGAACAAGTGCATGTATGCATAGTAAAAAAGATATTTATCTCTCAGTGGATCACAGGAACATGTCTGAGCTCTCTGCAGAAAAGGGGTCTGACACTGGCTCACTCCATGCCTTTAAGTAAATAAATCTCTGATCTACATTTTTTCATTTTCCTTGGCTGATAATAACCAGTTAATATTTATGGATCACACTGAAAACAATTTTTACTCTGATTATAAACCTCAGGGTGCAAACTTTGTCTCTGTCTCTGATCTCTGCCTTACATCTCACCAGCCAGGCTGCTTATGTTAACAAGTGAATAATGAGGCTGGCAAAAACAAAGTCAAACCTTTCTTTAATTTTTTCTTTTTTTTTTTTTTTCAATATCACAATTTCATAAGCCAATTCCCTGCTCCTAAGAAACATTTCTGTTGCTCTTCTCAGAAAAACAAACATAGCTTTTTTTGTTTTAAGTTGCTCTTTTAGGTTTCATATCCCAGGCCTCTTTATTTTCCCTTCCTCAGGCTTCCTTTTTGAGTTTGAAAAAAAGGAAAAAGGGCAGGAAAGGAAAAGAGAGAAAATAAAAGCCAGCCAAATGTTTTCAAAACGTAACATTTATACACTGAACATAACTTTCCTTCTTCTTCAAATCCTAGCCAAGCTTCTTTAAACTTCCAGGTAGCATGACATCTCAAAAGCCAGTACTGTCATTGAGTTTGTTTAGCAGCTGAGTATTGACACTCATGTGGGGACACTGATTTACATGCCTAGTGGGAAAGTGGTCCTTCTACAGATGCTACTGTGCTCAGGTGTGGGCAGCGAGCAGAAGGAAACCCAATAGTGCTGTGATAGAGCTGGCTCCCTGGTCCATCTGCCTTCCTCACCCTTTACCCCTAAAGTGTTCAAAGAACCATAATGAATTTAGGGGTAGTACCTTTATACCTTGAATGGCTTGCAGTGTTTCTTTCTTTGTGCTAGGGGCAGCCCTTCCTCTAGGTTTCTACAATGAGTAACACAGTGGGTGTCTTTGTGTGGTATTCCTCTGACCTTGTGGTCTTTAAGGTTATAGTTATACTAGCAAATAAAATGGGATAGGGACTGCTCTCTTGGATCCTGCTGGGAAGGTCTGGCTCCCATCCCTGCATACAAACAAGCTCTCAGCCTCTGAAATAGGTCAGCTGCCTCCAGCCTGCCATTTGGGAACGGTGCATAGTCTGTGCTAACCCTGGCGTGTGACCCGGCTGTGCTGATAACCTCACAGTGCAAATGATCAGACATGAAGCCTGTGCTCTTGCCTTGTTTATACAATAAATCATAGCCTAAAAGTCTACTGAACATTGTCTACACGGTGAAGGAGGAGAACAGACATCTCCATTCTTCCTCTTTTTAGATTGGTCTTTTGTGATAGGATTGTCTGAGGCAAAATATCATGATCCCTGTCTGTCAGCAATTACTACTAAGCTTTATGCCTAGTAGAGACATTTGCTTCCCTTTTGTAATCAGTAGAGAAAATATGGAAAAAATCCTTCAAGCTTTATTGAATCAATCTTAAGACAAAAATATTGGGTTACATGGATCGAGCTACCTTCTGAAGGTTTCTCTTTCTATTAAAAAGGGAGATCCTAAGTAAGTGCTCTGTTTTCAGTTAAGTGAAGTTAGGAAGATGGATCTCACTTGTTCAGAGCTGATTTAAGGTCATTGCTAAAAAAACCCCAACTGTTCAGCTATGAACCAGGACTTCTGCAGAGAGACAGAAACTGTCATAAGGAGACATTTAGCCAGTGCCATCTGAGCTCTCTACAGTCAGCACTGAGAAAGAGGCACTCCTAGAGTATGTTTATCATCCCACAGAAGATATCTAAGACATGTCAGGTGGGTTATGCTATAGAACTGCCTCTTTATTTTTGCCTTTTTTTTGACCACCGGTCAAGGAAGCCCAGGATGACTGAATGACCTCTTACTCAAATATAAGGCTTCACTTTTTAGATGCCTAATATTGGGTGAAATGAATCTTGCCCAGACAGTCTGCTCTGTCCCATGAAATTGACTATAGCATCCCAAATTTTTGTAATCAAGTAATGTTTGTGCATGAACGTCACAGAATATGTATATAATCAGAAAAAAGACTTCTCTAACCCTTTTGATTGAAAAGATCCAACATTTACAAATATCTCACTCTGTTTTGAACTGCAAATCCAGGGGAATGGCTGAACTTTACAGAAGACCATGAATCAGTATGTGAATAAGTCTGTCATTCTCAACTTACCTCTGGGATTGTACCATTACATGTCTAAATGAAAGATCATTTCTTTTGAGGAAAGTGTCAAGCTGCACTGCAATTTTCTGACATAAAAAATTTCTATGGAAAATCTGAAGTAGGGGGATAAACCCAGTTGGGCTTGTGTTTCCTTATGTCTCAAATACATGCTGTATCTGAGAGGAGAATGGAGACATGAAGACAAAAGTTTAAATGTTAGACAAATGGAGATCTGTTATGAAAAAAGTCCAGACATGGAGTCTATTTGTCTCAGAAAGGCTGAAAGAGATGCCAATGGTACAGATACACACCACAGTATGTTGGCGTAACATTATAAACATTGATGAAAGAATTCAAGGAGATCCGCTTATATTTCTCTCTTTATCTCTAACTAAGGAGCTAAAACTGTTCCTTTTTCTGTGCCCTTGTACAGATCAAATATGCATGTACAGCAGTTATAAATTACCATTATAGCACATCCACTTCTAGAAACTAACAACTTTCGTGGTACATTTCTTCTTTGTCATGGAGGAAGGGGAGAAAAAAAAGGCTTTCGAAAGCCTGGCTCCAGACCCAGACCAAAAGTATTTGGGTTCACATGAGCAGAAGGTTGTAATAGAATCATAGAATCATAGAATAATAGAATAGTTAGGGTTGGAAAGGACCTTAAGACCATCTAGTTCCAACCCCCATGCCATGGCCAGGGACACCTCCCACTAAACCATGCCACCCAAGGCTCTTTCCAACCTGGCCTTGAACACCCCCAGGAATGGAGCATTCACAACTTCCCTGGGCAACCCATTCCAGTACCTCACCACCCTTACAGTAAAGAATTTCTTCCTCATATCCAATCTAAACTTCTCCTGTGTAAGTTTGAACCCATAAAGCATTTGACACTGTCTCACATGACATCCTTGTCTCTAAGTAGGAGAGACATCAATTTGATAGGTGGACCACTTGGTGAATAAAGAACCAGCTGGATGGCCGCATGCAAAGAGTTGTGGTCAATGGTTGAATGTCAGGCTGGAGACCAGTAACGAGTGATGTCCCTCAGGGATTGGTGTTGGGAACGGTCTTGTTCAACATCTTTGTCAGTGACATGGACAGTGGGATTAAGTGTGCCCTCAGCAAGTTTGCCGATGACACCAAGCTGTGTGGTTCGGTTGATGCACTGGAGGGAAGGAATGCCATCCAGAGGGACCTTGACACACTTGTGAGGTGGGCTGATGCCAACCTGATGGAGTTTAACCATGACTAGTGCAAGGTCCTATACCTGGGTCGGAGCAATTCCAGGCACAGCTACAGCTTGGACAGAGAAGAGATTCAGAGCAGCCCTGCAGAGAAGGACTTGGGGGTGTTGGTCAATGAAAAAATGAACATGAGCTGGCAGTGTGTGCTTACAGCCCAGAAAGCCAACCGTATCCTGGACTGCATCAAAAGGAGCATGATCAGCAGGTTGAGGCAGGTGATCCTGCCCCTCTCCTCTGCTCTTGTGAGACCTCACTTGGAGTATTGTGTGCAGTTGTGGTGTCCTCAACATAAAAAGGACATGGAACCGTTGGAACAAGTCCGGAGGAGGGCCATTAGGATGATCAGGAGACTGGAGCACCTCCCGTGTGAAGATAGGCTGAGAAAGTTGAGGCTGTTCATCCTGGAGAAGAGAAGGCTGTGTGGAGACCTCATGGCATCCTTCCAATATCTGAAGATGGCCTACAGGGATGCTGGGGATGGTCTCTTCATGAGGGACTATAGTGAGAGAACAAGGGGTAACAGGTTCAAACTTAAACAGGGGAAGTTTAGATTGGATCTGAGGAATAAATTCTTTACTGTGAGGGTGGTGAGGCACTGGAATGTGTTGCCCAGGGAAGTTGTGAATGCTCCATCGCTGGCGGTGTTCAAGGTTGGATTGGACAGAGCTTTGGGTGACATGGTTTAGTGGGAGATGTCTCTGGCCATGGCAGGTGGGTTGGAACTAGATGATCTTAAGGTCCTTTCCAACCCTAACTATTCTATGATTCTATGATTACCCCTTGTCCTATCACTACAGCCCCTAATGAATAGTCCATTCCCAGCATCCCTATAGGCCCCCTTCAGGTACTGGAAGGCTGCTATGAGGTCTCCAAGCAGTCTTCCCTTCTCCAGACAGAACAGGCCCAACTTTCTCAGCCTATCTTCATACGGGAAGTGCTCCCACCCCCGATCATCCTTGTGGCCCTCCTCTGGACTTGTTCTAACGGTTCCATGTCCTTTTATGTTGAGGACACCACAACTGCATACAATACTCCAAGTGAGGTCTCACAAGAGCAGAGGAGAGGCGCAGGATCACCTCCTTCAACCTGCTGGTCATGCTCCTTTTGATGCAGCCCAGGATACAAGCTGGCTTTCTGGGCTGCAAGCACATACTGCCAGCTCATGTTCATTTTCTTATTGACCAACACCCCCAAGTCCTTCTCTGCAGGGCTGCTCTGAATCTCTTCTCTGCCCAACCTGTAGCTATGCCTGGGATTGCTCTGACCCAGGTGTAGGACCTTGTACTTGTCATGGTTAAACTTCATCAGGTTGGCATCAGCCCACCTTACAAGTGTGTCAAGGTCCCTCTGGATGGCATTCCTTCCCCCCAGTGCATCAACCGAACCACACAGCTTGGTGTCATCAGCAATCTTGGTGAGGGCGCAGTCAATCCCACTGTCCATGTCACCAACAAAAATGTTGAACAAGACCGTTCCCAACACCGATCCCTGAGGGACACCACTCGTTACTGGTCTCTAGCTGGACACTGAGACATTGACCACAACTCTTTGCATGCGGCCATCCAGCCAGTTCTTTATTCACCAAGTGGTCCACCTATCAAATTGATGTCTCTCCAATTTAGAGGCAAGGATGTTGTTTGAGACAGAGTCGAATGCTTTGCACAAGTCCAGGTAGATAACATCAACTGCTCTACCCCTGTCCATCAGTTCCATAGCCCCATCACAGAAGGCCACCAAATTGGTCAGGCAGGATTTCCCCTTAGTGAAGCCATGCTGGCTGTCACCAAGCACCCTGCTGTTTTTCATGTGCTTCAGCATGCCTTCCTGGAGAATCTGCTCCAAGATTTTGCCAGGCACAGAGGTGAGGCTGACTGGTCTGTAGTTCCCCAGTTCATCCGTTTTCCCCTTCTTGAAAATGGGCGTTTTATTTCCCTTTTTCCAGTCATCGGGAACTTCACCTGACTGCCATGATTTTTCAAATATGATGGACAGTGGCTTAGCAACTTCATTTGCCAGCTCCTTCAGGACCCACGGATGGATTTCATCAGGTCCCATGGACTTGTATAAGTTCAGGTTCCTAAGATGGGCTCGAACCAGATCCTCTCCTACAGTGGGCCCAGGGTCTTCATTCTCACAGTCCCTTCGTCTGCCTTCCAAGCCTTGGGTGGTGTGGTCAGAGTATTTTCCAGTGAAGACTGAGGCAAAGAAGTCATTAAGAACCTCAGCCTTCTCCAACTCCAGGGTAGCCAGTTCTCCTGGTAGCTTCTGGAGAGGGCCCACTTTGTCCCTAATCTGTCTTTTATTCGTTATGTTACTATAGAATCCCTTTCTGTTATCCTAGCTAAGTTTAATTCTAAATGGGCCTTAGCTTTCCTAATCTGGTCCCTTGCTTCCTGGACAACATCCCTGTATTCTTCCCTGGCTTCCTGTTCTTGCTTTCACCTTTTATAAGCCTCTTTTTTCCTTCAAATTTTCCTCAGCAGCAACTTATCCATCCAGCATTACTTCAATGCCATAGGAGAGATCCAAGGTATTGTGCAGATAGAGATACTGTGCCTATCTGCATCATATGTGGTGAGAAAAAAAACTTTAATGCGTCAAGCTTTTAAGTAGCATGTGCTGATATTAGCACAGGTATGTAGGTATTAGATAAGTGTTTCAAATACTTGGTCTATGGTGTCATAACTTTTCACTTTGAGGCGGTTTTGTTTGATTTCTAAGGTAGCCATAGTCTATTTTCAGAGGACTTCTCCACAAGCTGGGCCAAATGTTAGCCTGCTGCAGAAGATAACCAGAGGAGGAAAGTCAGGGGTAAGACTGTGGTACCTTAGAGGTGATGAGTAGTGCAACAGCCTTTTGGGGCCATAGCTTACACCAAATGCGTTTGTTAAAAAAGGCTACAGGAGAAGTGGTTAGCAATTTTTTTTTGGAGTCACTTGGGAGGTAACTTATGGTGATTCTCCAGAGGATGGCAGACAGACTATGTAAATCCTTTGAAAAAAGAAACCAAAACTACAATACTGCCTTATTTTAAGTTATTTGAGAAGAAAATACTGGGGTTTATTGCCTTTCTTCGGAAACCAAGGCTCATGAATGTTTTGTTAATTGCATTGAGAGCACTTGGGAAATATCAGAACTATCCCAGTCCTTTGGAGGGGCAAACAGCAGAAGTGACCTCAAAGGATCTAGTTTATAGCTACTCATTTGTCAGTAATTATCTATAATCAAAACTGGAGTAAGTATTCTAAGGGAGAACAGAGCATTTTAAATTCTTTCCTGCAATGTGGCTATTTTTTCTTTAGTCTTATGTGAGAACAAATAACCACAAAATTTGGGGGTTTATGGTTTATATTTTCAAAATGTGTCAAAGACATCAGAATTCTGTGACAGGGTTATCTTAGCTTCTGTGTTAAATCAGAAGAGATCAATAAAAATACTAAGATAATAGTTAGTGTTTGAAAAGCCCAAGAGAGACTTGGTTTGCTCACTTTATAGCTTTAATGGGAATTGGAAACAAAATTGCTATTTGTGCCTGAAAACTCTCTCCCAATTATAACAAAAAAGATGATCACTAAAAATAATACTGAGGGCTGGTAGACATGTGTATTACTTTTTCATGTGCTACACATATAACTTTAATGGGTTTCATGTGACCAGTATTGTCCCTCAACAAAGCTACTATTTCTGTGTTCTAAATGGAAAAGGTATACTTAAATCCTAAGAAAGAGGTTTGATTTTAAGCATAAAGGCAGAATTATGCTTGGACTAAGGTTGTTGTGGTTAAGTAGAGTGCACTTGTCCCTCATGGGATCTCTGAGTGTTAGAATAAGCATTCAAGTGATATTATAAGGGGGAAAAAGCAGTGAAGGAATACCTATAATGTCTAGATTCTGTTTATGGCCTAGCCAGATGACACAGACCAAATTATTTCTGGAAATTAATTTATCTATAAAATGAAGGGAATGTCACAGATCTCTTTTGTAAAACACTTTGCAATGTCTTGAAGATCAGCAGTAAACAAGGATATCATTAGATGCTAAGACAATGTAGTGAAATAACACATTCAAGTATAAAAGCAGAGAGTCATTCATTGAAACTCCTTAGCTGTTGGGAATAATTGCTATAATAAATTATTCCCCACTGTGTTCCCTTTACCCAGTCTTTTCATCAATGCTTGAGTTTTATTAGGTGGGGATTGCAAGCCATTTATGTCCTGAAGGGAGAGATCGGAAAGGTTTTAAGTTGTTGGGGGTGTCATTGAGGCTGTAGCAAAATAAGGGCTGAGGTTAGGAAAATCTACAGATGCAGTCAAGTTTCAGATTTCAGAGGTATTTTACTCTTCTTTCAGAAAAGCAGCTGGATACTGTATATTACACAAGCTCATGTACAAAGAAAAAGGTACGGAAATCAACTTTTTCCCTGGCTATGATAAACTACCAAGGGGAATTCATAGCAAATCTGTCTACTATAGTTAATCTTGCAACAGAGCTATTACAGAAAAATAAATAGTGGCATTGGTCAAAAGAATGTCAAGATGCTTTCAAGCTGGCTAAACAGACACTTATATCCTCCAGGGTTTTAGTGTACTTTGTCCCATCCCTGCCAATCCGTTAAACTACTGATGCTTTGCTGTATGAGGTCAGAAGTGGTGAATTCTCCCATAATGCCAAATAGCCCAGAAAAGCCTGTAGCATTTGCATTGAAAATACTTCATAAAGATGAAAAGGACTACGCACAGATGAGGTGAAAGAGGGCAGTGAGGAGGAACTCACAGAGACTGCATGCAGAGACATTGAACTTCATTGACTTTCCGCTGTAGTAAAAGCAAAAAAATATGGCCCACTTGACAGAAATTTTTTTTGAGGCTTGATAAGTGGATTCTAGCAACATTGACTTTAATCATCACATCAGCATATCAAACTTCTTTCTTGGGGAACAAAAACTATAATATTAAACAGGAAGTACTGGAGAATCACCATGTGTTATGGTTTAAAATGTCTTGGTGTAAAACCACGCTGCCATCCCTAGTTTTTATGTATACCTAAATTTGCCATGCTGAACCATCAATAGTGGATTCTGCTATCTGGAATTAAAAGCACAGGTCATTAAAGCTTGAGAGAAACAAAAAGTCACATAGCCAGCAGATAAGGCTTAAGTAAAAAGCTGTAAAGACTGAGCACAGAAACTCTGTACTAACAAACTGAAGCTTGGCCATCCATCTTGATGCACTGCCAGCTTTGCTTGCTGGCACAGTTTTTATGCAGCTTTTATCCAGGATGCCTAATACTCACTGAAACTATTCCCAGGTGCTGTGTAAAACTTGGGATATGTCAAAGTGCATTCCCAAAAAGCAGGTTTGACATAGATGTCAGCATTGTAATATCAGGGAAAGATTTTTGAGAATAAGAGGGTTTGATAACATGAAAATAGCCAAAATATGGCTGTTAATGTTTTAGAGAGAATAGTCCCTGGCATTTTTTTGTTTACTAGCAAAAATGTGTCCCAGTAGCAAAGTTTTCTCAGGTTTGCTGCTGATGTCCTGTCCAATGCAGAGCTGACCAAGAAGCATGTCATGAAGGACAGATTCAGGAAGCCTCTGATGCTATTGTGTTTAGGTTTGGGGAAGCTCTTAGAGATGAAGAAATAAGAAAAGATTGACCAAAATAACCAACATTACAGCTGGAAGAAATGATACAATTAATAAGTGGGAAAAAAATTAAAAAGATAATAAATCTTTGCTAAGATTGGTATTCAGACCCTAAATTATTACACTTCTGTACTAAGTGTAGCTTACTTGGCTCTATGTGCAATAACCTTGTAAAGAACATGTTTATGAGTAGCAGGTTAAAGTTGTGGATGCAGTAATGGGAAATTAGCATTCTTTTTGTTCCAGTAAATCATTTCTCTAACATAAACACTATGTTGTTTGATACAGAACTGCTTGGGAATTGTCGTGGTTTAAGCCGTAAATCACGCATTTTGCTCACTCACTCCCCCTTCTTTCTTTCCCCCCACTCCGAGGTGGGGGGGGGAATGGGGAGAAGAATCGAAAGAATGTAACTCCCATGGGTTGGGATAAGAACAGTCCAGTAACTAAGGTACACCACAAATAACTGCTGCTACCATCAATAATAATAATGACAAGGCAAATACAAAGGAAAAGGATACAACTGCTCACCACCAGACGACCAAGCTGTGAACTAACTCTTCTGGGCTCCTGCCCCCAGTTTTTACATCCTGGGCATGACATGCTGTGGTATGGAATACCTCTTTGGTCAGTTTGGGTCAGGTGTCATGTCTCTGCTTCCTCCTGGCTTCCCCTCCTCCCTGGCAGAGCATGGGATTCAGAAAGTCCTTGGTCAAACCAAACATTCTAAGCCATAACTAAAAAATTAAAATAATAAATAAAATTAATATAATAAATAAAAACATTGATGTTATCAGTGTTGTCCCCAGGTCGAAAGTCAAAAACACAGCACTGCACCAGCTACCAAGAAGGAGAAAAATGACTGCTGCTGCTGAACCCATGGCAGGAATGAAAGCTAGTTTAATGAAAGTGTTGAGATGATGATGAAATTTTCAAGTAATGTCACAAAACTGCTCAGGAAAAAAAATACACTTTCTTTCAATTTTCTCCTTAAACTCTATAGTTAGATAGAGACTCAAGCAAAAAAAAGACCTGACCCTCAGTTGCCTGACAGCCCAGTGAATATAGTATCTTATGAAAGACTCGATAACAGCCTCAAAGTTTAGCAGCCTATGTACAGAATAGAAGGCATATCTCTGCCCATGTAGTTAAAGAGAAAATTAATTTTTTTTAAATCAGGGTTTTTCTTGGGGGGGGAGGAAACAATTTGAATATGTATTTGCTGTTAAACACCTTCCAGAAACAGAGGGAGCAATAATTTTTAAAGTAACTTCTTAAGATACTTAACAATGCAGCAATGTTTTCTCTTTACAGGCAACACCTTTTCATCCTATCATCTGTAAGATTTTGCATCCTTACAGCTAACACAGACTCCTTTCATGTGAAGAGCCATCACCTTGAGATAACAGATCAAAACAGAATCCACACATTCTCATACAGAATGTAATCCAAAAGATACCAAACTTTAAGGGCATTCTTTTCTAGTGAATTCCTTGATTTTTAGATCAGAAAAATGGCCCTACAAATCCCAAGTCAAACTCTCTTCCTCCTTCCAGGCTAGTATCACAAGATCACAAGACTATAGGATAATTCAACTTGGAAGAGTTATCATGAGGTCTCTAGTCCAACTAGCTGCTCAAAACATGGTCAGTCTCAGAGTCAGACCAGGTTATTGTGTGCTGCAGTGGTTTAAAAAACTTCAAAGGGTAGAGACTGCACAGCTTCTCAGGATGCATTGCTCCAATACCTGACTGTCATGGGGAAATTGTCTTTCATTATTCTGGCCAAAATCTCTCTTGTTTCCCATTATACCCATCGTCTTTCATCCTCTCGTCATGCACCAAAGTGAAGAGCCTGGCTACATCTTCTAGGCATCCTTATTGTAAGTACTAGAGTTTGATTTTAGGTCTCCACAAACAACCACTTCTCTGGGTTGAACGATCCCACCACCTTCTTGCACCAAGTAAGTTATTCAGCCCCTGAGTACCTTGGTGGCCCTCCTCTGAACTTAATATAGTTGATCAGTCTTTTATGTGCTAGGGGTCTGAAACTGGAAGTAGTAGTCTAGATGTAAACCGAGTGCTAAAGGGCAATAATCCCTTTCCTAGGTCTGCTGGCTCTGCTCCTGGTCAAACAGCCTAAGATGCTGTTGACCCTTGTTGCTGCCAGAGCTCACTGCTGACTGGTGGCCAAGGATGCTGACCACAGAGCTGGTCCCTAAGTAATCAGTCACCACCCTGCAAATGGTTCTTCCTTCCTATGTGCAACATTTGCCATTGTTGAATTTTATCCCTTTGGTGGTAACTCAGCCTTGGACTGTATCAAGTGGTCCCAAAGTTTGGTGCCATCTGACAACTCCACCCCATCCTTCAGGTCATCAATAAAGAGGCTAAACTAGATGAATCACAAGAGAGACCTTAAGTTACCCACTTGTCGTTGTCCTCAGATTGAATATGATCCATTAACCACTATTGTCTGGGTCCAATCATCCAAGCAATTTTTTTGCCATCCCATTGTCCATATTCAGCTCCTCTTTCATCACAGTTTTTCCAGAGGAGGAAGTCATTCTCCTTTTAGGGAATTTGATAGCACTGAATTTAGTAGAAAATATTGATCCTTAATTAAACCTCTGAGTCTTATTATAATGCAACTAACCATAGCAATAAAAGCCAGAACTGATGATCTTAACTATCTAAAGGATTTTATTTTCCATGTTGTTAGCATACAGCAAGCCAAAACATTTAGAAAAAGAAATGCACCTAGGGCACTTAATGATTTTGAAAGTCCCTAATACAGTACTAACATCACTGTCTAGACTGTAAGTAAAGTATTTGACTCTAGTTAATATTAAGTTTGTGGTAAGAAAAGGTTCTGGCTGCTCAGGTTTTATGATAGACAGTTCAGCACATTGCTTAAATAGCTAGAAGCAAAGCCAATTAAAGTGAAATTCTCCTGCTCTAACACTGTCTTACAAGCCTTGTAAACAGACTGGCAAATCAAGAAACAGACTTCACTGAAATATTATGGTGTGCAGGTTTCAGAGGAGCTTTGGATGAAATTCTTAATCCTTCATTAAAAAATATATCTAGTACCACAAAGCTTGAAAAATATTTTCTAGGCAGCTGGTTATAAAAGGAGGACAGCCAGGGGAAGTCTTATATGTTCATATTAAAGTCCAGAGCAGAAGGTTCAGGTTGCTGGTTCCATTACAGAAATATCCCCGACTCTATCAAAAAACTCTGTTTCTAAAGGGAGCTCTTTATTCACTGTGTTGAGATGGAAACACGAATTTGATATCTGTGAAAGGCCAACGGGGTTAGCAAGAAAACAGGGAGAAAAAGGACAGAAGTAACCTTTACAAAGCACTTCTCCATCTGATACTCTTAAGTAGACTTGGTTGAATAATTCTCAGATATTATTCATCTATGTGAATGCTGTCATGTTTCTACCCCATTTCTGCCAAATAATGATTTATAAATAATTCTTATTTGCAAGTAGTCTGCCAGTAATATTGCAAATATTGGCCATCAACATTTAGACATTTGCAAATTGATTCTTTTTTTTTTTTTTCCCTCCACTGTTTTTTTTAACCTGTTTCCTGCCAGATGCAACTATAAAAGAAATTCAAAGGGATACAGTGAAAATGATATTCAAGTGTGTATTTTCTTGGAAACATTGGGAGAAGGCTGTTGCTTATGCAATGGGAGTAAATGGTCTGAGGCTTAAGAAGCACATTAAGTGGCTAACAGCAACAGAAGCAAAAGCTCTGGATGTTACATACACAGACTCTGATGTCTCTCAGGAAGGCTGGGATCATTAGTTCTGGTTCACTGACTTAGAGTTGGAGGTTCCTGATGAAAAGGACATAACACCGGGCTCAAGCTGAGACTAATGGAAAACAATACGCATCTGCAGACTCTGATGTTACTAATCCAGCTCCTGCTGAGGATGAACAATTGGAGCAAGGGAATACTCCTGGAGCACTGACAAACTGCAATTGAGGATTAGAAAAGCCCTCTGAATGTCTGAATATGTAATATGCCTCCAAGTTGGTATTATAAACAGTTGCCCATAAAGCAAAGAACCTTTTTCCATTCAGGAGTATTTAACAGAAAATCATAGCATTCTTAGGCTTTCACTGGTGGTGGTGTCTTCCTTTCTTCATTTTTTTTTTCTGCTGAGTTTAGTGGGAAATTTAACGTGTCTGTGTGTATCAGCTGCATATAAATTAAGCAGGAAAAGTCCTGATACCTTAATACAGTAATTTTCAAGTCCAGTACATACAATTCAGTATGTACCACACAATCCCATATACCCTGTGTCCTCTTGAAGACTCAATGTAATTAAAATATAGCAATATCTGACCAATAACCAACTTCATCATTCAAATGTCCTTCTTGTTGCATAAACTAGGTTGTGCCAGATAGTATCACCATCAAAATTTGATTGTCTGCACTCTTACATTAATAGAAAATCTCTGATGTATTTTTGTCTCAAACTAACTACTTCTCTCCCATCCAGTTTGTAGGCTCTGTTCAGGAATTAGCTTGGTCAGTCATCAGTTCCAGCAAGTATTTAGGATGTGCCCACCTCTTTTTGAACAGTAGAGAGTTCAGTAGTGGATGTAGCCAGAATATTGCGTTTGGCCTCAGGGAAGAAGCTATAAGACCATTCAGCATGCCTGCATGAACATGGCCTAACTGTCTTAAGCAGCACCTACTGCAGTTCCAAACACTTTGTAGTTTTTATTACAGTAGTGTAGTTATCTGAAATCAAACTGATCTGTGTCTACCAACTCAAACAGAAGGAATCATTAAGGCATGTCTCTAAGTGTAGCACTTGACTTCCTCGAAAATCTAGCAGAGGACTGAGCCAAAACTCACAGGTTGGACCTAATATTGTAATCATGTTGCACTTGTGATGATCTATTTTTCTATTTGCAGAAACCTACATTTTTTACACTGGGGAATGAGCTTTTCAATAATGACATTCTGCAAAAGGACCATTGTTTTTAGTTACTTGCCGCAAATTATATGAGTATTCTTGGAGGTCTATGCAATACATAAGAGCATAGGTTGAATTGTTACCACCCAAGGATATAAGACAAATTTTTTAAGATAGGTATAATTGTAAGATAAGCTTGGGGTAAAAAAAAAATCTGTTCTCTTCCTGTCACTTAGTCTCAGACTGACAGCTTTCAGTCAAAAAGTACGTGATGACTATGATGAAAACTCATCACAAAAGGCTCCTTTGCAGTTCCAGTTTACTGCAAGAGGCAATACACAGATTAAATCTGTTGATTCAATACAGCTGAACTACAAGTCTGTAACAAAATTTACAATCCAGTTTGTTTTTTCTTCTTTCTCAGTCTCAGAATTGACATTTTAGATTGTTCTATGGAGCATTTATTTCCAGCTATTTTTTTGTTATGGGTGGAGGAATTTTGTTTGAATGACGAATGCTGTAGCACTGTGGTCACAAATTATCTGTACTCATTTCAATACAGAAAGGATATTCTTTTCAATCTTTAGCAAAGAAGAATGAACAGTTAAAGTGGAAACAGAAAGACTGAACAACTATTATGTACATATTTGATAAAAGTTCAAGGTTACAAATTTTTTTTCTCTTAAACGGAATTAATGCTGCCGAAAATACATCCTGAACTTCTCTTTAGAATCAGGCTGTGATTCATCTTCTTCTAAAGTAGACATCTAATATAAATCAGTAACTAGTTCAATAAAAAGGTTTGTTGCGGACATCTAATTTCTCATATAAAGATAAAATTAAGGGAGTTGAATTCCACCCTTTTCAACTAAACTTCTGTGTGTTGACCTAGATTCTTAGTTGTACAAACCAAGCTGTAACTCCTTTTAGGAGGTACACCCATTTGTACATGTTAAATATCATGCCTTTATTTTTTTTTTCCTTTCCTTACACCAGTGACATCAAAAGGTAAAAAGTGTAGATCAAAGCTCCTGCTGAAGATCAAAGATAAAAGGGAAAAGAAATTCAAGAGCCACTGTCAGTTTTCTAAAATCATGGGTGGAAAAGGATCATGCCCTTTTTATCTTTAATATCAGCGAAAACTGACAATAATCCACAAACAATCAAGTTTCAAATCCCTTCTCTGAACCAGTTATAACAAACCAATGAGGTCTTTGTATTCTTGTCCTTGAGGGTGTTTTTTTAATTTATTTCCAAATTCAACCTGTGTAGTTGGTTTGGAACCCATATATGCTTTTAGCATCTGCAGTATCCTGTGGCAAAGAGCTGCACAGCCTAAGTATTCATCATATAAATAAATACCTTTCTTTTTTGTTTTGACCATGCTACCTGACAATTACATTTGATGCCCCCTTGTGTTGTGAGAGACAAGGAACAATCATTTCTTCATTTTCTTCTTGCCAATCAAGATTTTAAGAAATGTCATATTTTTATTCAAGTGTTTTCTGCTTCCTTTTTTTTTTTATTTTTGCCCCCAGGCAAAAAACCCTTGCCTATAAAATAGTCTGACACTCATGTTCCCACACAGTCGTCCTGTTTTTGCCTTCTTCCAAATAGATAGCAGCATCAAATCCTCTACAAGGGGTGAAGTAGGAAAGCAGCAAAACAAAAAGAATCAATAAAAATATTATGTTGTGATAAAAAAGTCTAAGCATTTTCAGATTAAAAAATATTAAAGCAGAATTATGGTAAATTGAGAAACAGAGCATTTTTTCAGCTTTCTTCCTCTGAAAATGTGCTAGACTTGAAAGAAATTCTGAAGTTGTTTTGCTTCTCTATCTTATGCTCTTTCACCTTTTTATATAGGCCGTGACTTGAGGCAAAAATACTGAAAAAAATACATAGAAACTATAAGAAGCAAACATTGTGATATTTGATACTCTAGCAATTGAAAAAGTGTCATACTTTTAATCAAACACACTATAATTACAATATATCTACCCCTGGTTTTGATATTCAAGAATTTCATGCTTCAAGAACTCCTGCTGACACCTCTACCCCACCACCCCAAAGCATGATTTTAAATTAATTCAGACTAATTGTGTCAAATTAAGGTGAGGATTTTCCAGACAGATTGCTGAAACGAGGAAAAATATACTTTCACATTCGTTACACAGTATTTATAAAATATTAGATAAATACCGTTTGCTTCCACTGTGGACAACTTCTAGTACATATCTTGACTTTTAGAGGCATATCTGAAGCAAACCTCTTTTCAAAGGAGCAGTCTCCCAGATCAGTAAGACTCTTCTTTTAAAGCCCTGGCTGCTGGAAACGAAAGCAACTTTAAAACCTTAGCTCACATTTTTTTAAACAGTCACAATGCTTAACTCTTCCATTCCACAAGAAATAATACTGATAAGAAACTTTCTGATTTTTGTGGTCACATCTTAATTAATGTAATGAAAAACAGTATTTCTGGGGAAAGCAGATTTAATGACTTTTCCATGTTAATAAAATTTCTAAAAGAAGACTTGAAATTCTGGGTACTTTTTTTTTTGTTATATCATCAGAACTTTTATATCAAAATTATTTTTAATTTAAAAGCACTAATTCAAGAATTTTCTTCAATAGTTTTTCTTTTTAATTTCTGGTTACTTAAATGAAATATTTCAAATTATCCAAATTTATTTTAAATTACAAGCCTTAGTAGATAAACTGCTGTATTAGGATTTGGGGGTTTTATCCCTCTTTAACACAAGCAAAAAATACCAAAACAGAAAACCATTTTCTGCAGTCCCTAAGATGCACTTTCAAAAACAGCGTGAAACGGTCATATGTGAAAAAAAAAATCAATTTACCCTTCTAATTGACTAAAAATGCAGAGGTCTGCTCTGTAACTCCATGGCAGCCTGATACTGGAATATTTGAGATTAAAAACATCCAAACTGCATAACTTTTCGCTCTTGTTGAAGTTAATAATTAATATGATTGGACAGTTTTCTGGAAAATTTAACCACAACTTTTGAACTTTCTCAATTATGACAGCATACTCACATCCCAGTGCAAATGTAATGGTAGATATGAGGTAATACCACCACAAAATGCCTGTGATCTTTCTATTGCTGCTCACTTTGTTTCACTTACCTTCAGGACCCAATTCTGCATTCCTCTTGTCAGCTTTTGCAAGACAAAAAACACAGCACCCTTAGGGTATAAATACTGCTTTATAAGTGTCCTAGATGTAACAGGAAAAAAATATTCCTTGCACTGTGTTGAACATGAAATGTAGAATAGCACAAAAGCTGTGAATAAAAATAATACACCGATTCACAGAATACCAGACTGGCTTGGGTTAGAAGGGACTTTAAACCTCATCTAGTTCCACACCCCTGCCACTGGCAGGCACACCTTCCACTAGACCAGGTTGCTCAAAGCCCTGTCCAACCTGGCTTTGAACACTTCCAGGGGTGGGGTAGCCAGAGCTTCTCTGGGCAACCTGTGCCAGGGCTTCACTAGCCTCATAGTAATGAACTTCCTAATATCAAGTCTAAATCTACCATCTTTCAGCTTAAAGCCATTCCCCTTGTACCATCCCTGCACACCCTTGCAGAAAATCCCTCTCCATCTTTCCTGTTGGCTCCCCTAGTCCCTGGAAGTTGCTCTAAGGTCTCCCTGGAGCCTTCTTATTTCCAGACTGAGCAAGTACAACTCTCTCAGCCTGTCTCCATAAGAGAGGTGCTCTCACCCTCTGATCATGTTCATGACCCTCATCTGGACTCACTCTTGAAGGTTCACATCTCTCTTGATTTAACACAGTACTGTGGGTGGGGGGGTCTTGCAAGAGCAGAGTAGAGGGGGAGAATTCCCTCCCTTAATGTGCTCGTCATGCTCCTTTTGATGCAGCCACTCTCATCAGTCTCATGATTCCTGACAATGATGTGGAGGAGAATGCTGCTGGTTGTAAAAGTTGGGGGCTTAATGCAAAACTTTCCATTCTTAGCTTCAGTCCCATCACATTGGGATTGTTCACACCCATGTCATAAAATAAAGACACTTCTGTGCTTGTCTTCTCCTTATATTCAGATAGTAAATAGGATAAAGACTATAAAATAGTAAAATCAATAATATACTTTGTTGTATGATTATTTTTATTTTAATAAGTATTGTTCACTGTAGATTGTAGGAGTTGCTTGGAGTGTGAGAAGTTTGGTGCAAGATTATTTATAGGAAGGATTCAGTTGCTGAGTGCTTCTGCTAGGTATATAGTGTATATATTTAATGAGCAAATGCAAGCAGATCCTGGGATGTTTTTATGGAAATATATGCAAATAATTATACTGACAAAACAATATTAAAAAGGAGAAAAAACAACTCACTGGAGTCTAGCCTTTCATGATTATGAACCACAAACCTCAAAATTAAAAGATATTAGATTCTCTCAATCTGCTCTCTATTGTGTGATTTGTAGATTGAAAAACAATAAAATATGTTACAAATTTGGACTAGAATTACCTTTGCATTTGTACCTCACTTGATAAGTTAATTTTTTTATTGTGTGCTGTTGTGTTTTCAGATTGACCAAATACATTTTGTACGACTTTCACAAATTTAGAAAGCAAAATTTAGCTTCTTCATGAACTCTTCTTTGGATTCTCCAATGTTCCCGTTATAAGACATGAGTTGCCAGGACAGTTTTGTTTGTTGCATTATTTTTTTTATTTCTTACTTAAATAAATAAATAAATAGAATTAGATATTAATGGATATCAAACAACTTGAATGATATACCTAGCAATTAGACAGCTGAAAACTTTTGGCAACATTCTGAAGAAACAGACATTACAAAATTAATCTGCTAGCTTGATAGGATCTAATTCAGTTTTCTGGCATAGTTTTTCAATACATTTTTTCATTCTTATTGTCTTAAAAAAAAGGACTTAAGCACTGGATTTCAGTTTGCGTTTTCCTGACTTACAAATTTTCCAGTTTTTAGTTGCCAAAACCCATTTTCTGGTTTCTAATTTCTCTGTGTAAATTTTGATCAAATGAGAATCTTCATATGTAGCTTAAGTTCTGTCAAAAAGTTATCACTTGAGAAAGTAAAAAATAATCAAACCCCCTTATTTTAGCCCCAAGTATCATTTTCAAGTGCGATTGGACCATCTCAAATTCAAAAATTATTTGATGTTAGAAGCTTGAGGCAAATGACTTGCCTTGGAAATCAGGGTCATTCCAATCATCTCATTTTCCTTCATGTATGTCACGATTTACACATTAGTCAGTATTTGGCCACAGGCAGGTGAAATAAGACCAAAGGCCAACACTGGGTGAGGTGTACCAAACTTTCCTGAGGCTTGAACTCAGTCATGCTGCCTTGCTAACAAGGCATCTTACACATCATGTCCATGACACATGTTCTCATGATTTCATAATCTGGACACAAAACAAGGTCTAAAAATCGAGAGTTTGTGGGTCAGGATTAAAGGGAGAACAGCGATGGGAGGCAGTATTGTGGGGAACTGTTACAGACCACCTGACCAAGAGGACTCTGTGGATGAAGTGCTCTATAGACAGATAGGAACAGCCTCACACTCGCAGGCCCTTGTTCTCATGGGGGACTTCAACCATGCAGGTATCTGTTGGAGGGATGGTACAGTCCAGGACAAGCAATCCGGGAGGTTCCTCGATTGTGTGGAAGACAACTTCCTTCTGCAAGTAATAGGGGAGCCGACAAGGAGAGATGCCATGTTTGACCTCGTCCTCACCAACAGGGAAAGGATGGTTGGAAATGTGATGCTCCAGGGCAGCCTCAGTTGCAGCAAACATGAGATGGTACAGTTTGAGATCCTCAGGACAGTGAGAAGAGAGTGCAGCAAGCTCACTGCCCTGGACTTCAAGAGAGCAGACTTTGGCCTCTTCAGGAACCTGCTTACTAAGGTTCCATGGGATATAGCCCTAGAGGGGAAGGGGCCCAAGACTGTTGGTTGATATTCAAGGATCACCTGCTGCAAGCTCAGGAGCAATGCATCCCAACTAGAAGGAAGTGCTGCAGTAGGGCAGGAAACCTCCTTGAATGGATAAGGAGCTGCTGAGGAAAATTGAAAGGAAAAAAGAGGCTTATAAAAGGTGGAAGCAAGGACAGGTGGCCTGGGAAGAATACAGGGATGTTGTCTGGGAAGCTAAGGCCCAGGTTAGGAAAGCTAAGGCCCATTTAGAATTAAACTTGGCTAGGGATGTTAAGGATAACAGGAAGGGATTCTACAGGCACACTGCAAACAAAAGACAGACTAGGGACAATGTGGGCCCTCTCCAGAAGCTGTCAGGAGAACTGGCTACCCTGGATTTGGAGAAGGCTGAGGTTCTTAATGATTTCTTTGCCTCAGCCTTCACCGGCAAATGCTCTGACCACACCGCCCAAGTCTTGGAAGGCAGATGCAGGGACAGTGAGAATGAAGACCCTGGGCCCACTGTAGGAGAAGATCTGGTTCGAGCCCATCTTAGGAACCTGAACTTATACAAGTCCATGGGACCTGATGAAATCCATCCGTGGGTCCTGAAGGAGCTGGCAAATGAAGTTGCTAAGCCACTGTCCATCATATTTGAAAAATCATGGCAGTCAGGCGAAGTTCCCGATGACTGGAAAAAGGGAAATAAAACGCCCATTTTCAAGAAGGGGAAAACGGATGAGCTGGGGAACTACAGACCAGTCAGTTTCACCTCTGTGCCTGGCAAAATCTTGGAGCAGATTCTCCAGGAAGGCATGCTGAAGCACATGAAAAACAGCAGGGTGCTTGGTGACAGCCAGCATGGCTTCACTAAGGGGAAATCCTGCCTGACCAATTTGGTGGCCTTCTGTGATGGGGCTATGGAACTGATGGACAGGGGTAGAGCAGTTGATGTCATCTACCTGGACTTGTGCAAAGCATTCAACACTGACTCATATGACATCCTTGTCCCTAAGTCGGAGAGACGTCAATTTGATAGGTGAACCACTTGGTGAATAAAGAACTGGCTGGATGGCTTCATGCAAAGAGCTGTGGTCAATGTCTCAATGTCCAGCTGGAGACCAGTAACGAGTGGTGTCACTCAGGGATCGGTGTTGAGACCAGTCTTGTTCAACATCTTTGTCAGTGACATGGACAGTGGGATTGAGTGCGCCCTCACCAAGATTGCCGATGACACCAAGCTGTGTGGTTCGGTTGATGCACTGGAGGGAAGGAATGCCATCCAGAGGGACCTTGACACACTTGTGAGGTGGGCTGATGCCAACCTGATGGAGTTTAACCATGACAAGTACAAGGTCCTACACCTGGGTCAGAGCAATCCCAGGCACAGCTACAGGTTGGACAGAGAAGAGATTCAGAGCAGCCCTGCAGAGAAGGACTTGGGGGTGTTGGTCAATAAGAAAATGAACATGAGCTGGCAGTGTGTGCTTGCAGCCCAGAAAGCCAGCTTGTATCCTGGGCTGCATCAAAAGGAGCATGATCAGCAGGTTGAAGGAGGTGATTCTGCGCCTCTCCTCTGCTCTTGTGAGACCTCACTTGGAGTATTGTGTGCAGTTGTGGTGTCCTCAACATAAAAGGACATGGAACCATTGGAACAAGTCCAGAGGAGGGCCACGAGGATGATCAGGGGGCGGGAGTACCTCCTGTATGAAGATAGGATGAGAAAGTTGAGGCTGTTCAGCCTGGAGAAGGGAAGGCTGCTTGGAGACCTCATAGCATCCTTCCTGTATCTGAAGTGGCCTATAGGGATGCTGGGGAGGGACTCTTCATGAGGGGCTGTTGTGAGAGGACAAGGGGTAACGGATTCAAACTTAAACAGGGGAAGTTTAGATTAGTTATGAGGAAGAAATTCTTTACTGTGAGGGTGGTGAGGCACTGGAATGGGTTGCCCAGGAAGTTGTGAATGCTCCATCGCTGGCGGTGCTCAAGGCCAGGTTGGACATAGCCTTGGGTGGCATGGTTTAGTGGGAGGTGTCCCTGCCCATGGCATGGTGGTTTAAACTAGATGATCTTAAGGTCCTTTCCAACCCTAACTGTTCTATGATTCTATGATCTCTGCTGGGAAGCAAGGCATGTAAAAGCCCTTAGTACCAGTTAAAGCATTTACTCCTCCTGCTGCTTCCTTGAGGGAGGATGCTCCCTTTGGTTGTTGTACTCATGGGTACCTTCGGCTCCAGGATGAATAAACCAGGAAACAAATGAGAAAAGAAATCTCTCTCTTCATCCTGCCTAGGATCCCTTTGTGACCTTTGTCCTACCCCAACTTGTTGGTTTTGTGGTTTTGTCTTCCTGTGTGTGTATAAAGCCTCTGAAAATAATTTTCATTTGGGTATTCAGTTTTCATGCCACTATGCTTCACTTATTTTTATTTGTTTTTAGGCTTGTCAGGTAGGCTCCTGACAGTCTCTGAACACATTTACATAATTTAAATACAAAATGCGAACATGCTGACTAATGTCTGCCTTAAATAGACTCTCTTAGGATAAGCTAGTCATGTTCCCTATCACCAGCCCCTCCAGGCAGAAACCTGAGAACATAGATGATCTTCATGCAGTGCCCTGCAAGTTGATAGATTAAAAGCTGGTTTGGGCCAAGTGAGGGAAGTAAAGTCCGAAGTTCAGTGCCCTCCGTTGATGATGCCTTGGATTAAATGCTAGTCTGAGAAAAATAGGGTATTCTGAGAGAAGTCCCAGAATTGTTAAAGCTGTTCATAGTATTTGAGGTATGAGAGTCCATGTATCCTGAAAGATCATGTAATAAGTACATGCCAAAATTCCTCATGGCTAAAACTGTTTCCAGGCAAATTTTATTGATCTCAGGAGGCTTTGAATTCTACCCCTGTGACTGTGAAGGTAGGAAAATGCTCTGCCTTTAATCAAAATGAATGATCCCTCCACAGCTCCTCTGTGCTGGTAAAATAACATTTATTGTCTCTCTTACTTTACTTCTCCATGGTGGGGTTTACATACAGAGTTTCCTTCAGCCTTATTCATGGGATTCATGTCACTTAACTTCTGTCTTTTAGATGTTTAGTTTACTCTGGAAGAATTGTCAGGCGCACTCAGCTATCCATGAAGCAAACATCTCTAGAAGGGTGTTCACAGCACTTCCCCGAAATGGTGAGATGTGTTGAATTTCTCTCCATTGACCAGAGGGCAAGACTTGATGGCAAGTTCAGGTCAGCTGTGAGCTCTTAGATGATTGCAGTTCAGTAGGATGACTCTCAGAGAATTTCTGGATAGATAAGGAAAGAACTTATTCTGGAAGGTCATGAAGAGCCCAGCACAAGAGTGACCTGTTGGTATCTGATAATTTTTGAAGACAGGGCTTAGGCACTTTGCAAACATCTTTTAAGGCAATCTCTCTCTCTGATATATCTAAAAAGCCTAGAGAAAGGGAGAACCGGAACATTAATTATCCTCAAGAAATTATGATGCAGATGTTTAAAACTAGACAGCCTAAGTCCTGACAGAAATGGACATTCTCATGTCAGAGATAACATCAGGAACACTTGCACTTCAGCATGGTTTCCTTCTTCATGTATAAATAACTCAGGCAGCCCACTTGGAGAAAGTTAGCACTAAACATATTTAGACACATTTTGTGATGAGAATTGCATCTTCAATGGCTTGTCTCCTAATCCTTTTTAATGAACTTTTTAGGCAGGAAATAAATGAAATCAAGACCATATGATTTAACCAGTAAGAAGACTATAAGAATAGTTAGAAAATAAGACTAGTAAGCTCTAGCGGCCACTGATGATTACAAAGTGTCTGGTTTTGTGGGTTTTTTTTCCTGATGGGTTGTTTTGTTTTCGAATCATAGAATCATAGAATAGTTAGTGTTGGAAAGGACCTTAAGATCATCTAGTTCCAACCCCCCTGCCATGGCCAGGGACACCTTCCACTAAACCATGCCGCCCAAAGCTCTGTCCAACCTGGCCTTAAACACCACCAGGGATGGAGCATTCACAACTTCCCTGGGCAACCCATTCCAGTGCCTCACCACCCTTACAGTAAAGAATTTCTTCCTCATATCCAATCTAAACTTCCCCTGTTTAAGTTTGAACCTGTCACCCCTTGTCCTCTCACTACAGTCCCTAATGAAGAGTCCCTCCCCAGCATCCCTAAAGGCCCCCTTCAGATATTGGAAGGCTGCTATGAGGTCTCCACGCAGCCTTCTCTTCTCCAGGATGAAGAGCCTCAACTTTCTCATCCTATCTTCATACGGGAGGTGCTTCAGTCCCCTGATCATCCTTGTGGCCCTCTTCTGGACTTGTTCCAACGGTTCCATGTCCTTTTTATGTTGAGGACACCAGAATTGCACACAATACTCCAAGTGAGGTCTCACAAGAGCAGAGTAGAGGGGCAGGATCACCTCCTTCAACCTGCTGATCACACTCCTTTTGATGCAGCAAAGGATACGGTTTTGATTTGTTTTGTTTTGTTTTGTTTCATTTTCCATTAGATCCTGACTTTTAATAATTACCTTGCATCTGCAATGCTATAATTTGTTTTCTTGAGCTGTTCTTAATCTCTCAAATTTCTGCTTCTGATTAAACAAAGCTATCGTTTCTGTGTTATATCCAGTTTTCCTAAATTGCTGTATGTAAAAGTGTTTCTTGGTTGATTACCATCATCACATTAGCACTGCTTGAAACATATAAGAGTATTTATTCCAGTGTTGGTTTCCTTTGAATGCTATGCTCAGAATCCAGTGTACCCATATTAGCACATGAAAAAATAAAAATACACCTCAGCATCCTCATTGTTTGGTCTTTGACAGGTATGAACCAAATTCCCCTGGAGTTAGCCTGCAGGGTTCCACAAAAACAGAGTTTCACATAGACTCTTGAAATAAGGGAACAACTTTATGGATGCTGGCAACTTTTGACCTGTCTGCTTAAAGAAATCAGAACTTCATTCCTGATGATTTTATAATTCCACATGAGGGATTTTTGATATAATAATAAAAATAAGAAATTATTCCCCATTGCCTGTTTGATTAAAGACCATTGTGTGGCAAATTAGGAAAAGCAGATGAGTTCTGCCTCTGTTCATGGCTCTAACACACTCCATGAAATAACTGCAAGTGCTTCATTTGTCTCTATACACCTCATTTTGCCCACTGCAGTAAGATATTTGCCTGTCTCCTAGAACTCTCAATTCCTTGATTGTTTTGAAATATTTTTAAAACTGTGGACTGAATTTTTTCTTTCTGCAATGTCTGATTTCATTCAGCTTTCTGTGGATATCTTCTGTCTTCATATTCTGTGATTCTCAGAAAGAATTTGGGAGTAGGTGTATCTATCTTGAAGCCCTGTCCTCTTCACAATCCACTTATTAATTTTTATTTAGAAGGAAATATGAATCTGTCCAGCAGGACATAATGACTGCTTTCCAAGAAAACTGATGCATACAGACAGATTCCTGTACTGAGAGCAAGGAAAATAACAGCAGGTTAGTGCATCTCTTCCTATCTCTATCATTATTCTATTACTCCTGGAGAGAAACTGTATCTCAGCTGGAGTCACGGCTACCACTATTAATAGTCTAATAGCAAAGAAATTGCAGCTTAACAGCCTTCAATGCAAAATTGCTATACCTGCCCAGAACCCTTGGCACTTTTATGGGCGGCCAAACCATACCAGTGTTCATACATCTGCTGGCCAATTCCCTCTAACACTCAGATAATCAACTTGAAACTAGTTTATTTCTGTTTTCATACACACTTCACCAATAACATCCTCTCAGTTGCTATAGGGATATTCACATTTACAGAAATGCTGGTTGAAAGGGGTCTCTCTTGAGGTCATCTAGGCCAGCCACTCATCTTGAGTAGGACTTCAGATGGGAGTGTTGCCAACACTAGATCAGATCAGCTATGGTTTTCTCAAGCTAAGTCTGGAAAAGTTCCAAGAAGCAAGATTTCACAGCTGTCTTAACACCCATTTGCTGTCACATTGTCCTGATGAAGATAATGCTCAATCTGAATCACCCAAGCTGCAATTTGAGACTTTTGGCTTTTATTACACTGTCTGCTAGTGCTAAAGTAAAGTTGGACACTGCAAAGAGAAGTTTGGTCCTGTTTCCCTCAGACAAGCCCAGGCTTCTCCCTACTCTTTAGGAACATAAGAAGGAGGCAAGAGGAATTGGTAGACCTTGGTGCTTCTTCTTTCATGGGTTATACTTGGCATCTAGCCCCAGTGAAGTGCATAAACAATCTAAACCATTTAAAATCTCTGAAAACAGTTTAATTATGAAGTGTCTCTCTGGGTAACAAAGGTAGAAAAACTCTAGAAAATAAGTATCCTGGAGTCCTGTGTTGTCAATTAATTCAAGTTCATGTAACTCGAAAGAGAAAAGAAAAACAAAGCAGCTGGAAGTCTGTAAAACAAATAAAGGCATAGATCTGAAAAGATTTTATTCTCTCAATGCTGGAACAAATTACCAAACAAAATAATAAATTCTTCACTTTCTTGGATTCCTGAGGTTAAAATCATCAGCCTTTCCTGGAAAAACACTTTGATTGCATACGAGCTAGCAGATTTAAGACCAGAATTGCTAAATAAACTAATTTAGAAAGTTCCAGGCACACATGTCTCAAAGGTAAGCTGTCCTGCCCACAATAACTCTTTCTCTTAACAATTATTTTTGAAAGTGACTAACTTTCTTTACTGACTATAAATGGAACACAGACAAATAGATTTGCTTGGATACCTCAACATACATGGTCAATGTAAATATAAGACTCACTGTGTTGATTCTTTTTCTGTATTGTTTTGCCTTGAAATAATAGTAAAGATTAAGAAGACCCTGAAACACAGAAACATAAAGTGATTTATCAGAAGTCACAGGACAAAAAAATGGCAACAAAAGAACCCAGATGAACTTAATCAATTTTGAAAATAGCTAGAGCTCCTATATTTTTTTTATAGAGCTATTTTGAAAATAGCTAGTGCAGATAAGCCTCCAGATAAAACTAACCATCTTACTAGGGAGTTGGTACTACATTGTAGCTCGACCTTCTTGTCAATTACCCTATTAAAAAAAAATGAAAACTATAAAAATAGAGCAAACCAAACAACAAAAAAACCCAAACATAAACAAAAAAACCCCAATACATAGACACTCCAAAAATGAAAACAAACAAATAAATGAGAAAGATTTATTATTGATTTATTAGATTAGGAAAGTCTGTGATATCAGTAGAGACTCAATTTGAGAACTCAACCTAAAGACATAAATTAGTTCACTAGTTGTATAACTACTTGTTACTACACCACAACATAGAAGAAACTCCTCAGAGCTGGACCCACAGTAAGAAAGGCATGTATTCAACAGGAAGCATAAGGATCTTTTTGATTTTGCAACCAGCTTTTATAACTGCCGATAGTAAAAGGTATCTTAAAAGAGTGAATAGAAAAAATAACGTCTGTTCACATATGTAATTTCTAGGGGAGCTTATTTATTTTTTTTAATCAGAAAGGTGTTATTTAAGTCTAAGAATGAATGCAGCTATATACTAATATAAAGACACTGCATATGAATATTCCCCTTTTGGGAGTAAACCATATTGGATAAATAGTTCCATTACTGTGCTCTGGCTGGGAAGGCTGCCCTGATGCAATTACACTGGTATAATTGGTACTGCTTTGGTGTAAAGGCAAGGCTTCATTGTGGATAATTTGTTGACAAAATGATTAATCATTTACCACTTGACAGTTAATCTGGAAGTCTATTAATTCACTTCTTACTCCTCCCCAGCCTCTATCCCCAAACACTTGCATATACATACCCCACTCTGTACCAATAATCTGGACTGGTGGGCCACTTTCACAGTCACCACGGGGAATTGAAGTCTATGTTGTTTTTAAACTCACTTGCCTAGTACTGGAGAGACCAAAGCTGCATTTTTTATTTTTCTTTTTGGCCTGCTTTTCCATCTTAATATACAGCTTTCAAGTCTGATATGTTCTGCACAAAACCTGACCTCCTGACCTCATCTTTCAAGTTGATGTGTGAGGCAATATATGACCAATTAGGTGTAAGTTGCAAACCCTATGTAAATGTAATTATTCTCAGTATGTGGATAGAAGTTAGTAGCATTTCCCTTTATGTTTAAATGGCTTTGTAACAACTTAGAGATTAAGTGGTGAATATAAAGGGGGAGACCAAAAACCAAAACTTTAAAAGGTGCTAAATTTCTCATGTGCCATAAAAGAAAAGATATCTAATAAGCCACTAGTACTTCTTGTGTGGTTTTTCAGTTTCATTTTACACTTTTGAGATTAAAAGATACATGCAAAAATATGTACAAAGTACCTTTTAAAAACTTTGGAAGAGGTCAAGGAGAAAATAGCTGGATTTCAAAAGCTGAACTTTTCAAGGATTTTCTCTGATTTCTCTAAAACAAGATAGCCTCCTCCTCCTCTTCATAGTTCTTCAATGACTTTTTGGTAGCCAAAATCTTTGTTCTTTTTTTTTTTTTTTTTAATGCAGCTTTGTAGAAGAAGAACTAAAAATTAATTATGGCTATGGAACTTTTGCACAGAAGAGTTTTAAAAGCACAGACGTAAAGAAGGGGAAAAGATGAGGACCCATTTATCTCATATTGACAGGACTAGCTTCAAAAGATGACCTTGAATCATAATCATCTTAATGAGCTGAAAATATTTCACTTTAACAAGTGAAACTATAATCAAATCAGTTTCTGAAAGCTCTACTAATGAGCATTTCCTTTGATGAAAACATGGTTCACTGTCTTAGTCTGCAGGAGGTGCACTACAGTAAGAGGCCAGCTCATGACAACTCATTAGCTGACCTGGGGAGAGACTAATTTGAATGCTTTTGATAAAAATTTAAAGGCTTTTTACTTAAATTACAATTTATGCACTTTTATAAATAGTCTAATTTTTATAAGTTGGGGGAGACTGGTGAGGAAGACTTCAAAGTCATGGAACAAAGTTTGTTTACAACATGTACTCTGTAGGATCTACAGAACTTTCAGGGGAGAATATTTTTACTAATATTCCTTTTTCTTTCTTCATAAAAAACAAATGTTCTGAATTCAATCAATTCTTACATTTGCTTATGCATAGAAGAGGTCTGCCCTCCCCAGCTCACTTCTTTCCTGATTGATGAAAACACTTTATAATTTATAGCATTTAGCACTGGCAATATTTAAAGTCACTATTATTTACTGTGAGCTACTATATCAATTATCTCAAGAAAACCAGGCTTGTCTCATTAGGAATCTCAGTAATTCATTCAATTTCTTTAAACTAGCAGCAGAATTTAAACCAAAAATGATTACACAAATCTAGTTTATTACCGTATGGCCCCCCTCCAGGGGTTTTTCATTAGGATTATTCATCATTTTAACTCCTACTGTGCTCAACCCAGAGAAACAGTTTTCTGTTTTTCTCCACAGCACAGCAGACTTGCTGTCAAAGCCACAATTCAAGCTGAAATGTTCTTCACCTGTTTCAAGTTTCACTCCCAGTCAGATCTTGATTTCCAGAGAGTTTTCTTTTCCTTCTCTAGCATTGCCTTTGCTCTAGACTTTTAAGGCTTTTCTACTTTTGTACGTGTTATGTGTCAATGTGCACACCTTAGCCTCTGTGTGCTGCGAAAAGTACACTGAGATGTACTTTGTGTGCAGCTTGTCACTATTTAATATATTATCCTTACTCTAACTGGAAAAGAGAACATGATACTTCCAGTTTATATTCCACTCAGTAGGTGACTTTTCCGTAGTACATGCCACAGAGTTTTATATGTTGAGTATGGAGATCAAGTATAAATCATTGCTGGCTGCCTGGTATAAACATTGTAGAGCTCAAAGTATTTGAGACTAGCTTTTTATATGTAGGTGTGGAACCATCTGCAAAAGGCATTGAAAATGCACTTCATTAGAAAGTTGCAGCTGGAAGTCATGGTCAGACCTACCCAGTCTGTTGCCAGCAGGCCTGGTACTGTATAGTTAAACCTATGATGAAAAAAGCCAAAATTCTGACATTGACAGCAGTCCTGGAGCCAGGAATCGATCTGCAATATTTTCCTGATGCTTCCATTGTCATTGCTTATGACTGACAGGATAGATGAGAAAATCTTTTGGGCTACCAAACACTGAACTAGTCACTCCAAGACCCTGAGGTCCTTCTTGGCTCCCCTCAGCATTCTTGTTGATAAGACTTCCTCACTGCACACCTGAAAGATCAGTAAAGGAAAGTAATCATTAGGCCATACCAGAAGAAGGAGTTTTCTGGTGATGCCCCTTATCCTGCCTCCAGAGAGGCAGCAGACTTCCCTGTGAGTCAGATCTGGCTGACATATTGGGTCTTCTGTTTCAGCATAGAGTTACCAATCAAAACTACTCTTCCTATTTTCTTAGTAGAGGTGGTCATGATACAGGGGATGACAGACTCACCTATTGTGATTTTTCCAATCTGGGTGATCCTTTGTCTAATGTATCATTTTCTTCATTTTCCTGTTCCTCAAGTATCTGTTGTACAGGGGTACCTACGAAGGTGACATAGGCTGGAAGACAATACGCCATCCACTCAGAGGAGTAACCTGTTTCTAACCTCAACTGCTTTTTAGATCCCCTCCATCTGTCTGGTGTCAAGAGGGTAGCGGATCCTTAATTTCTTGCGTGTGTGGCTAGCTTGTTTCCCTTGGGGATGGTAGAGTATGGCTCCAGCAATATCTCCTCCTCAGACTCCATTATGACTCCTTAGCCTCTCTACTTCCTCCTGTAGCTCTGCCACCATGCAATAATCCATTTGACTTCAAAATCTTTTTACTTTTAAAGCTGCTTTCATAAAAGATGTATATTCATGGGAGTTCCATGGGTTTGTTCTGTCACAAGTCAAAGGTGGGAGTACAGCTTTAGATGGGCTTTACTTAAGCTTTTGTGCAGATCAACACAAGTGAATTAGTGAGAGTCAGGAAAGTTTATCACTTAAAAATTAAGCCAGCAGTAGGAAGCTTTAATCACTTTTTTTAACCTTTTGGTCTCTGCTAATCTTTGTGACAATATTTCCATCAAGGGGAAAATCAAAAAAAGGAAGAACTTTCCTTTCTCCCCTGTAGGACTATGCACTTTTTTAAGTCCTTGCAAATGTAAAATAGAAACAGTGATGGTATGACAGAAGTGGGAAACAAGGGAAGGAAAAAAGTTGCTTAGAAGTCTTAGTAGTTCAGGTGGTGAAGGTGATGTGATAGAGGCTCAAACTGAAGCAAGTAGGGGGTGGCATGAGTTCCTCTCTGGAGAAGGGGGAAAGTGGACTTGCTAAAGGCTCTGACCAATGATCCCTGTCAAATTTAGTTGCTGTGACTGAAGAATTTGCCAGCTTAGCTGTCAGCCATAGTCATGGGCTGCAGCTTGCTGTTCTTTTACCAGAGGCAGTGGAATTGATATATGCTCCCAGAATATTAATTTAAAGTCATTTGGTTTCAGTTTAGGCCTTGCTAAATCGGACAGCGATTGTTAAATTGAGCCTTCTTACAATCCTCTTGGAGCTCAGGTAACTCTTGCACCATCATATCTTTTGGTGTGATGATTATACTCGGTTTTCAGCAAAAGCATATTTTGAGGTAGGATACTCCTAGTTGTAAGGAAGAATCACTCACATTTCTGACTGCAAGATCTCTTTAACCTTCCTTTTCTTTTTTAATAAATTAGTGAGAAATGTACACTCTTATTTCCTGGGGACAGCGGATTCATAGAATCATAGAATAGTTAGGTTTGGAAAGGCCCTTAAGATCATCTGCTTCCAACCCCCCTGACATGGGTAGGGACACCTCACACTAGACCATGTCGCCCAATGCTTTGTCCAGCCTGGCCTGGAACACTGCCAGGGATGGAGCATTTGCCACTTCTTTGGGCAACCCATTCCAGTGCCTCACCACCCTTACAGTAAAGAACTTCTTATATTTAACCCGAACTTCCCCTGCTTAAGTCTGAACCCATTGCCACTTGTCCTATTGCTATTCAACATTGGCAAAATCCTTGCATCTCCAATGAATGTGCCACTGAAGAAACACTGATTTATCTTGTGGGAGAAATCAAAGGCTCCAAAGTTAAGCTGGAAACCACCAGCTCCTTTGTATATTATTTCTCATTTCAGGGGTTAATTCTGGTAGCATCAAAAAAGTGCTTTTTCCTTTGAGAATCATGGGAGCATGAAATAAAACAACACAACATAAAGAGCAAAAAGACACTTGGTTGAAACATGTTTCTAATATTTTCTTTTTTCATTTTACAGAAGTCTTAGTGGGGAAAATATCAAAGGATAGTAAATAGTGCAGGAGAACACAGTTAATTAGGAAAGCTTTGTGACTGGCACAGCATCCAGCTGTTCCAATTAAGAGAAGAAACTGTTCATAAAGCTAAGCAAGCAAACTCACTACAACAAAAATGTAGAGTGGCAAGATACTTAAAGTTCTAATTTGTGGATGTTTTGATAAGGAGAAAAGAAAAGTTGGATGCTTCATTTTAAAAAAATGCCCTTTGTACATTTTTTCTTATTCTTTCTTACTGTTTTAGCTGTGCAAATCCTAGAATAAACCACTGTGAAGGACCAAGAATAAAAAGAATATACCTGAAGCTTCAGAAACACCAAAGAAAAAGTCAGTGAGTGCTCAGATGGATGTAGAGCGAGCATTTGTGTAATCTTTCATAAATCCTGATGTTCTCACAAATTTGATACAGCACAATATTCTTCTAAACGTTTTTAAGAGACATCATGATTCACCATCTACTCTAAAAGATAAATCTTCGAAGGAAGAATCAGAAAGAATTATGCATGACTTGCATAGCTAATCATACAACTTGAATAACAAACATCAAATAGTTGCAGCAAACAGCTCATAAGCAACCAAATGTCTGAAAATTATTCATCAAAATAATTCTACTAACACTTAATAATCATACTGGGGAAAAAAATCACAAACAGCAAATAAAAATTGAGTGAGTCTGTGAACATTAAAACAAAAAAAAAGCTACTGAAATGTAGTCAGACTAGGACATTTGACTTCAGGAACAGAGGATGAGTTTTGATACCGCTTCATTCCTAGGACTAACATATCCCTATTAAAGCCAACGCATAGTTTTGAGAATTAAATTCAGTCCAAGGCTTTGATTTTATGATTCTTAGCCAATCTCTCTTTTAAAGACCCAGGCAGCCAGGAAGTTCCCCCACCCTCCAACTACTGCATTTGCATGGGAACATTTAGATGAAAAAACAAAGATTAAGATATTATAACTTGCAGCTTTCTGAAAGGTGTGCTCCCAGTCCTGACACTCTATCCCCTTTTTCCTTCTGGATTCATGGTCCTGCATGTACTTTTCCTTCCACTGGTCTCAATCCTCACTCAAAGTATTTCCTTCTTAAGCGAGAAAAAATATAGCCCCAGAAGAAACATGGATAGTTCTTTCTCTTTGAAGTGAATAATAGTGACAGCATATCTGAAGAGAAGGCAGGCTGTAGTACAGAGGTGAAATTGAGTGGCCATAGGGAGGCGGAAAAGGGAATTTATTACAGTTTCACAGCTGCCAGTGTTTTTCTATCATGAAGCTATAATATAACATGGATATCGATGGGTATAGAAAGCAGTGACCATTTCTTCCATAGTCTGATATTAAAAAAATGAGACATTTGAATGAATTCTGTCTTCACTTATGTACTTAATAGCCAGGATTATGTTAGTAAGGCATTTTGAAATAAAATTAAAAAAAAAAATTAGGGTGTAAAATTCAAATTATGCAGAAGAATGTTTTCCAAATAATTGGAATTTTCCATTTGCTAATATCAATATTAAAGCAAAATGTCTGCATGTATGTATGTGTGCACAATGCTAAAATGTTGACATTAAAATCTATCTGTTTATCTTCTAGGATGCCAAAGGAGCCATCCCTAGAAAGTACATATATATATATTTATATGCTTATAAATAAGTGTATAAATTATGATTTGACTCTAACTGAAGAGATAATTTTGTTGCCTAATTTCCACATAATTACAATGAGAAAATAGAAATTGTTTTTAAAGGCCATTTCCTACTGAAAGATGATAAAAAAATAATTTGATATAGTCCCATACAGTGTTTTCATTTGTCAAAATCGTATGTTACAGAAGGAAAAGTGTTTCAGCTGATAAGGTTGATATGCTTTTAATATTTATATCTATTCTGGCCTTACACAAATTTCCAATATCTTATTTTTACGCAATTATTTCCTGATGAACATTCTCTTTACTGCTTATTTGCATCACTACTGCATCTTTTCTGCTCCATTGCTTGTGTGTTAGACAGCAGTTAGCTCAACTGGTGATCTGAGAAGCAGCATCTGGCTGAGAAACAGCATCTGGCTTGTAGGGTCAGGGATCGAAGACATTTGTTGCCATCTGAGAGTAGTTGGAACCTGGTGGGACCTTGTCCTCGAAGTATCTCCTTTTAATACACACTTCCCTGTTTGCAATTTAGCTCTCTGGCTTTTCCCCAGTCAGATGATCTCCTGCTTTCCTCTTCCCACACCTTACCTGGTTCAGGTGCCTCAAACCCTGAGAGAGAAGGAATTTCAGAGGTTTGCCTGGGGGTGTCAGGCAGGAAGCCACGTCAGACAGAGCATGTTGTCTGACCCAGCTCTAATGTTGTGGATTGTTGCCTACAGGATGCCTGTAGCATGTCTACAGGTGCCCACATGGTTCTACTAACTCTCTGAGCCTGAAATACAGTTTAGACCTAGTTAGTGGGAGCAGCACAAGAAGGAGACTCTCATTCAAAGAGCTACTCTAGGGAGAGAACACATCACTTTGAAACTCTGAAGAGGCTTTGCTTGGCTCCTTGCTTGTCCATCTGTCATCATGACACTGGCAGTTAACAGACCTATTTCCCAAAATGTATTTCATACTTGAAAAAAAAGAAAAAATCAACTTTTTTTTTTAGCAATTTTCCCTGATAATTCTCTTCTCCTTGAAGAAAAAGCGTGTTTTCTAAGCAAAAATTCAGTGTAAGCTTTGAAATTGTCATCTAAACTTATTCCTGACAACAGTGCATTGACTTTTCACCAACATTATGGATTGCTGTTCCTTTTAATGGGCCATATGTATTTAAATTGCAAAAGGACAGAACTCAACCTAGTATATCTTAGTACCCCAGATACCCCTACCTAATATCACCTAGAAGATGAAGAAACTGAAAAAATAGATGATGCTTATACAGCATCTATACGGAGCTTAAAATCCATTTTAGCTTGTTTATTTACTACTTTGAATACTGTGTTCGGTTCTGGGCCCCTCACTGATAGAGAGGTATTGAGTTGCTGGATCCAGTCCAGAGAAGGGCAATGAAGCTGGTGAAGGGTCTGGAGCACAAGTCTTATGAGGAATGACAGAAGGACCTGTGGTTGTTTAGTCTGGAGAGAGAAAGCTCAAGGGGGACCTTCTTGCTCTCTACAACTACCTGAAAGGAGGTTGGAGCAAGGAGGTGTCTGGCCTCTTCTCCCAAGTAATAAGAAGTAACAGCCTCAAGCTGCACCATGGGAGGTTTAGACTGGATATTAGGAAAAGTTTTTTCACCAAATGGGTGGTCAGGCATTGGAGCAGGCTGCCCACGGCAGTGATGGAATGTTAAATCCCTGGAAGTGTTAAGAAATCATGTAGATGAGGCTCTTAGCGACATGATTTAGTGTTGGACTTAGCAGTCCTGGGGTAAGTTAGACTCATCAGATCTTAAAGGTCTTTTTCAACCTAGTTGATTCTATGATTCTATGATTCTGTTTCTTAGTATTTAAGGACTTATTGATAGTCCATAGCCAGGCAGCACTAAAACTGACATAAGTGTCTAGAATTTAGCTCACTGAAAAAAGTCCTCACGGCCTTGTAAGTAACTAACTCTGTTAGGAAAACAGTACAAAGGGTGATGTATTGTTCCTCTACCTAAATATTGTTCCTCTGCCCCACAAAACAGACATGGATTCCTTTCCTAAATCCTCTTTTTTTATGGAAAGAAACTAGCTCATGATAGCAGTCACATCCCTTTCAGTGCAGACAAACAGTTTGTTGCTGACAGAAACTGTCACAATACTTTCTTACCATCTAAATGCATTCCCACTGCATGAATCTTCCTTTCTATTGTAACAACTGATATGCTTGATGCATTTCTCTTTTTCTAAATTTTATTCTGTTGATTTCACACTGTATATTGTATATTGTTCACTGTAGTGGAAATATTGAAAAAGTTAAGTCAGAAAGAGGTGTGCTTATTTTTTCCTTTAAAGGGGTGATTAAATATCAATACACTCCTGTGATACTCTTCAGTATTTCTGAATCAATTTTTTTCTGGCATCAAGTTATTCACATTTTCAAATCTCTCTTCCTACTTACACAAGGCAACAGTTGTGATTCTGGAGGAGGAAAACTAAACCCCCATAAACCACACAGGCTTTTACATTCAGACCAAAGATTTGTGTTAACTTTGCGTATAAGAAACAAAATTTTAAGCCCTGCCACCTATAAGTGGTTCTGTCAGTGATCCTAAGGGGAAGTTAATTCTCTTACTTACAGACCATGTAAACGACTGAGTGAATACCCGTCGCCTGCTTCAGTGCAATGTAAGCTGTCCTCCATATAATTCTAGATAACGCTTTTTAGCTCATTTGACTTTGTTGTGACACAGATTACAATATATTGAGATAGTGCCTTCTGGCAGCAGGACTGTGGGGCTTTAATCTCCAGCTGATGGCAATAAACAAATGAAGACACTAATGTCTTTGACAGGTATATATAGGCTAAATTGCTGCACCAGCTAGTGGAGTTAGTGAGGTAGTAGAAAGAGGTGGTGAGAGATCATTCTAGTCATCCAGACTGCACAATTTTATTGCCATCTTAAATAAAATTGAATGACAAAATTGTATCTAGCTTCAGTGAGCTTAATAGCTTTTTACTGTCACTTTTCTGACATGCATGTGAGCTGAAAACAAAGTTAATTCCTTGGCCTTCTTCAAAGTTTCCTCGGTCTTTATTTTTCTACCTTTTTTGCTGAGCTCAACCTTTCTTCTTAAGCAGTTTTTGCTTCTACATTACAATATAGACTCCTTTTAATTTTCCTTGTCATGGAAGAATATAGTTTATATTGGTTTCTGGCTACTGATTGTCTGTGATGCTTCGCCTCTCCATTGTCACAGTAACACTCGTCCCATTGTTGCACTTTGGGAAAGTGAAGTAGGTTGTCTGTTTAAGTCAAGTTAGACCTAAATATATATGAAATTGAATTTTTCCACCTATATTCAAGTACAAATATATATGTGTTCCCTTTGCAAGAACTTCAGCAAATTCCATCTATTCATATTCTTAGAACGTAAATGATATTTTGGCTGAACTACATATAAAACACTGACCTTCCCGCTCCCCACCCCTCACCACACCTGCCTGGACACTCTGGGCCTGTTTAGGTGCAGATTTACACCACAACTATACCATTTGTTTTACTCAAATTGTTTATATTGTAAAACAGTATTTCATCTCAGTAAGTCAAGTCAGTGGGAATTTCACTGATGACCTAAGAGAAATGAGGTCAAATTCTAAATTTACTGTAAAATAAGTATCACATGCATCAGCTGTGTCTTTGTAGGTAACTCAACACTGCTAGCACTTGGGATAAAGCACTGAAACTTGATCATTGGTACACGCTCTGTGAGCACAGACCCTGGCACACTTTTGGCCTAGACAAAGTGTCACTGCACTGGAAAATTCCCAAGAGTGCTGAGGTTTATAAAGGATGAAGGACTGTTTACAGTAAGTGGTTCACAGCTAGCGACTTTGTTTTATTTCAGTAGCGGGGACATGTTCAGACCATATCAGCCATTCTTAGGACAAGAGAATGTTATTTTTGTAAGAATAGATGTAAATTTCACAATACAGATGTAGCTATATTGACCAAAATTAAGAGTGACAACTATTAAGAGTACAATGAATGCCCAGACAATGGAAACAAACTTTTTAACATAAAGTTAAAGTGGACAATTGAGGTGGTTTGGGATGTTAATATTCCTTTTCTTATTTCTCTTCTTTCTCTCATTCACTTTTTCATAAATAATTAGTTAACCTATGGCAGGGGAAACAATATAAAGTTCATTTTCTATGCTTAAATAAAACATTAGCTGGTTTAGCATTTTCAGATTTCAAAAGCTTCTTTCAAGAGGTAAAAGAGAGTTCTTAGATATTAAAGACTAAAGCCAGTGATAATTGCCACTGGGTTAATTGGGAATGAAAGAGAGCAAGCTTGGAACTTACTCACATATTCTTATAGATTAATGAAGCCAAGGAAAATAATAAGTTAGCATTGTAATTGATAAAGCTATATCAAAGTCTGTTTGTTTTCTTTGGGTTTTTTTCACCAATTATATATACCCAGAATTCTCTGCTTTTACTTTCTAAGTTTACCACCAAGCAATTAATAGTTGAAATCCTCATGCTCTGCAAATCCAGAACAACTTCACCTCTCTCTTCCACAAAGGCTGGATTTCACCATGCGGGAAGTCATTGTTGCTGCATGGAAAGAGTATATAACACATCCTTAATCCTCTCAGAGAAATCTGTATTTCTCTGCTATGCTAGAGGCAATGCAGTGTGTCTCATTTGGCTCTCAGGAACTATAATATGATTCTTTTAGTTAGCAGATAATTTCTAGGGTTTCTCAGGAGGAAAGGACAAAAAAACCCAAGGATTACTTCCTGCCCAAGATAAACATTTCAGTAGAAGAATATCTCTACCCAGTAAAATTATAACATATGTTGATATACATTAGTTAATCACAGACATTCGTTATCTGAAAGTTCAATTTCTTGGCAGAGAAGAGCATTATCAGGAAAGAATTTGTCTCAGGTTGATTGAGGTAATATAAACTGCCCGTGTCATGCCTTTGCTTGACCTAAGAGTAATACTAAATATTTAGGTTGAATGCTAGGCTAGATATTTAGCTTCTAATGGGAAAGAATCCGCACCATACCACATACATATAAATTTGAACTTAGGTATTGGAAAGTTAATAGTCATTGGTTCTTGATAAAAGGCTAGTAACTCAGCTGGATGGGGTTATTTTCACATAAGAATACTCTGAGAGTCCAACAAACTGCTAGAGCTGAAGATCCTGGATGACTGAAAGACACAGGTTGCAAACTCTTATGTGACATCTGCGAAAGATTTACATTTGCAGAAGAGTTCTGCAAAGGCTCTGGCTCCAAAGAGGAAATTTAGAATTTGCTGTTATAGGTAGAAGAATGCTGCTAGGCTGAAGGCCTATATTGGTATCATAGGGGAGGTCCACCTCTCTTAAGTGCATCTACAGTGCAGACAGCTACATCTGAGCACATTACATTAGGAACCCTTGATAGACTGATAGACAGACAGAAAGCAGTCAAACAGGATAACATCAGAGAAAACTCTTAGGGGTTTTTTATTCTGAGGTTTTTTTTTTTCTCTTCTGCTCATAATCACAATGTAGAGTAATTAGATGAGATGTAAATTTATAAGTTGTAGACATTTAATTGGGTGAGACAAATGTTACTGTATACCCCATAAGGGTACAGCCTTAATGATAACCTCTCGTCATATAAAATTTTCTTTAGATGGAATTTCAGAACTGAAGACATTTACTAAAGGTTTTCATCCCTCTCTCTTGTATTGAGCTCAGGTGAAATGTGTCTCTCACTTTAATGATGCACTAGATTTCCCATCCATATACTCCACAGAAGTCAGCACATGTTCAAGACATCTTCTTTCCTTTTCAGTGTACTAGACTGATTCAGTATAATACAATCATTTTTTCTGGAAATCCCATACGAAAACATTACAGTCTTATTTCAGACACAGTGACCAGAAACATGTTTGTCTCAGCAGCACAAACAAAACTCAGCTCCCTGCTTGGAAGCCTAGCTAATCCTGTTTAGTAGGTATGGGAGGTCAGTCATCAGGAGCTGCATAGTGACTGCGGAAACTCTGTGTGAAAGAAGTATATAAAACTGAGAACATCCCTTAGCTATGGTGGCCAGATGAAGGGCAGGGTGCCTGATGAAACAGGAGACATTAAATAGAAACTGTATTTCTCCTAAACCTTTCTGTGTGTTTCTGCTAGTACATTAAGTTTCTGAAAAGGGGTTACATGTAAGAGCCTGTCCTATAACCATTCAGGGACAGTTCAGGTAGAGTATATCTGTGTCTCCAAAGCTCACTGAAAGGTTTGATATTGGCATTTCACTGACTTGGAGACCACTGAATATCATGTCTTCAGCAGTCTTCCTTTGCAAGTTCAACTATTGTGTCCCTCGCCGTATATTGCAATAAAGATAATGTATTGGTTGAGTTTTTTGTGAGGTATTACAGGTCTTGGTTATTATTTCTTGAGTTACATAGTTATCTTAACTGAAATATTCTCCAAAATTGTCAATATTTCTCTAGTGTTTGTTGTAAGATGAGGTTGTAGCACTTGGGCTCACTCTAAGTTTTTCATCCGTAAGTTTTTCACAGAGCAGTCACTAATCACCAACATAAGTCCAAACGGCAGAATCTGACCCTGAAACACCACAATGCAGTTGAACAGTTGACAGCCTTTAAAGACTATTGAAATCCTATTAATGGGGCTCCTGTTTAATTTGCACTTCCAAAGAAAACTGTAGTCTTGGAAAAATTATTATCCATCAAGGCAACCTTATTGAGACATCACAATGAATATTAGTCTGGGGTAATATGTAAATCTGGATGTTATTTGCATGACAATGCAGTCTAACCCATCCTGTGCTTCCAACTGACAGCCCAGTAGCAACACGTAAACTATAAACAATAAAACTGGACAGAATGCCTCAGCAGGGGTTCCGCAACGTGCAACCTCAAGAGGAACAAAACATCTCCTGCAAACACAAAGCTGTATCCGTTAGTTTAATAGGAGTGAAACCAATTCAGGAGCTTTCTGGTCAAAGATCTGACACAATTTCCAAGCTAGTCCCCAACATGACTGTCATGATCTACTGTAACTTATGTTTTGGTAAGATCCAGAGAAGTTTAATCAAGCAAAATTGCAGAAATAGAAATCATTATGGGATCTTTCCAAAGACTTGCCTTCTTTTTACTAGGACCTAACATTGCATGCTTCAAAAGGTACTGTCTTCAAAGCAGTTTTGATAGAGGGATTAGAAACAGGACAGTAGAAACACATAAGCCTTTAATCAATAGGTCACCCGTTAAAATTTGGCTTACAATGGCAGTGTTTGCAAGCGACTAACATCTGCGAGCAGCTTGTGTAAACTGTCAAGGCTTCACTGGTGTCAGAGAAACTAAGATAATTTGCCCCAGTTTGATATCAGATGCCTGAAGTCTGTCCCTTAGTCACTGGGGGTGGAAAATTCTCTATATGACTCTTAATTCATAAGTGGATGCATCCAAAAACTGTGACTGTATTGTGGCTCTACTGAATACTGATCTCACATGCCCTTCAAATCTAAAGAATGAAAGGGCTGATATACTCTCTTGCCCATTCTCTCATCTTCTGAATCCTTTCTCTAGCCTCGCTTCTTCAAAGAGGCTTTAAACTCCTACAATGCAATGTAAATGAGAAGAACTCTACTGAAGTTTCCAGTGCCACAGAATATGAGTAGCATGGCTGGAGAAATAACTCCACTGCCAGAAATGTACCCACCATGAAAAGCAATGCAGTCTGAAGTAGCACTGAGGTTAAATTTCGTTTGAGTCATGCAAACAATCTGATGGATTCCCTGTATCACACAGGTAGTATGATCAGAGGAGTCAGCAACTGAAGGCAAATGGAGAATGGTTAGGTCCAGTATAGCACATAGACCTGCCTTGTTGGTACTGAGTGTGCAACACACTCCATAATCATATTGATGTTTGTTATATATTGACTGGGGAAGACTGCGCACCTCAGGCATGAAAACTTAAAGATAAGCATAATCTATTGGGGAGCAGCTGATTGTCTGTGAGGGGGTATCTCTGAGATCCTGCAACTTGATGGAGCCGGGGTCAATCACCTTCTTTTACAGTCCATTGTCTTCTCCAGAGAGTTTCCTGTTTTTTGGTATTTGGAAAGACAGTGGTCTCTTTGCTTTTAGCATCTGTAGAGATGCTTTTACCTGACCTCTGTATTATAACCTGCTGTCTGTACTCTTCCTTTCAAAGTAAGAAACTTGGCTTTTCTTTCTTTCTTGGCTTGATGTCAGTCATGCAGGTTACTAGTCTCCAGTGAGAGCTCACTGAGAGATCTTGGTGTTTCTGTCTTTACATCAAACATCATTGCAAAAGTCACCATCTGAAATAAACAAATGAGCTCAGGCAGCAGCTGCTTGCACCTACCAGATGCTGTGGCTTCTCTTCTGTCTGAAGAGCAAATGAATTTGTGTCCTTGAGAAGAACGATGGCCCTCTTTCCCATATATATCTGTATGCTAACCATGGGATTATAATATGAAAGATGGACATTGTCACTCTTCTCAATAGAGAGTGTCTGTATCTCTACTTAACGAAGTGTGTGTCTGGACTGGTAAACTGGTAATCTGAAAACGTGCCAATTCACCCGCCTGAGGGGATGTTGCTGTGAGGGTGGTATCAAAGCAATCACACAGGAACATCTCTGAGCATTCACAAAAGTGGAATTCGAGGAGCTTCAGAACTGTTTAAATTATTTTACAAATACCATAATAGAATAGCCTCTTGCAAAACTTGTCAGCTATACATTTGAATAGACAAATATAGGGTTTGGGTGTGAAGTCCTGTTTGATGCATCCAGAGACTATATATGGAGAACTTTAGCAAGTTTTAGAAAGATTGCTCTAGCTTAACACTGAGTAAAATGTAAATTACCTTCATAGCCACACTTTATCTCCATAGACTTTCAGTCTGATATACAGTTTCATCACTTTCTGGACAAAATTTGATATTTTTGTATTGTGGGAAAAATTCTGAGATTCTGAAATTTGATGGATTTTAAATACTTTGTTTAGAGAACTGAGCTTTTAATGCTATTGTTGTGGCATTTATATTGCATTTTTTATATGTATGCTTGCATGATATAATCTATAATATATGACAAAGTGGGAGTGAAGGACTCTGACTTTGGTTTGGTTTTGGTTTTTTTTTTTTTTTTTAATGAAACCAAACATTTGAATGCTTTCCCCTGAAAATTTTGACAAAATTGTCATGTTCTTGAAGAAAGTTTCGTTTTGTCCAGTCAGCATTCTCCCACGTTCTTTTGGAACACCTTTTTACCAGTTCTAACTAAATTCACATGAGGAACGTAAAGGCAGCAATATGGCAAACAACACCTATGATATTTCAGAGAACAACTGCTTGACATTTATATTAGATTTCTGGCCGACTATTACAATATCTTTGATGAGTGAGATCTTGATTTAACTCCACATGGAGGTACGAGTGCACCTCCCAGAGCCTGTGAAGATGCAGTGCCAAGGAGAAAGAGCAGATGGTGTTTGCCTTGTCCTTGCCCCCTGTGTATTACCCAAAGGGATGACAGCTTTACACTGCACCTTGGCTCCACAGAAACCTGATGAGGGAAGATCCCATGTGGTTGAACTGAATGAACCCATTTTCTGCTGCTCCTTTCATAAAGGTGTAGAAAACAAGTCTGGGGGATATCTCAAGAGGCTATGTAATCCATTCCTTCCCCCAGCCAGCATCAGCAGGTTCATGGTTGACGCAATGTAATTTTGGGGGCTACGTCAGCTGAGTGTTGTTTTATGTGCAGTGAGCTGGGGATTAGGGATTGAGAATCTTTGCCAGAAGGTGGAATATTTATAGCTTTCTTTCCCAAATTAGAGACTAAGCATTCTGGTAGAAAATATTAAAGTCTGGGAGATGCTGAACCTTACAAAAGGCAAGAAATTGCAGAGTGACTAGGAAATAGTACAGTGACTGTAAGAGAGGAGCTCCTCATGGCTCTGATCCAGGGAAGGGACAGGACCCATTGCTTCATGAAGATGTTTCTACTCATGGCTCTTATAAAGGCACCCAGATGTACGCCTTTCAGAGAGTTTCTACTTGCATGCTCTCTTTGGTGTGCAGAGAAGCATTTATTTTCACAGGACAGGGAGGTGCCCAATACACTGTACTCCCCAAATCAGTGCTGTAGCTGCAGGTAAGGCTCCTTCCCTATGCTTTTTTGACAGACTTCCAGATACATGAATGTCTTCGAGGGAGCAATGACTATAGTAGTAGCCTCTCTTGTGAAGTCACCTGCTTAGGAGAAAGAATATAAACCTTGCTGAAGAATCATCTTGCCAGAGAGAGATATTTATTCTACTATTTGTACCATGGAGCTTTGTTTATGCCAATGGACGACAGTACAAAGTTAAGATTAAATCAGTGCATTGCAAGTAGATCCTTCGTTTACCAGTGAATGTACATATTGTTGTCAAACAATGATGCAGTGCTTAAAACCAGAGTAATTTCCTCCTAGCACATTTGGAAATGTAGGAAAAATATGCTGAAGGACTGTTTTATTTATACTTTCCCTACAGTACTGAGAAAATGAATGCTACTATACATGAGCAAATATATGAAAAAATTATAAGGCACAAACAATGCAATCAACACAATAAATCTGATAAATATTTTCTCTCATTAAAAATAAAAAAGTTGTGTGTCTACTATTTAAGGGTCTTCCAGAGAAGTTATTGTCTTTTTATTTTCTCTGCCTACTTACAGAATGATAGAGCTAGGCTTCAAGGAGGTGAGTTTTTAGATTGTGAACATCAGCCACCACCTCTGGCAGATCTTATGTCGTTATACAGGCAGGCAGGTGATTAGATCCTTGGTACTAGCTGAGGCTGATAAAGCCACCTTCGTTGGTTTGTGGGGTGATGAGTTCCTGATGGCACTTGCAATATCTATTTCTCCTCATTTCTTAAAAGCAATCACTATCATGGCTAATATATATGCACATGTATAAGTGTACCAATTTCTGGAAGTAGGAATAAGCTTAAAATTGTTATAATAATCAGTTTGTGCTATACTGTGCCTTAAGGCACAGCCCTAAGCAAGGGCTGGTGTATAAACTAAAAATAACAGCCTGGATTTTATTTCCTTTCTTTCATTTCCTCCTCTTCTCCTCCTACCCCTAAGGAAAAAAGGGAGAGGGGAGAAGCTAAATGTAAAATTCTCCTCTAGCTCTTTCTGAGTGTCACTGTATCTCTGAACAAAAGTAATGAGACATTTCAGCAATGCTGGACTCTTTCTCTGGGTACTCATCCTTTCTAGTCCCCAAGGGCCCCCAGCCTCCTCATCTTTTCCTAGCTCCTCCAGGTCACTTGCTTATGCTGCTGCATTGGATTGCTTTAGACATATGGGTTCTCTTTCTTGGCAAGTGCAACCTGACAGGTTCTTGGCATATTTGCTTGTGTATGTCACATCTTCATTACCTCAACCCAGTTGCAACCCTCTTTTTGCATCTCCATCTCCTTTTTTTCCCTACCTTCGATAGGTGTTTATACCTCTCAATATTACAATAAAATGGGGAAGAGGTTGCAGGGTGAACTCTACTGGCACAGCCAGTTTGCGTGTGGGACATCTGTGAGCTGAAGAAGTGGAGTGAAGCCCCCACATATTGCCCATCAGTTTCTGCAAATGAGTTTTTAATTATTTTTTGCTTCCCAAGTGCCACACAGGGAATTCACTCTTCCTTTGCTGGGGTATTTGGTATTTTTAGGCACTTGACTGGGGGATCCATATTACAAGCATGCTGACTCTGAGCTCCCCAAATAATCAGTGGAGAGAGAGATGAACACACTGGAGGGAAACATGCATCTTGAGAGTGATGACTTACCTCTGGAGTTGCCTGTGTCTCCCTGTGGGGAGATGCTGGGAGAACAGACTTTTTTTGCCTCCAGTTACATGTTGTGGATGTGGGTACTTGTTTCAGACAACAAACTGACAGGCGTGTTACATTGAGTTGTTTGCCCTTTTATTATGATAAAAATGATCATGTACCATGAATCATTCAAAGTTACATAAATCGCATTGCTGTTCTTACTGTCTGACCTTTTTCATTTGATCATTGTTGATTCTTCCATTTACAAGAAGGAATCAAAAAGTCGTGCTAAGGTCAAATGCAGTTTATTTTGAAATTTAAGATCCCACACTAAAGGAAGAAAAAAGTTCAACTGTTCATCTGCCTTTGAGTCCGTTCAGTGGGTCACACTATTCCTACATCAAACTGAGACTTTTTTCTAATGGAAAAGAAAAAAGGAAAAAAAGATTAAGCCTGAAGACTCAGTTGTTGCTGGTTCCCTAGTCACATAAGTCAGCAACATGGGATTTAAGGTGTCAGAATGACAAAGAACAGTTCAATTTGTTCTAACATTGCACCTATACTCCTGTACATATTAGACAACTATAAAATCTCCAAGAGGCACCATTTGAAACAATCTGTGTTAAAAGAGGGCAATTAGTGGGCAATATGAAATGAAGGTACAGTTGTAATTATGTCATATCTTGAAACAAAAAGGAATGGCTGAATTGTAATTTCACTGCTAAGAAAATGCAAGGCTTCTAAAAAAAAAAAGAAACTTTTTAGAACTAATTGCTTGGCTCTAATTAGAGAATGTAACCTTTGGAGGAATAGTGGCTGTTGAAACTCCAATTTTATTTGCATATATTAATATGTACATGACAATTACACCCCCAGAGAAAGTACGGCCTGTGCCCCAAAAGCCTAGTTTTAAATTTAGAAGCAAGAAAAAAATTCTAAACGACTTAAGAACATTTTCAGTGCTTCTGTAGACTTAGGATCCATTTTATGAAAACTTGTGTTGAAAATGTGCTGAAATGACTAATCTCATTGTCATTTTAGACAATGTGGAGATGCATGTGTTTATGTTTAAATGTTTGTGCACAGCTGTCTGTACCATCTACATCTATACGTGTGTAGGTGTGAAAAATATATCTAAATATAGATATATACATGCAAGTTCTCAATATTTAGTTTGTATTTGCAATAGATGTTGGCAAAGGAGTTTTCCCATCATACCTAGTAGTAATAGAGGGATGTAAGAAAACCTCCATTGTTGCTACCAAAGAATTGACAAATGTGAGTATGTGGGTAAGTATGCAACAATTTAGGAAACTTGGTGTTGAGGCTGGGACACCTGAGACATTAAAATGTCACTACAGCTTTGTTGAAATGCCTGCTAATGATCTAGAATGTAACCTGGCAACACTAAACTATTATCACGGAATTGATAATCACTTGATTACATTGGCAGTGAGCGCAAGAGATGAGATTGATAGAATTGTTTGTGGAGAGAAGATCAGCTGGGTTGCAGGTAACCATACTGGATCCAAACACCACACTGAAAAAAAACTCTTTCTGCTGCTTCTTATCTAGATGTGCCATATAAAAGGTTACAGAAAAGATGGGAAATAGTGTGAATAACTAGACAAGAAGTTAAAAAAATCAGGGTTATCACTGTCTTTATTAATAATCTAAGAAACGTAGAAAAGGAGATATCTATAAAACCTCTACTGGGTAGCAATCGGCAACTCCATTTGGATGGATCTCTAGAAAACTTATTGCATGGAACAGTTTTGAGGTGACTAATGAATGAACAGTAACTTTCTCAACCTATCTGCAAATCCTCTGATAATTTTATATTCTTAAGTCCTTACAACTTTTCAAACACTTTGACACATTTTCTACTTATTTTGGGAAAATGATCTGGCTGCAGCAGCAGAATTATTACATCCAATAATCAGAGGTCTTGTTGCAGTTCACTGAACACCTAGTCATGCATACATGAGAAGTTACGAACATTCTCAAATGTGTGTGCATTTGCCTATGTTTAACAACCCAAAATACATAAAACATTTCAGAAAAAAAATCAGATGAAGACTTTCAAAGAAGGAAATATTAGAAAAGAATAAAGATGGCAAAAAACACTACATATTCACAAAATCTTCATATTAACAAAACTGCAATCAACTAATTTTTCTAAAAATCTTTATTATTTTGAAATATCAAAATTACATAAAATCACGTTATTGCATGAAATGACTACACAATAAAAGCAAACAAAATCCTTCACTATTTTTATGTAATTTTTACAGCCTCAAACATTTTATGAAATCTGTGAATTACTATTTATTTGCTGCAAAACAGAAGTCTACCTAAAAATCTAGAGGTTTCTGGATTCAAAATTCAGCAGTTTCTGGTGCAAATACTTTGAAAAGACAGTAATATATATATGCACACATATATGTATATACACAAATATATACATAAATAAAAAACCTAAAATATAGCTGATATAACTTGTGATAAATGTGTAAATTAATCTTACAGAACAAACTCTCAAAATCTGACATTGTAAATTTTCAATAGAAACAGGTTAGATAAACCTCTTGATGTATTTAATACTATTTTATCTTTAAAAAATCTGTCACCTTTAGTTTACACAGCTGTTAGACCTTTTATCTTCAGAGTCAAAGATTCCAAATTCAAGATCTGTGATATCTGAGGAAATATACTCTTGATCCTTAAGAAAATTCTGCTTTTGAAAATCAGGGTGTTTTTTCAATGCATAAAAATTAAACCAAAATTTGGGCAAGTTTGAGAATCTTTGTCAGTGTTTTTAATTAATTAGGGCAAAATTCTTTCACCACTATAAGACAGCAAAGCAGCAGGCAGCTTGAACCTACGCAAGACTTCAGAGCTATAACATGGACAGACATGCTACATATATCCTAGTATATTAAGTAATCCCAGGGCATTGCAGAGGCACTGGAAACAGTTTTTCAGCTGCCAGCATGATCATGGCACACTTGGCAAGCACTGTGCCATTTCCTGAAATGGTTTAGGGATTAATACAGGGATTAGTCACAGCTTGAATGTTGTAAACTTCCTTTGGGATGCAAAACTCATGAAGAGTTTGAGTATGAGTAGATGATAGGGTTAATCTCAGGGCCAGATAACAGACTTGTGGTCTTCAGGCAGAGTCTTAGATTGACTTTGCATTGGGAATTTCATCCTGAATGAATGCAAAGGGTTTTAAATTCCTTTCCTAATGATATGGATTAATGGCAGGCATTTCTTTCATAATCTAGATGGCAAGCTTGCCACTGAAGCAATTTATCTGGGTGTGGCTTTAAAGTAGAAAGGAATATTTGTTTTCCATATGCGTGGAACATGTTTTTCCAATGGGCAAATTCACCAAGAGGCAGACTGAAGTATAGATTTCTAAGATGAAGGATAATGTCTGCAGTTTATGTTCAAATAAATATCTGATTTTAGTGAAAGCAAAGGCAGTTCAGCACATTTAAAGTGATGTTTAGAACCACATCCATACTTAGTTATAGTGATGCCACTGAAACCTCTCAGCTCCAGGTTCCGTACAGGCCAGACACTGGACACTGCTAAATTTATTTGCATTGCACACTGCCAAAACCCACAGTGGGCCATTGGCAGTGTTTCCTACTGGATAACTTCTTTTCCTAAGGGGAAAATGAAAAATGTGAATAAAGTAATAAGTGAAATTTATGACAGTGCTGTTTCTGAGATACAAGTAATGTGTCTTCATATGAAAGTGAATGCTTATTCATTTAGTAGTGTAAATGATAGCATGATGTCAGAGTCAGTGTATGGCAAAGGGATCATTCACATCTTGTTAGAACCGGTGATTACAGAGGAGTCATTTTGTAGTTCAACAGCATTATTGAAGCTTATTCTCTGTAACAAATGATATCTTTTATTTTATTTTGTGATTATCCAACAGATCACTGAGCCATAAAGTCTGCTGCTCCCAGCTAAAAGAAATACCAGGGACATATGTCTCTCATGGAACTGTCACTGTCCTGTACATAATTATCATTTTTTTATCTGCCACTCACAGTGTGCAGGTCAGACTCCAGTTACCTCTGATATTTTTGAGACTCTGACAGAAACAGTGGGAAATAGAAATTTTGTAATAATAGATGTAATGACTAATCATTATTCTTTTCCCCAAGCCACTGTGAAAGATTGCTTTAAAATTCAATTAAAAATTTCAGCCTGACATCTGCATGATTACAGCCATTTAGTATAACATCTGACTTGCAGAAATATGAACAATATCATCTTCATAATAGCAATTTCTATTTTTTCTTCACTTACTAAAAACAGTAAGATCAATGATCTTTATGCTCAGTGATGATCTCAACAAGATGCCATATGGATTTTGAACCACATACCATTTTCATATATATACATATATATAATTACTAATATGACACATAATGGATTTGATTACACTCCCATTTCTTTCAGCTTACAAAATTTGCACTATCTAATCTGAGTCATGTAGTTTTAGAACTGCCCTGTGCACACTCCCCTGAGAAGAAACCTTAAAGGAATTATTCATTTGTGTATTTTTCCACAGTAACAGATAAAAAAATAATCAATACAGCCAAGCTAAAAGCACGTGCACCAGTCATCCTTTTCCTTCTCCAGTCATTCTTTTCCTTTTAGTATGTGCAGACAGGATAGAGAAATTCTGGAGTAATTTTGTAAGCTTTAGTATTTTGGGTCATCCCCACTGCAGAAACATGTGAATCACACAAAGAATGCAACTTTTGCTATTTAGCCAGAAATACTAAAAAAACCCTCAACCTTCTGAAAAACGTTTTCCAAGAATAACCTACAAAATTAAATGAAATTACTAAATAAAGGAATACTAAGTCATTTGAAATAAGAAGTTAAAACAAACTTTTCAACCCCATTTTAAGGAAGACCCCTTTGTCTGTAATGTAGACTATCCTGAACAGGAAAAAAATGCATTATTTTTTGAGGAGTTAATATATAGATCCTCTGGAGGGATAGGAAAGGAAAGGATATTTTTAAGCCAATGGTTTTGAAGACCATAAACTAGAAAGATCTGCTCACATGTCTGAGCTGTAGGAGCCTGGCGATAGAAAGAAGATACATCTGAAATATTGGTGATATTTGAATTTGTATAGTCAAGAGACAATGCTCAGAGCTTCCAGAGGACTGGGAGCAAGCTCAACCCAGCAGCACCTGCAGTCAAGAAGCATGTTTTAGCCTGGGAGAAAAGTTAAAAACAAACCTGCTTGGTTTTGCTACCCTTGAATATGTCCTCTGAGCAATTTGCTTCAATTTGCCCATAGGAGTAAAATCACAAGGCAATGAGCCAGCTGGAGGGACAGCTTAAATGAAAACTGAGACATGGCTCACTGGAGATGAGCTGGAGGAAAAAAGTACCATTACGATCTGAAAACTGCATACAGAGGTAAAACCGAATGTCTGAAAATTGGGGCCCACTAGAATTCTCTACTACTAATTCTTGCTGCACTGGTCCTTAGACAGCTCATTTCATCTCATTTCCCAGCCTTTGTTTAATTTATAGTCATCACAATAAGAAATGCCCGCTAGCTTAACTAGTTTTTTTCTTTTTGACATTTTTGTAGACAGATGTCATACCTGCATTATCTTCATTGCAAACACGTCAAGCTTTTCTGGGGAACTATCCCCCATGCCTAATATTAACTGTCTAGTTTAAGTGACTAAATCAGGAAATTCTCTGTAGTCTCTATAGCTACAACCACACTAGCAAAGTAAGAGGGCCAGAGCATGACCAAGATAATGATTGTTAACCTTATCGTTATCATCATTTTGCTTTGGGCCAACTCACATGGTGAGCAGCTCAGGGTCTAGCACAACCCAGGGAGAATTGATTTACCAGTATAGATTTAGCAAACACAGCCAATGGAAAAAAAAAATTCTCTGAAACATAGAATCACAGAATAGTTAGGGTTGAACAGGACCTTAACATCATCTAGTTCCAACCCCCCTGCCACGGGCAGGGACACCTCCCACTAAACCATGCCACCCAAGCCTATGTCTAATCCAGCCTTGAACACCACCGGTGATGGAGCATTCACGACTTCCCTGGGGAACCCATTTCAGTGCCTCACCACCCTTACAGTAAAGAATTTCTTCCTCATATCCAATCTAAATTTCCCTGTTTAAGTTTGAACCCGTTATCCCTTGTCCTCTCACTACAGTTCCTCATGAAGTGTGCCTCCCCAGCATCCCTATAGGACCCCTTCAGATACTGGAAGGATGCTATGAGGTCTCCACACAGCCTTCTCTTCTCCAGGCAAGGATTATTCCGGTAAATATAAACTAGATGTTTTGACTATCCTCTGAAGAATCCTACCTCTTCTCCCTGGCTTATGATAACAGTGGCAGATAAAGTGTGTACATTTTTCAGTTAGATGCCTAAAGTCGGTGTCTGGACAGAAGTCCCACAGAGGCAGGATCCCATTCAAACCCATGAGAATTCACAATGTAAGGAACAAGTGCAAAGTCCAACTGAACTTTGTTCTTTAAACATTTCTTTTGTTGTGAAAGAAGAGAAATATTTTAGATTTCCAAAAATATGAGATAGTCATCAAAAGGCTTAGTTAACTACAAGTAGGAGTGAAAGTCTGAATCCTCATGTCATATATTTGATGACTGCATTAGATAAGCCACACTGATTTTAATGTTCAGTTGAAATCACCATCTTCGGCTGAAACTGTGGCAAGCTGTCCTCTGGATGATACCATCCTCAACTTGATTTAACAGGTGATGCATGAAAAGGAAATAAAAGATCACTCTATAAATTTTACTGTCTAAATGAAAATGACCCAAATAACAACATATAGAATATAGAATAATCTAAATCATTCTATACTTCTAATGCACAACTGGCTTTAGAAGACCAAAGTTAATAGAGCTTCCTTAACTCATAAAGACATGAAATCTTTATTTTATGGAAGTTACACAAAGGCAATTTCTGTACTGCTTTAACAGTAAATAAGGGGAGAAAAAAATCATCTTTAGAGGATAAATAGTTTTGCTCAATCACAGAATGGTAGAATGACATCTCTCAAAACACCTTCTTTAGATTTTATCCTAGAGTTTTAATTTGGTTCTGGAAATGAAAAAGATAAAAGACAAGTTTCTTCTGCTAATTTATATCCTGTGATGCTGCAGGGTTTGCACACCAGAAAAAAATATGTAGGTCTGAATCCTTCAGGGTCAAAGCAGCAGCCTGTTCTTTACTCTGGAAGCCAATACTCAAGAGAATAGTGTCTCAGCTCTGCTACAGCAGGCTATATCTGGGCTTTTTCTCTGTTTAGCTGTAGAAATGTGTTTAAATTAATCTCTGGTGTGCCTTCATTCATTCCTGTGGAGCTATATCAGGCATACAGTTGGCTCAAAGGACCATATTCTCAGCCTCTGTGGAATGACTTCTCCATCTTCAGTGAATCTACACAGATTTACACAACTTTTTTAGCCACTGTAGAGCTGCTGAGAATTTCCAGAAAAGTTTAAGTGCATAACAGAACTCTTCTAAAGTTTTCAACACTTACGTGTTTGTACTCCTATTAAACGTTTACTTTATAATGAAATAAGGACAATGCCAAATTTAATATTGTAGCAGACGAGGTAAGGAAAGAATTATGTAGTCTATGGCAAAAACAGAGCCAGAAAAATCAAAACTTACTGAGAATTCACATTACTATTACTATTAATTACTATTACTACTCACTATTGTTACACACATTGAAAACGGCGTAGTAGAGATTGAAATTTAAAGCACTGAAAAGAAATTGCAGAAAATGCAGATTTCTTCATCTATAGGTTTGTCGTCTGCATTTATAATCTGATTTAAATTGGACTGCTAATGAATAGTGAGTTGGTTTGCTGGAAGAGCTAACACAGTAGGTATGCACTGTCAAAATTAGTAATGATTGTCCTTCCTTAGCATCAGTTGTAGACACTGAAAATAGGAATTACTGAGTGTGGCTGTACCCTGTGTTGCATTAAATGCAATTTGTGAGACTTTCAGAAACCCCTGAAGGTGTGTTCTGGCTTAACTTCTGATGAAGTTAATGCCACCATCTGTAGTTGCACTAGGACCAGAATTGAAATTTCTGAGAGCACTTGCAATACTGAAATTGTCACTGGAAAGACCCTTTCAATCCTGAGAAGAAAGTCAGTGATATGCGCTTCAGTCAAACAATTTCTTTCCTCAACTTCATTTTCATGGAGAAAAAACTTCTACCTGACTTGTTTGGGGTTTTTTATCTCAGCTTAGAATGCTTATTTGCAAAGTAATTTTTCTTTAAACTGATGTAAATATTTTTGTGATTAGTAGGGCATCCATGAAGGAGATCCTTTGTCTGGTTCTATGAATTCTATACCTGTTTGATCACCACAATATGACCTTAATATTCAGGAAGCAAACCTGTCAGAAACACTGGAGATTCTAGCTCAAGTGTTTCCCAACATCATTGTCATGGTTTAAGCCCAGCCAGCAACCCAGAACCATGCAGCCACTCACTCCCTCCACACCCCACACACCCCCCCGGAAAGAATGCAACTCCCACTGATTGTGATAAGAACAGTCTAGTAACTAAAGTATAACACAAAACCACTACTGCTACCACCAATAATAATAATGATAAGGGAAATAACAAGGGAAGAGAATACAACCACTCATCACCTGCCGACCGATACCCAGCCCAACCCAGCAGTGATGTAACCCTTCTGGCTAACTGCCCCCAGTTTATATACTGGGTATGATGTGTTGTGGTATGGAGTACCTCTTTGGTTAGTTTGGGTAAGGTGCCCTGTTTCTGCTTCCTCCCAGCTTCCCCTCCTCCCTGTCTGAGCATGAGACTCAGAAAGTCCTTGGTCAGAGTAAACATTACTGTGCAACAACTAAAAACATCAGTGTTATCAGCGCTGTTCCCAGGCTGAAAGTCAAAAACACAGCACTGCACCAGCTACTAAGGAGAAAAATTACTGCTACTGCTGAACCCAGGACCACCATGAACACTGCCAGCCTTTAGCAACTCTACTTCAACATAATCAGCAGTCTGCCTAAGAAAACATCCAGAACTCACCTTGAAGAATACCTTAACCACAGCTGGCCCTTGGACTGCTGCTGTCTTCATTCTGATTTCCTGTCTCTGGTGAGGAAATAGCAATTAAACCCAAGCCAGAGTATATTAAGGCTTTGTTGTGGCTGCTTACCAGACAAGCATAAACACAAACCAAGGCATCCATGCATAAAGTTGTTGCTTTAATTTTATAATCATGTATAACCAAGTAGTCTTTGGATGCTCTCTTTCAGATCATGCAGTTCCTCCACTGTATATCAAGAAGGAATATTATTAGATATTTCTTTATGTGAAATCATTTATATGTATAAAATGCAGAAACACATGGACCAATCTACACCGTTTACTGAAAAAATAAAAGCATATGCCAGATGATCCTGCTATTATCAATGCATTTATCTTTCCCCTAATACTTTGAGTGCTGTCATTAAAACTGAAGCTACAACAATATTTTAGCCATCTCTGTACCTAGAAGATTTCTCTATTATTTTGTCCATGAACGTTTTCCTTGGATGATTGGTTGACAATATCTAAACGATAATTTTAGGTCCTGAAGAATTAAACACAGGTCTGTTTTTACGAGGTGGGACAGATTGGAAGCAGTTTTTTCCTCTTGTTCCAATGAAATTGGAAATGAAAAGAATGTGTGTCATATGAGGGACAAGTGTCATGAAGCCCATCTGAATTATGCTTCATACCCCACTTTATAGCCTAATGTTCAACTATATCTATTTTTTCTGGCAATATTTCGACCATCAAAAACAAGTTATTGACACTTATGTCTCAGATATAAATCAGATCCGGCAGTAAAAGTAAAGAAGGTGGTTTAAGAGAGAGTCGATGATGGGGTAGAATAATGTGTTTGTTTTTTTCCTCTAGGATATCACTTTAATATCACCCAGAAACAATGGCAGAAAATCATTCCAATTAAATGGTCTTAAAAATAAGATATAAAGCAAATTCAGGTAATCTCATTCTGTCATTTGTGTCAAACTAGACACCACAAAACTGAGCAGAAATAGTTTAAATTTAGCTGTCTTAGCATATGTGTACGAGGACTGAGAATGTAGAAATAGGATTTGCTTCACTGGAGTCAATTAAGAAGGACTCTTAACAAGGTAGGGTTGAAGTGCATTGACAGGGCACTGGGAATACTTCTGGTATTTATTGGCGTTGGCTTGGGCGAGCAAAGCATTCTGCTTTCTGACATTCATTTTCTATAACAGAGAAATTACACTAATGGATAAAATGATAATGAAAAAGGGAATACAGAGAATAGGCACTCTCCATGGAGAGATATTCCCTTCAGATGTTAAGCTGTAGCTATGCCCCCATTATAAAAGATTTTGCTGCCTAATGTGCAGCTCCTAGCTTTTTTTCTTTCTGCAACACTGACCTGTGCTTATTGCTCTGTCTCCTTAACCTCTCAGAAGTTCCTTACTTAGGAGGGCAGAGCTTAACGAGGTCATCAGTTCCTGGCACTCTATGGAAGAGCAGTACCTCAAGGCCATACCTTCTGGTAGTCAGTACCTTTGATGCTACTTAACTGGGGGAAATGTTCATTCATGTCTATTTTCCAGTTGGAGAGGATGAAACTGTTGTGCTTCATAGCAGACCACCCTTTTTTGTCTGAAGTGTGTGTGGAGGTATGAAGGACTAACAGCTACTCTTTCCCCATCCTTGAGAGAATTAGGTTTGAAAACCATACAAATGCCCTTTTTTTTTCTGATTTCTTTGACATTTATGAAAAGTTGTTTGATGATTCTGATATCATTGTTGTGCATCTTATATTTTAATTTTGACCAGTGCAATGCACAATTTCTTCCATTAAGATTTTTCTTAATGGTGCAACAAAGGAACCCGAGTGTTCATCTGCCTGTCTCTGAGTACAGACAAATGAAGCTGCATGAAATCTGTGCTACAAAAGTGGCTGTTGCAAGAAGCAAGATCTGAATATTTTTTTCCCAAAATAATGTGTCTCCTAATCTCATTAACTGTGTTGGTCTTATGCCCTGTATCATGTCCTTTGTTTTATATCTTTCCCACACTTCTACTTCTAAGCAAAATCTTTACTGCCATAATTATGTGTTCTTTAATTGTTACGGCATATTTATTTCTGTAAGTGCTCAATCTGTTGAAAAATGTTTTACATGATGCCATCTGATCCTAAATTCCAGAGGCAAATAATTTATTTTTCCCTTTAATAGATTCATCTTGTTTATATTGGGAGGTTTTGTAACTTTGTACCCTATCTTATATATCCAATATTTCTTGCTGTGAAAATTCTTCTGGCATGCCAATCATTCTTGTCACCAACCACTTAAGACCCTTCTTGCACTAAGAACCACAGTCTTTTCTCACTCATATCTACTTTAGCAGAGAAACACTATTAGTTTCAGTGCCCTAGCTCTGTATATTCACCCCCGGAAAAAGAAAGGTTCAGCATGACATTTGTGACTATACCTTTTCATGTATGGTAATATGATAGAACCTAATAAAACACAAACTATAATTTTCCGGAAGTACTGGAGGAAAGAAGCAGGTGTAATATTAAATAAATTATAATATTAAATTTGGTGACTTTATATAATTTATTTGAATTTATTTGCATCAAATTACTTTTGCTGAATTTCCTAGTCCTGTGTCTGTCTTAACAGATCTGCCATAGTACCTGATAGACACCTCACAATTTTTTGTAGTTTTCCTCAAAATATGTGTCTAAGGTAAGTTGCTTTATATACTCTTTAAATATTTCCAATTCCTGTTCTGAATTAAGGCTCTGAGGGATATGTGCAGACTACCTCCTCAAAACATCCAGCTTGGCTATGGCAAACTATATGGACAAAACAGATGACTATGCCCAGCCGGCAATCTCCAGCAGGCAATGCTTGACTGTGTACTCTGTTGCTCCATATATTGACCTGACCTATAGGTTTACTTTCCTATCTTGATGTTATCATAGAATAACAGAATCATAAAGTGGTTTGGATTGGAAAGGAACATTGAAGGTCATCTATCCCAATCCCCCCTTTATCACCATGTTCTTGACAAGTTATTTGGACTCTTGGCTGAATATGTTTATCACTACTACACCTATCTGCCTACCTTACTCAAGTGCTGTGTGATTGTCACTTTTGTTGCTGAGGCCACTGTCTCTGCTAATCGTATCGTCACACTCGCTCCCTGGTCCTCTTCCCTTGAGAAGCTGACTCCCTTGCAACCTAAGCACCAAGGAAATTACTTGCCCCAGTGTAGACACACTAGTGATTTTAAGCATCCCTAGGATTAAGAGACCAAGAGCATGCATTCTGAATCCTTCTCTGAAGTCCAGCAGAGTAAAATCTACTCTAATTAACATTTAGAGTTAGAGTCCAGCCTGGATCAAACAGATTTCCTCAATGTCACACAAATCTTTGGAAGCTCAGAGACCACCCTCCTCACTTCCCAGTGATTATGTCTGAATTACTGGGATGGCATTTCCACTTAATTACAGCAGCTTCAAAGAATGATCAGTTCCTTAGTTTCCTCATCTGCTATTCTTCCTGTACCCACAGACATAGAGAAGTTGTGGAAGCCTCATCCTCATCAGTGTTCAAGCCCAGATTGGGTGGGGCTTTGAGTAACCTGGTCACATGGAAAGTGTCCCTGCCCATGGCAGGGAGTTGGAACGAGATGATCTTTAAGGTCCCTTCCAAAACCAACTATTCTGTGATTCTATGATATCTGCAGTACTGAAGTATGGAGGTGAATAATTATACAGTTAGGGAGAATATTAAATATTACCAGTCATCTAGTAAATATTAATTTGGGTTGTTTTAAGGATGGGTCAGCTGTCCTTGAACAAGGAGTAAAAACTTGTAAAAAGCAAAGACTAGCCTGTTATCCAGGTAATTAATAGTAGTTTGTATATTGTCTGAGCTTGAAGACTGAAACAAAGCATTTAAATTTCACTTCTTAGTTGCTTAATGATTCAAGTTAGTTTTCCAAAAGAAATCAGTACTAAAATCTTTGAAGACTCTTTGGTTATGTTTAATTTCATGCTACAGTAGGGATCTTACACAGATCAGGCAATCATGTCTTTTTCCAGTGGCTGTAAAGCAGATTTCAGTTAGCCCACAGGAGGAGATTCACATTGCAGATGCCTAAAGTAAGAAGGTGGATCTACTCACATTATTTCTTTAACTACCTGCAGTATTATATTAAGCTCTTGAAATTTTGGAAACACGGGCTAAGTATCAGGGGTCTTATATATAACACCATCATATTTGTTTTGAGCTGGGTATATTTGTCTTCTAACTTTTGTGCAGAGGTGCTGTGTGTGAAATCCAGAGACTCCAGTGATCATTTGGCTCAATAAACTGAACAGGAATCAAGAATCCTCATCGATTTGGATTCAGCTTTTGGATAAAGCAAGAGAAGCAGCCAGAGGATACATTTAAGGTCCAGCTGTGCCCCACATGAGGAACCCTGTGTGCTTTTCCCACTCATTGATAAATACAATAGGATGTGTACACCAGAGAAAGAGAAAGACTATTCACATCAACGAGCAGTTTTGGCCCAAGAACAATTAGTTGTAAAATGCCCAAGAGTATATTTATCATGGAAGTTTGTAGTAGGCTAATAAAACTTCAGAAAAGGAAGGCTTTAGAACAGCCCTGCAGTACAAGTACCGGAAAAAGAAAAACACCCCCAAAGCCTCATTATTTTTTCAGATGGAATTTGATACATGTATTATAGGGATCATAACAGGCTTTTGCTGAAACTGGGTAAGAAGCTAGGAAATTCAGGATATGTCTTCCAACATGATATTCTTAGGTTCATACCTATCTGTCTTTGGAGAGAAAGGCAACACTTCTGTGGTTTCCAAGGAAGGCTGTGTAACTTCCGTTCGGAACAGGACTGAACCAATTGCATGAATGTTATTTACAATAAATTTTTCCTCTCCCTTTTTCCCCATGGATATGACTGCATTTTCAGATCCCAGGAAAATGAAAAAAAAAAAAAAAAGAAAAAGAAAAAAACCCTCATCCCTTCATCTTTACCCAGTGGAGACCTCCCCCCATTCTTTCTTCTGATGTTTGGCTTCTAATTTGCACTTTTCATATACCCAGAAGCAAATGCCTGTCAGACACGGAATAAAACAAGATGCTTCAAGTGCTGTTTGGTTCTTTCGGAAGAAAATAATTTTTGAAAATAAAATACAGTCACCAAATAATCCACCAATGCCCACTGACATTCTCCATGGTGTGTCTGACAGAGGCAAAATGCAGCACAATGCAGAACAAAGAGGCGTTTTTTATGCCTACAAGAAATTCTTGAAAGTCTTTTTTTTTTCCTCAGAAATTATCAGAGTTTTATCATAGGTCTATTTTTCTTAAACCCATGTAAATACTGAGAAACTATTAATTGTGGAAATGGATAAAGGTATGTCTGAAAATAACTTTTTTCCTTGTATTTCTTGAAATAAATGGAATAGCTTTCCCTTTCAAGTAATTGGCTTTTTTTCCCTTCATCCTTCCTTCCGAGTTCCAGAATTATTTTTAATTTGACAGATAGTAACCATGAGATAATTTTGTATTTTGTTTGGGGTTTTTTCAATAGCACTTTGGAATCTTTATTTTCAGAGAAGCGGACCACTAGGCACAATCTGGGACTTGTTATTAGAGGCAAACTAACATCCCCCAAAGATTTTTAAACACTTCATGCCAGAATGTGATATTTTAAAGCATTTCCCTTTTCACATAATTGGATGCACGTGGTTTAGCAAGAGAAAGACAGTTTCAGTAAATACAAGAATTAATGCAATTTATTCTAGATGGTCTCACAGGAGAGGTATAGATTTTATGCATAAATCTGAGGAAGATCTGAAATCAGTTAGGACTTCTGCATATTGTTTCAAGACCACTGACATAAGCTGAGGTGGTTATTATAGACAAGGATGGAATTTTGAAAAAGTTGTCAAATTAGTATTCATCTTGGATCCCAAATTGAGCACAGTTATCATCACTGGGAATTTGAGTTCCATCCTTACACTTTCTTGGGATGCTTAGTCAAATAATTAGTAAAACTATTTCTAATGTTTGCATAATAGTGAAAAATAATGTCCATATTCCAGGGGGAAAAACCCCACACTGAAATGTCAAAATTCAATCTTTTAAAATGGTTATAAATTACAGCCATTTCAGACATATTATTGTGACATTTGTTAAACTTTTCATATTTAAAATCTGCCTCTCATGAATTTGGGACCCTGAGGTTAAACCACTATTTAACGCAATCACTGGGGTCTCTGGAACAAGAAAAGGAAGTTGCTTAGATGTGTAAATGTCATTCTCTGTATTTATATAACCCAAACACTATGTCAAATGAGCATCTCTTGCATATTTTCTGTTTTCTCCTTTAGAAAAAAAAAAAAAAATCTGTTGGACAAAGAAATAGCATTATCTTCCCTTTTTGAAAAAAAAAGAGACCAGATGCATGGGTTATATAGATATGAAATCCTACTAATGTCAGCAAGAGTTTTGCAATTTATTCCAAGGGAAACAGCATTTCTTCCCACTTTTTATCTATTACCGAAGTCTACAGATTTACTTGCATTTTGATATTTTGAGTAAAAATCAAGTATTTTAGCCACACAGACATTTTTCTTTTGATGCTGTGAGACGGCATTAGTCTATATTACGGAACTACTTTGCCACCTGAAAAGAAAAAATGGCTAGTTGCTTATGAGGTTTGAGGAAAAACTACCCCTTCTGTTGTGCTGTGCACAAAAAGATACACTGAGGCACTGATATTGACAGATTGTGGTGATTTTAAACATGACATTTTAATTCACTTTCAACTGCATGTTAAATAATCATAGAATCATAGAATACTTAGGGTGGGAAAGGACCTTAAGATCATCTAGTTCCAACCCCTGTGCCTTGGGCAGGGACACCTCACACCAGACCATATCACCTAAGGCTCTATGTCTAATCCAGCCTTGAACACTGCCAGGGATGAAGCATTCACAGCTTCCCTGGGCAACCCATTCCGATGCCTCATCACCCTTACAGTAAAGAACTTCTTCCTTATATCCAATCTAAACTTTCCCTGTTTAAGTTTGAACCTGTTACCCCTTGTCCTCTCACTACAGTCTGTAATGAAGAGTCCCTCCCCAGCATCCCTATAGGCCCTCTTCAGATACTGGAAGGCTGCTATGAGGTCTCCATGCAGCCTTTTCTTCTCCAGGCTAAACAGCACCAACTTTTTCATATAAATAATGAAGATTTCATTATTTATTTTATATCTGTCATCATTTTTCTTGAGTCCTTTTGCAAATAGGATTGTGATAACGAAGGGTTTTTCACTAGACCAAAGATAATATTTTAAATACTTTCTCCTGAGAACTTTTTCCATTCACTATAGCATCTTGTTCACCTGAATTTTTATCCCAGTTACATCACTATCAATCTACAGGCCTGAACTGAACTTCTTCTGTCATTTTGGCCAAAATTGTCTGACTAATTTCCAAGAGAAGGGTGCCCGTGAGGAAAATGCTGAGATAAGCAGACAAATGGAGAGTGTTATCCTATAAAGCTCATCTCTTTATAAATCTTGTAAAATACCAAGATATTATGAGAATCATAATATCAACAAAAAAACTGAACGTTGGCATGCTGCTTAACAAAATTGCTTTATGGTAATACCGTGAAGAAGTATTTGGCTGTTTCAACCCTACACAGTCCACTTAGGTTCAAATTAATAAATTCCCCCTTTAGTAGTGTTTTCATGACTAAATGGGCAAATTTCACTGATGTAAACATTCACATGAGTAAAAAATGCCTAGATTTACCATAAAAATACAAAAAAAGTATACTTATAATAGTTGCTATTTTCATAGTTTTATTTAATGCTGGCAAGACATTATTTATTAAGAATTTACAATAATTTATATAATGCTGGCTTCTAAATGTTCTCTCAGCTGCCATATTTTCTGTATATAATTATTACATGTATATGCAGAAGCATGCACTTTCTTAATGTCTCATTTTCTCTAACACAGACACAAAAATGTACAAAAACATATATATATGAAAAAATAAGACACGTTTATTTTTAGAAACCTGCATGAACATAAACACCCAGTAATTTCATAGCATTCCTGGCATTTGACTCCTTACTTGGATTATGAGATTCTTCAGAACACAGAAATAAATCACTGGTCTCTTTTAAGAACAAAGGCTGAAGTGAATATATTTAAAAGCTGCACTATATTTTGATGTTATTATAGCAATCAAAGTCAGAAAATCACAGTAACCAAGTAATAAAGAATCCCTTCAAAGCCTAAACTGTCTAATGATGATATGACAACTGCAGTAATTCATCTGTATTTATGCAATTCATATTATATGCACGAATGTATATTATACAGAACAGTGTATAATTTATGGTTGTGTGGTTAAAAATCAGGAGAAGACAACAGGACATAAACACTAACCTACATTCCGTGTTACGCAGCATGAAAGATATATGTGTACGTGTGTGTGGGTGAACACACATATAGAAGTAATTGTAGATCTACAGGTCTATAATATTGGTGTGCTGTTGAAAATTCATCTTATTCAATTGTCACTTCTCCAACTTTTCTGCATTCTCATAGTGACGAATCATTTCTTAGCCTTGCAATCTGCTACTGAAAGCCCTGGAAGTGCAGTCTGAATTTCACTCAGACATTTGCAAGAGGTTTGAGATTGGTGCTGGGCTGGGAAATCAGCAGTTCTGGGATCTTTAACAGTTGGTTGTCAGTTTCCCCTTCTTAGTAACTGAGGGGATAAACTTTTTCATCATACCAGCTCTTCAGGATAAGGTTTCCACTTCAGCATATTTAATATCTACAGCTATAAAGCCTGGCATTGGTGGTGGTGTCATCCAATGCTAATATTACTGCCATCAAAAGATTTCTCTTGGGTAATGAATGTGGTTTTTTTTTTGTGTGTGAAAGACTGTGAACATTTATGAGTGTTACATTAACTTATACCAGTAAAAGGAAAATTCCCAAAACCTAGAAAACAATTAGGTTAAAGTCACTGTCATTAAAAGTGTTTCCTGTTTATCAGCATTGCTTCATTTCTGAATTGTGTCATCTCCTGCAAACAGTTTCATTCCTTGCCTTGAATGAGTTGAAAGATTTGCAGGTTACAGTGACTCCAAATGCAGTAGTTGGATAATATGTTGAGTTCAGCAGCAAAGCCAGATGATGAATCTACTACTGTTCTCCCAGTGCACACCTGCGCCATACAGTAGCCACTCATTCAGTTGTTCTTATCCAGGTGCTTGTGAGACTTCTCAGTGAACTTACCAATATCCATCTGACAAAATTAAGGCATCAGTTTGAACTAATTTAAAGGTTAGGGCAGAAAAAGTGGATGAATTAATTGCTGGACATGGTTTTAAAAACTCTTCAGTATCAAAGTGCCAAAATAATGTTTCTCTACATCTGTGTCTTTCAGACTGAGATTTGGGTAATAGGAAAAACTTTCTATCAGATATTCCACCTAGAAATGTTAAAAGTTATAAGAAATGTGTGAGAGAGTTCTCCCAGCAAACTATAAATGAGAGGGTGGCAGATGTGCTTTTTCCCCAAGATGACACATGACAGTGCAAGACACAGGTACAGGGAAATGCAGATTCGAAATTGTCCCTGTATAAAAAACTATCTCGATTGCTGATGTGTCACTCTAGATGTATTACTAATTTATTTTCTTATTAATTTGAGGCAAAGCACTGACAGCTTTTCAATCATTGTTTTATCAAATTAATAGTAATTAAGTACAATCCAGCTTCCTGATGACTGTTAGACCCAGATATCTATGACAGGTCATTAGCTGTAAAGAAGAATGGTCAGGCACTAATATTAAGCAATGAGATTTCTTATGCACACACTGCAGAGGTTAATAATCATGCTAAATTGAATTTTATGAATAATTCATAGAAAAAAATCCAAAACAGTTTGCTACGGTTACCAAAAGAGATGTATTTTTAAGAAAAAAGGTCTAAATTACCCTTTGCTTCACCTAAGTGTAATAATAAGGAATGGTGCTATTTTCTGACAGGCAGAGGCTTGAGGAAAAGCGAATGCTGAAAGAAATTTGGGATAAGAGTAAGCAGCAAAACTGTTACATGCTCACTATGTGTTATAGCAGAAAATAAAAAAATGACATAGTCCAATGTGATTCTGGGAGGCATTAAATAAAAAAACCAGAGGAGATTAGCATGCTGCTATTAAGTATTCATGGGAACACACCTGAGTTACCTGCTTGAAGTATGCAACTCTTGGAAAAAAAATAGAAATGCCAAGAAAATTGAGAGTAGAAAGGATTATTAGGCAATAGAGGAAAAGCAGTTATTTGGAGATCATGTAATTATCAAATAATTCAGAAGATTGGGAAATTTTTAAAGAGAAACCTGTGATTATCTAGAATAAAATTATCTCTTGGTGGATGTGCTTATCGTTGTCTCCTGAGTTTATCAGTACTGTCCAGGATCGTCTGTACATGGGCTGCCCACTGCCTCAGCTGCCTCCATGGGAAGATGAGCCCTGAGAGAAAAGGAAAAGAAATAGCAGCATGGCACCATGTCTGTCCAAAAAGGCTGTGACTATCAATCAACAATCTTGTTCATGACTTCCTGAGTTTCTCTCTGTTGTATTTTTCCTGTATGCAAAGCGGGCATAATCACTGTTATCTTTCTACAGCATCCTGGGAGACGTGAACTAAATATATCAACTGGATCTATCAACTGCATCAGTGGAGTCCAGCCTGTTGCTCAAGTATGAGCGTGTCTGGCAGCTGACCATTCCTGGGCTTATAGTGGCACAAAGCCTGCCAACACACATATTCTTCCCGCAGGCTGATGAACCAAGAACTATAGAAAGCCCTGTTGAGTCACAGGATGCTCAGACCAGCTCCAATCTGCATTGAAGATATCAGATTCTCGAGAAATAAGCATTGTCTCCTGTTTGTGAGCTTGCTCTTCCCATCTTATTGAGACCTTCTGGCTCTGATCTGTGCAAAAGTGTTGGTGGAAGGCTTATAAGTGCAAACACTGATGAAAGGCTCAGTTAAGTGGAAACATTAATAAAATAGAGGTATATAATTCTTGAGGGACATCAGACAAAAGGATGCTTAGGAGAGAGAAGGAAAACAGATTACTACTAAATGAAAGAAAACAAACAACATGTGTGAGTCATTTGATCAAAAGTGTTCGATTTGATAAAAAATTAATACATTTTGAATTGGGGGGAATAACCTTTTGAAAACACAGTCAGGGAATCCTTGTATTTTCAGTGGCACTAACAGCTAAAATCTCACTGTGCATTTGAGAAGAGCTCAGAAGTCAGAGAGCTTTACTCTTGCACCAGTGTCTAAATGAAGCATCTGATGCTAAGAAAGTGACCTGAGCATTCTCTTGCTTCAAATGGTCAAGCAACTGATGCATGCTCTGTGGTAATTCAGAGGCAGGCAATGCTAGTCTACTCCTCTTCTTTTCCAGTGAAATCAGTTATGACACTTCCCCATTCAGAAGCAAGTCAGCACAACACCTGGGTGGGCTGCAGAAGCATTTCTAAACACTGCTATCACCATGGCTTCACTATTCATTTGTGTATTAAGCTCCTAATTTTGAGTGCTAGCAAGAGGTTTCTCAAAGTTCACATAGTGTAATTGTCACCTAAGGCTGGAAGACTCTGCTCTGCTTTCTAGGTTATTTAGCTGCAGATAATTTATGAGATTGCTGAGGAGGTTGAAAAATTGCTTCACCTCTCAGTTGTTCATGCTTGCGCTGGTTTTACAACAGATGGGAGAGAATTTTGCAGTCGTGAATGTCTGATTCATGCCAGCCGGCTGCCTCCCATCACTCGAAGACAAAAGCCAGAAGGCTGCAGAGGAGCTTGTGTTTTTTACTGTTGGAGCTGGTTTGACAGATATGCATATATCAATAGTTTTAAAGAGTAAAACTGATTCTTTATTTCAATGCTTTGCCTGATTTTCTTATTTAGATGTGATAGCATTAGTGAAGTTGCACAAGGCATCAGATATACATAGACCTACAATAACAGAACTAAGCAGAAATAATGTTTTTGGAGTTAATCATGTAAGATTTGCCAGGGACTTCTTATCTCATTTTGGCTATTTTTCCTAAGTCCTACCATTTAAGCAGTCTAGAAATGCCAAATGGTTGCCCAGGAATAAGACTGCACAGAAGTGCATATACTGTCATTAGAGAGCTTTTTCAGGGTAACAGCACCATTGGCAGCTGGATCTGGGTTTTAAACCCTTCTCTGATGAATAATTTCTGACGGGGGTCAATTCATTTAGGACCAGACATATTTTGGTATATATTTTTTGTCTTTGTCTCAAATACATTTTCACTATCCTTATGCACCTTAATAACTAAAGGGTTATTAACCCAAAGGGTGATATAACCAAAAGTTATAGCTGAACCTATCTGCTGTCTAACCCTACTAAAGGAGATCTGCCCTCAGTCCCCCTTGCCATCAGCCACATAGATGTGCCATTCCTTTGTGTCATTTCAACCATTTATCTTAGCCCTCATTCAGTGTGAATGCAATGCTTGCTTGCATTTGGTTTTGGAGTTTGGGAAGGTTCTTTTATTTTTGTTAGGCTTAATTTTCTAAGCTTTACCTTCTAGAGGCAATTCATGAAGGCAAGGAGGGGGATTAGGAAAGTGGCATACACCGTGCAAAGGAAACATTTAGCCAGAGGCAGGAGGTGATGAAGAAGAAGATGCAATTTGCACTATTGATACAACTGACTTACCTACAGCATGAAAACACTAAATTAACTGATTTAGGAGTTTTAGCAGCAAAATTTCCTCTCTTTTTGCAGTAAAAAACCAGCACCTTCAGAAGAATGGGCAAGATCATCTTTTCTTCACTGAGTCCAAGGCAGTGTAACAACTTAGCAAGAATGGTTAACTTCTGGAAACTAAAATGAACTGATTTGAGCCCTAAACTGAGCCCTTCATTTGATAGCCTGATGTTAGCTAGGATCTGGGCCATTGCTACCAACAATGAGTCACAATAAGAGTGGAAGCTGCTAAGAAAAATGCATTATTGTCTGCCTCCAGGATTTTTTGTGAAAGCAGTTGCATTATAAGTAGACACTAAAACCTATTTTTGGAGTGAGACTTTTGTCTGTATCCTAAGTGATTATACACTAAACTGCTGATAAGATGAAAATTCCACTTCATCTTTTAGGAGGAAAAAAAATAAAAAATAAAAGCTTAATTGCCTTTAAGGAGCCTTTCAGGTAAGCTAGGCTTGGGAAACACTGGAAAGGCACTGGGTTTAGATATAATTAGGGTTTCTAATCGCTTGGTGGCATCAGACCCTAGGGAATGTTGTGCCAACACACATATTTAAGGGACCTCAGGCATCTCTAGAGCAAGGACGAAACTGAACAAGGCTCGTGTAAATGCCAGTAATAGCAGAATATTGAAGTACAATATTACAGAGGCATTTGGGTGCTCTAACCTTTTGTTTGGGCCTAAACTTTAGCCTTTCTGTTCCAGAGTTCACCCCCTAAAAAATGGAGCTAAACAATATTTTCACATGTTGACGGAGAGCTGAATACCACAATGACAGTAATCCAGATATTTCTGTAATAAGGAGTGGGAAAGGAAACAATTGAAAGCCTTTATATCTACCTATTTATCTGCTTAATAGCTGTATTTTCATAAGTGGTCAGAATTTGCAGTTTCCTTTACAATATCTGAGAATCCCCTCTCTGCTGGGATCTTCCAAAAGCTGTCTCCTTAATGTCTCTATATCTTATTTCCCCATTTGTAAAATACTGATTGTAAAGCTTATGTTGTTTGGCTGAGCTTATCAGACAGAAAGCACTTCAGGGCAGGGGCCATCTTTTACTATAGAAGAGTATCATACAGGAAAGGTAATAAAAAAAGTATCTATCCAAATTGTTTTTAATAGAAAATTGTTTTCAACAGAGGATATGGGCATACATATCAATTACTATATATTGTAGAAAAGATAATGTAAAACTAGCCCAATATCCCCTTGAGGCTCAGTCCTATGGCTACTAGAAGCAAGATAGGTTAAGATATGTATTGTCATTTCTACTACTCAGTTTCTCTGTTGCATTTAATGAGTATGTAAAAAGCCTCCTTGTGGTACTGTTGTGAGGCTTCATTCATGCTTAAGAAACACCTTGAGCTCTTCAAATGGTGGCTGAAAAATCTGATTATTCTGATATGCAAACAATAAAAAGTTGGGGAGTAGGATTCTCCATCTCTCCATTTAAACACATTTGACTTACAAGCTCTATAACTTTCAAACAAGATTAGCATTATCAATAAATCACTGGGCTCACAGATGAGAAACACTACAGAATGCCTTGTTGCAGAGGCATATATAATGACAATAGGTGCCTTAGCAACAGTTATAACTGTGCTGCAACAGATTGTGCCCTAAAGCAGAAAATACCCTGCACACAAGAGGTTATTCAGGTATAGAAAAAAATTAAAAAGTTTAGTTGTCATTGTTAATGTTTTCAGGATAGAGATGTAAAGAGAGCAGGAGCAGGAAGGGTATGACTGGGAGAAGGTGAAAGGAAGTGGGGAGAAATTGCAAAGCTCGCGAGTTTTAAGACAACTCAACCACCTGTCAGGTTGCAAGACAGAACAAAATAAAGCACGTTGTGGGGGAAAAGCATCTCTGCTTAAAACCATGAGGATATCCACAGATTCAGTGCTCTTGCACACTGCAGTCTTGATGAAGCGTATCTTGTCCAGCGAGTCCCGGGCTCAGTTTTCTGACAGCTTCCTCTCCTTTTCTCACACTTCCTCCCTGTGTTCCAGGGCATACTTGGTTCTCTGGCTTGCTGTATCCAAAATCAATTAGAACCTCATCATCCCTGTGCCAGGCATGCTCTGAAAGGCTGATTTGTCACCAGTTTTATTGGTGCAGCTCCAGGGAGCAATGAAAAAAGGAAGAGGGGAGAAAAAGCAGAAAATTAAAACCTCATACACACTCACCTAATTATTCATGTATAACACTACCAGCTCACAAACAGCCTACTGTAAGATTTCTGAAGGCAGACATACTCTTGAGAAACATTTAAACAAGGGCATTTACATTTTTCAGCTAAAGGTGACGGCATTTCTATTCAAATTAGGAGCTGGTACTAGTGAATGGCCAGGCATGGGATCAGTGGACAGGGCTGCAGGAGGGTCTCAAGAGTGAAAGAGGGCAACACAGTGTGGATTATGAGATGTCACAGAATTATTGAACTCTAGAATCATTTAGGTTGAAAAAAACTTTGAAGTCCAGTTTTTAACCTAACGACTAAGCCAGGTCCCTAAGCGCAGCATCTACATGCCTTTTAAATAACTCTAGGGATGGTGACCCTACTACTTCCCAGTTATCCCGTCTACTTCAGCTGTTCAATTAATTTTAATTTGAATGTAATTGTGATGCAGTGAGATTATAATAAATACCTGTAAGTTCAAAACATCTCTTCCTTCCCAGTCCCATAAGTCTGCACTGGGTTCAGAGCTGGATCACAAGTAACTTATGCACTAAGAACCATTTTCTTTCTACATTTTAATAAAACCCAGACAACATGTTTTTCTGTACTTGATAAAGCAGAATTAACAGTAGTTTCATAACTACTGTTAAAAATCTCCTTGAAATGCATTGTTGCTGCTTTCTAGTACATTGACTTTTTAATTTTTCTTGTTCTAAGAGAGGAAGAAGAGCTATACCTAAGTATCTATAAGACATAGCATGTCCAGGATTTTGCTTTATCTCTTTCTTGTGTGACCTAGAGGCACTTCTTGAGGTCTATATACCAAACAAGGGCTTTTTTGCATTGCGTTAACATTGTGGCGCCCCCTGCTTGAATTACTGGACCACATGAGCTCAGCTGCCATGAACCAGGGCCCCATTCCTAGGTTTCTCCTTGTTTTTGTGAAAATTGCTTCATGTGGATTGTTCCTGGGACTGTTCATCTGTTTCCTTCTTTTGTGACTTTAGTGAATATGATATTCAAGCTGAGCATCAATTTTGCAGACTATCATCAGGTTTAGATTTCACACTTTCGTCAGGTTTTTAGCACCAAAATGGGACAAGAGGAGATTGCTGCTACTTCATTATAAGCTTGAAAAGAAAGAAAATTCTTCAAACTACCTCATCTTCTAGAAAGTTTCTGGGGTGGTGCAATGGCAGAGGCAGCCTATAGGTCCTTTCTGTGTTTGCAGTTGTCTGTGACGAACAATTTCCCAGCTTGCTACTCCAGCCAGACAATATCTGTGAGATAAATTTCCATTGTGAGAGGTGATAAATATCTGGGTATCACTGGCATAATAATCATAATAGCTTCCACCAGGCTGCTGTATTAATTCTTCAAGTGGCATCGCATGAAAAAAAGAACAAAGCTAACACAGATAACTCCTCTAGGACCTTCACAGCAGATGAGAAATTGCCTTTGTCTCTGCTTTGGCATCCTACATTGCCTGCTTTTCATGGCTCTGTGCTTTTCCAAGCCACTTTCTCATCACATGTCATAGCAGGAAGAACTGCTGGAGATGATGGAGATGTTCGAATATACTAGGAGAGGAAAACAATCCCTCAAATAGTTTTGTAGCTTGGCTTTGGAGTGCAGCCTTTCTTGCCTAATGTCCAGAACAGAAAGGGAATCCCAAAATGATGTTGGCACAAAGAGCACCTGCTTCTCAAGCCATATCAAACTTCAAAACCAGAATTCCTGCACTGCTCATGTGGTGAATCAATCTGGTATTTTTTAAAGCCAGAACACACTGTGTCAGCTTCCCTTAGGACTGCTGCTACAAGTATTTTAGTTTGGAAACAGATTTTAGATAAAACACTTTAAACATCTAAAAAATCTTTTTCTTCATCCTCTCCAGCCAGCCTGAGCAGGGTCCACAGCTAGCACCATTGCCTCAGTCTTCCCTTGACTTAGCTCCAGTAGATTAAAGAGCTACTGCAGCGCCCAGTGAAGACAACAGATCTCCTGCAGTCATTAATAGCTTTTAGATCAGACTGAAAACCCTGAGTTATTCTCTAAAAATCACCAGTAATATGTTGCATAGCCACGTTTTGAATTAGAAGAGTCTCTAGCTTGATCATATAAGAAAAGCCACAGGGACACTGCAGAAGTTGTAGGTCAGTGTTTGCATGCAGGAATGCATTAAATACATTTCCATCCTATGAAATGGGTACAAGAGAAATGCCCTGTCTTGCTTCATCAACATCATGGCTATATGAATTTTCAAGTAATATTTCTTTTCATTATGGAAGCATTTTCTGAAAAGAAAGGTTTTTATCCATTAAAAGGCTTCCCTACTAATAGAGACCAATTTTTTTACCTTAAGTTCCTATGTATATTTCTAGAGCAATAAGTTTTTTCCAAAATATTTCAAACAGTTTTAAACTAAGTGACTGTGAAAAAAAATTATTAGGTCAGAATTAACAAAGCTGCAACATTTAATTGAATAGTTCTACAGTGGAGATGGCTGGGAGCTAAAAGGGTGAAGCCCATCTGGAAATTGTCCCCACTGAAAAGGCTTTTGGTCCTAAAGTGAAAGCTGGCTGTAGATTTCATTATCAGCTTTAAAATAAGCAAAGAAACTCAGATTGTGAACACGCCTTCCTTTCGACTAGTGATTGTCATTAAAAGTCCTATTTGCTTCAGCCAGCTCATTTCAATACCTTTTCATCATACCCTTAATTATATGCAAGCCCATCATAAGATTATTTTTTTCGGGGGGGGGGGGGGGGGAGGAGCATTATTTAATTCTTGCAGCTATAAATCATTAACAAATTGAATCAGTCCCTATTGTATTTAATACTTTAAAAATAGATTATTTTTAAAATGGGAAGAACCATTTTTTTGTTCTTTTGTTTGTTTGGTTGCTCATAGGAGACCAAGAATCTAAAGCATTCACTTGAATTTAAGAGCTGAGTATTTAGGGAAATTATCAAAATAATAATAATAGTATGGCTCAAAACACCAATCCAAGTCAAAAGCTAAGGAGAGGCGCATACAGAAAACGTCAATTGCGGAGTCTGCTCAGTTTTCACACTCCTGGAGCAACACATAGCTCTTGTAAGTAGTCTTATAGCCTACTCTGAAAACAAAACATTATCCACTGAAAAGATTACTTGAGTAGGACATACAAGCAAAACACTGGGCAGACTCTTTCCAGGAAACTTCCCAGATGCTTTTGAATTCTACAGTTGAATTCTACAATTCAAAACTAGCCCTTCTTTTTCAGGCCAAATTATGCTCCTGTTGGAAAGTTAGTTGTTTATTTATTTTTTTTCTGGCATTAGTAGTCCTGTAAGAACTTATCAAGTTGACTTCTTTGTCATATGTATTTTATTATTTTCTCAGAGAACTTATAACTTAATCAAATCAAAACACATTTTCATTCAGTCCTTTGCAAAGGTTTCTTCAGTGTATTTCCCATGTCAAATTCAGCCTCTAGCCACTTCTGTCTAGAAGTGTTTAATTAAACATTTCAGAGCTGGAGGTTTTGGGTGGGTTTTTTAATTACATGAAAAAGTTTTTCTCTTCAGTGTTTTTCCTGATTCTACTATAGCCCAAGCTGGTAGAATAATTTTACAGTAAGCTATCCAGAAATCAGGCACAAAACAAACAAAGCCAACTTCAGTTTACATCAACAGAGATTTGTTTTTCTCTTCAAGAGAGAAGCAGTGTTTAGTTGTGAGGTTCTACAAAACAGATTACAGAACAGTGATCCAGGTTATACATTTGTGTAATCTGGCAGTACCTTATTAGCAGTATGAAGCTGTGCCAAGTGATAGTAATTAGTAAATGAGACAGTATGGCATTGCATTAAGAAATGTTACACAGTTCTTGGTAAGGTACAGTAAAAATGTGTCCCACAGAATAGATATTTTCTATTTGATATTTTCAACAGCTACTAGTGCTCTGAACTTCAAACTAGACCTGAAAACAGTAACTTGGGTTGTTTGTTATGTATTCATTTTCACTTCCCTAAGCTTACGCTTAAATATTAATGAAGGTAAGATTTAAAAAAAATAAAAGTAAATCCTATAAAACCCCTCCAGCCATGCTGTGGGAATCCATCATTTTCTAGCTAGTGGCAATACAAATAAAGTAATGTCTTTTTCCTCCTCATTTATAAGGATAGTTGGAGATACCTGAGCTACCTGGAAAATAAGCAAATAAAAATAATGTAATATTTAGCTGCTTGTTTATTCTTGGCACACAGATGGAGCACATTTCTTCCTGATTAGAACAACAAGAATTGTCTGTCATCTCTGCCAAGCTCCAGCTCCAATGCTCAGTACTGAAAACATTCCCTTTTGATGCTTCTTTGGCCATAACTCAGTCTTTCTAGTAACAACAAGAGTTGGATAAAGGAATGTTTTTCAGTTTGCTACTGAAATAACAAGCCTGAGGAAAAGTATTAGACAATGCTGAAGTGAAAAACAAATTTCTTGTTGGATTTAAAATGATGATTTAACCCAAGTCTATTTTGATTAGCTGATTATGTTTTTATCTTTTTTTTTTTTTTAGACCTATTATTCTTTTGTAGGTGGATGTTTTCAATGAAATAATGCCTTAATTTTCTTTTGAAAATACTGAAGCATCTTTCTGCTTTTCCAAAATAAAAAATATCATTAGAAAGTCCAGTGAAGTCTTTTCTTATATTCAGCATTTATCTCAATTTGGGGAGCTAGATGTGATCCTTATTTATCTATGTGTTCGATTTTGTCCAAAAATACACACTCAGTTGAAACTGAATTTGAAAACCAGATTTAGACTCCATGAACTAAATCAAAATTTTTATTGAATATGATCATTCCCAGTCTTAGTAGATTAATGTAGGGCTCAGGGCTGCAATTCAAGAGGTTTCAAAAGCAGCCATCAGAAAGTGTCAGAGGACTTGGTTTCAGCTGTGATAAATTAATATTTGTAGCATGCTGATTTAGATGACTTAATAACAGAGGCTGCTGAGAGGCTGCTGAATGAATCCCAGCATCTGGGTTAGAGGAAAGAGAGAAGCACTTCTATGGAAGATTTATCCCACCCTAAATAGCTCTCTTTCTTTTAATACTGTTTTATTTGTCTTAAAATTTTACATGTTTTCACTGCCTGTGCTCAGAGCTAATGAATGGATTTAAGAACATATAGTTAGGTGGGAAGGAAAAAAATGAAGGACGAATGTCTGAAGCCCAGTGATTTCATACTACAACCCCAGCTAAACCACATTATGGCCAGACTTACTTCTTCAGAGTTTCTGGGTATGGGGAGAAAATAAAGGCAAAACCAGGTCAAAAAGCTCTGAGTTAGCCTATGAATCTCTTTCGTTTATCCGTTTAGTGTTGTATTGGCTTCAATTCATTGTGTCTTCGAGATTAGATCAAGTTACATCAGGGCTTGACTCTTTCAGACTACAATAGATGAGCTGAGTGCTGCAGCTGATGCCTGATTTATGGTCACTAACTGTTATTTCTTAGCTGAAGTGGTATCCATTTCACTTCTGTTAAGCCTTCTAAAGCTAAAAGTCAGATTAAACACTAAACTGGGTATCTATTCTGCAGACACCAGAAGGAGATCACCTCACGGAAAGGGTGATTCCTCCCATTGCAAAGTATGTGTTCACAAATTGTAGGATGAATTACTGTGGAAAAGTTTGTTTCTCTTCACTGACTATAGGGATTTCTTAGAGAGATTGTACAGATTAACTTTCAGGTATGCAACACTGAGTAAAATGACCTCCATCACATTATCTTCCTCATGCTAAATGGAATTTGAGGTGGCCTGATACATGAAAAAAAAACCAACAAACTAAAACAAAACCAAAACCAAAACATAATATGCAAAGGAGAAAATCAGCCTAAGTTCTCAGACATGTTAGAAATTTTTGAATTTGCCATATATGCCATTGCTGAGGGGTTTTATTGTTTTTAAAGAGTGAATAGATCCATCTGATTTTTGTAATGGTTTCTGTCATATTTCCTATTTCATATGATTTAAAAAATAAACACAACTTATAAAAAAGGTACTAGAAGCTCTGTGGATTACTGTAAACACAATCCCTGATAAAAAAATGTTGAAGAATGTGAAAAGGTTTTCCTAGATTACAGAAAATGTGTTTAGCACAGCAAATTTTCAAGAAAAGTTTTATTTTTACAAAAAGTCAATTTCTGATGCAGAAAAACATTCATCAGACAGGTCTTTTCATAAAGAAACTTCATAATAATTGATTTCTGAACTTAGTGTCCCAATCTAAAAAAAAAAAAAAATAAGCAAAAGAAATTGCTTTGGGAAAAAACAGAGTTGCCAAAATTTAAGGTTTTCTGGTGGAACTTTCAACTGTATATAAACTTTAGTTATTATCCTGTAATAAATGAGAAAAAAAACCACATTATTTAGCTTTTAACATGTACTTTTTTAACACCTTTGTTTTTTGAAATACCTTTCCCATGTTGATATTATACTTTAAATTCAGTCTAAAGTGAAAAACAGATTTGAGGCTGCAAAGGTGCATTCTTCATTAAGTAAAATAATTTCAGGAAGACACTCACTTGGTCTCACCTACACCTAATAATTCCATGATGAAAGACACAAGAAGCCTAATAACATCTACCTGGTTATTTAGTTACACTAGCAGCACTGTTCATAACAGAGCCAACTATGGATTCCTGAGGCAAAAATTTAAGGGTGAGATTCATTAGCACAGGACAAACTGACCTCATCCCTAACATAGCTCAAATGTGAACTTTAGATGTCCTATGCAAACCAATTGTCTAAGATCCCTCTGCACTTAATGAAATGAACAAGAATTTCCTGAAATAATCTACTCCTTCCTAAGGTAGATCTGTGAGAAATCTTCTGGAGATGCCTTTTTGTTCCTAATAACCTAAAGGAAAATGAACACAGCTACCTTAATTTAAGCACCATCTTTAGGCAGCTCAGTTGAAGTTATATGAATCCCACTGTTAGTATAGCCCATGTACAGAGCATAAAAAGCTGTCCTAGAATAAAGTTTTGTTTGGATTTTTTTCTAATGTGTTCTTATTCATCAGGTATTTTTGTAGAGAGATCTTATACATATTATAATCTGTAGATTATAGATTGTTTATAATCTATAGAATATAGATTGTACGTAATCATATAATTATTTAGGTTGGAAAAGACCTTAAAGATCATGGAGCCTAACTGTTAACTCAGCAGTGCCAAGTCCACCAGTAAACCTTGTCCCTAAGTGCCACATCTACACATCTTTTAAGTACCTCTGGGGATGGTGACTCAACCACTTCCCTGGGCAGCCTCTTCCAGTGCTTGACAACTCTTTCTGTGAAGAATTTTTTCCAAACATCCAATCTAAAGCCTGGTGAAATTTGAGTCCGTCTCCTGCTGCCCTAAATAATGTTTTCACCCTTCTTTTATTTGTTTTTTGGTTTTGTTTGCTTTTTTGTTTTTTCTCATTCCACCTTAATGGTTTTATGTAGTTTTTTAGTACAAATTGAATAACAGATCTTTATTAGGTTACTGAGCTCTGTTATAAGTTCATTTCAATAGTAAGAAAGAGAGGGGAAAGATTAGCACAATAGAGATCTTCTGCCTTGCATCAAGAAGGTCTGTGCAAGACAGAAGAGAAAATAATTGGTTGCTATACTTTGTTAAATCTATAGAGGGATAAAATGGATAAACTTTGTGTGCAAAAGGGCACCAGTAAGATTAAACACTTAATTATGGTGATTCTAACTTACATTACCAGGGTTAAATCCAGGGTGAGAAATTTTCTACCCCAACACACTGGCAGGGGAAATTTTCACCTTTTTCTGAAATAAGGCCAAAGGTCAGGCATTAACAGCAAGACAATCCTGTACCTCTTCTGCAGCTGTGTTGGCATTGAAAATTTTAATCAGTTGGGTTAAGAGCAATTACTTTCAAAGCAACATGTGAGAATGTACCCAGAATTGCACCTATTGGTTTATGCTTCCTCTAACTATTTAGCAGCTTTTGCTTTAGTGTCTCCATTTGTGAAACAACATATTATTATTAATATCACTGAAGGGGGCTGTTGGAGGCAGTGTTTGAATTTAAAAGGGTTTGTGCTATCTTAATAACTTGTTCTTTACCTCAGACAGTAAAGGGAGGGAGAAAATCACCAGAATGGAACACCTGATGTCTTTTCCCAAGTCCATCAGCCTCATCAGACTCAATCTATTTACATGAGCATTTATTCTTCTTTTTCTTTACCTCTATGTATGTTTATCTTTCTTCTTTTTATGAGTCTTCTCAAAGAATGACAGCTTGCAAGTCCTGTGTCTCAGCTACTTCTGTGTATTTGAAAAATTCTTGGTGATAATTGTTTTAAATATTCTACTCACATAGACAATACTATGACTGCCACATTTAAATAGACACCTGTATTAACTATACATATATAAATATACACATAGACACTAGGTAGTTTAATTCCTATGGGAAAATATATAAATATTAACTTTCTTAATCTCTTTTGTCTCAAGGAATGATAGGTGGTGGCAATGGATAGAAAGAGGCAATAGACTGATTCAGAAGCTCTTAAAATCACTGACTGTCTGCAGCTGATGTTCTTCCAGCAGAGAAATGTCTCTATGGATGGCATGTACTTCATTGCTCCTACAGTCTGAATTCAGCCATGCCACTCCAAAAAGCACTCCACCTCTTGAAAGGAATGACTGTTTGTGGGGAAAGGATGGAACAATTTGCCCCTAAATCACAGTGTGAGATTGTAATTCCATCTTTGACAGGAAATTTTCCAGGCTTTTCCAACTGGACCTTCTGGACCTATGAAGACCATAATTTGGCAGATGTGGTTTGGTTTCTGAGGCTGAGAGTGCTGTTATTTTGAAACTCGTGCATACTCCTCTATGTGTAAGGATAGGCATCCTGTATATATGAAGTTCCTGTCACAGTTCCCCACACTGTGATGTGAAGGTACCTCCCCTGCTGGCTCTCCAGGACACTGTCCACCTGCCAAGTGCAGCCAAGCCACTGTACTCTACTATACAACCTCATATGCTGGACATGACAGCTGGTACCCTACTGGCTTCAAGCAGAGAAGACAGTTTAGGCAGGTGAGATTCAGGTTCGGTACTGAGTGCAAACACTATTCACTGGCCACATCTTCTTAACAAGGGGTGATAAGAAGAAAGAGATAACAAGGAAGTGGGTGGGAAGAAAGAGTATAGAAATGGGTAAAGTTGGGGGACAGCTACCAGAGCAAAAAATTTACTGCTGCTAGGTCACTAAGATATACTGCCTCCCACCCGATAGCTAAAAATATTCAGGGAAGGGATCATAACTCTCTCTGACACAGTCCCTTCCTTGGGCTGATCCCAGAGAAGCATCATTACATGCCACCCTGTACTCAGGACACAGCCTAAGGGCATGATGTAGCCCACAGACACCAGTGACGGAAAAGACCTATTAGGTCCATTTAGCCAATTCCCCAGATATGGCAGGGGCCTTCTTGCTACGTCCAGCCTTGCTAGCCTTGGGCATGAAGCTGTCATATAGCTGATGGGTTTGCCACTGCACAGGCTCACATGTTTCTGGGACTTCTGACACTGGGCTTCAGCAGTTTTTCAGATGTATAATAGATGATGGTTTTATGACTGCAAAGTCCCCATGACCCTCAATGTGTCAATGTGGGTAACAGCACAATCTTTAATGTTGGTTAGGTTGACAGTACAGCACCTGTAGCAGATGAGAGTCAAAATAGGGTCAAAATAGGGTCTGTGAACAGCACAGTTGATCTGGTACAACCTGGGACATGCACAGGAGTGGTACAAAAGTAATTTTACTGAGTAAAGTAGGGAAAAAATGGCCACAGTCCGTGGTAGGTGTGTGGGTATGTTACAAAGCAATAGCTAAAGCGTTTAGCTTTCACAATGCTCCGAGGGCATCTTCCTCATTCAATGACACAAAGAGCAGGAAAACTCGAGTTTGTGCTGACTCAAGCCTTCAAAGTCCACATGACACATTGTCACAGGAGGCTTTTTGCCCTTAGAACAGCATGGTGACAGATTTGGGTCTGAGACAGCATGGGGTTTTTTTACTTATTTTTATGGAGCTACAACAGTATCTATTAGTTCATAGTCCTGGCACATCTCCATAATGCTTCCCTTGTTTTTACCTATTTAATATTCTACTCTTCTGTCCAGAAATTAAGGGAAGTAGGGAGCCAAGTATATATCCATCTCTCATTCCTCTTGTTGCCTTGCCTCTTCTTCCTTTGCTAGAGGCACAGCATAAGCAAACAAATCACTTTATTTCTCTTACCTAACTGGATTCAAAGTGCAAGTAGTTCCTTTAGGAGCATCAGAACATTTTATTCCCCTGCATGATAGCTGAATTCACACTCTATTGCTTGTAAAGCAAAAAGTTAAAAGAAATAAAGGCAAAGAATTAGTGTGTATGTCTTAAAGAAAATTAAACTAAATTCAATGGGGAAAAAAAGAGAGAGAGAGACACCTGCAGAGGGAGCCACAAACACTTGTGTGCTTTCTTAAGGATTTAAAAAATGGAACCAATGTACAATCAAGAGCTGAGAAAAGTGGTGGGTTTTTTTTTGTTTTGATTTGGTTTTTATTTTCTTTTTTAAATCATACTCCTCTTTAGAATTTAAGAATCTAGATTTTCACTGTAAGAAATTTAAGAAGTCACACTGCTTAGCTCTTTTCAGAGTTCAGGCAGTCAGTGGTGCAGTATTAAGACTTAAATCTAAGTTTAATGGGATTAATCAAGCATTCTCTCACTGAAGAATAGAGATGGAACCTTGAAAATCAGCATAGTGAGAAGCCAAATTGTTAGATGGGTAAATGAAGGTGGGGAGAATTTCATTCCTCTTTAAGGTGCCTGTGTCCCTGCTGCATAGATACGAACCACTTTCTACCTCCCTACCACAGCATTAGAATGGAAACTGTAGCTTCCCTTACAGTGGAAGGTTTAGGAGGAGATAAATATGTTAATTTTAAAAGGTTACGCCTGCATAAACATGAGCACCAGGGCTAAATAAGTATCTTGAAAATTTACTATCAGAAAGTTTAAAAAATTGTCAAGCCCTTGCAATGTTTTCTTGTATCTCTTTCCCCTCACTGCTCTGAACTTGTCAGTTCCCCATTGTGAGTTCCTTTTGCCACCTGAGCTGTCTCTGTACTCATGCTCTGAACACTGTTTGGTACAGGCTCTAAACCCAATGTGGTGTTTACTACTACTTTAACCACTACTACTACTTTAACTACTAACTCCTTTTAATCACTACTTTAGCCTGTAGTGGTTAAAGACAACATTTCTTAGAAGCCACAAACTCTCTTCTTTGGAAGTAAAGGCTTCCTTTCTCAGAATCTTCTCAGTGAGGCAGGAGCTGCAGACCTCGTCTTGGACCTGCCTGGTTTCATAGATGAAGCATGGGTTCTCACAACTCGGTTTGCATCCCACAGATCTTGCCTCTCCCTGCCTCAGAAATTTCCTATCACAGTGTCATGGTCCTTCTATGGTCTGCAGGCTACTGAATGAGGTACAGTTGGGTGGCCTCATAGGTGGTCCAGCAATGAGTCACGTCTGACTCAGTGTTAGAGAGCAGGAGAAAGCATGTAGTGTAAATAGATAACTGGGGCAGAGACTGACAGCTAGTGCCCATACTTGAAGGAGGCCCAGAGGAGGATATTTAACACAGTTACTGTGTGCCCCAATTTGCCTGAGATGATTATAAAATATAGACATCCCAGGTCCCAACAAAAACATTTAGAGCACTAAATTAGACTTTGATCTTGGACACACAACTTCCTTTATTTGACTTTAATTTCTGGCCCTGCCAACTTACTGTTCCAATCCCCTAGATGATGGGTAGGACACAGGAGCATGTGCTGTGAATCACAGAACCCAGTGGTGAGCACTGGAAGTGGAGCTATCCTCCGTTGTACAATCTGGTGATGGACACTAATTCACAGCCCTAGCTCTTTCTACCTTATCCACAATGTGACCAGACACATTGAATGTTTTCCTTCACTTCTTAAATGACCTGTCAAAGTATCAGCTATATAAGAAATTTTGGGATGTATCCTTTACACAAAAGAATGTGGGAATACAGGACTGAGTCATTAAGCCAACTGGATTTTATACTAGGCGTCCTCCTGGCTTTATTCCATTACATCACTGTGTGCAATCACTTGTTGGTATTTAGTTTCAATAATCTGCTCAAACTTTCTGAGGTCCAACTTGAAAACACTAAGATGCTTTTGCCACTCCACTATGCAGTGTTTTATCTTGGTCTCACAAAGTATTGGTAGAAACAAGCCTTTGGAAGGAAGCTAGTCTTTTCCACTCTACCGTCCTTGGGATCTACACTTCCTTCATTAATTGCCATTTAAATAATATTTGTTGGAAGCTAAGCAACCAAATTTTACAAATATTTAGGATTGGGTTTCATCTGCATTTGCAAAATCACCAATATTTCTTGATCTGTACTGGAAACTTTTCTCCTGCAGTAGCTGGGAATTACATCTGTCCTTCGTTTGCAGTTGTGTATGCTACTGGATCCTGCGTATTCTGTAAAGAAATTTCATTCACAGGTCCTTGTCCTCCTTCCTGTCATTATTTTTCCCCAAAGGTGTGATCTTACATCTTGACCTTATGGAAGGAAAAACAACAAGCATGGTGCTAGCACCAAGCTGGAAGCATACAGCCAAAACTCTTTTAATTAGGTACCATAGTTTGCCAAGGAAGCTGTGTAGATTTAAAAAGTTATTGTCTTGGCCCAGCACAATGGTCCCAGCTAGTTCTGTCCCTCTTTGAGGTTCCCTGCCTTGTTCTATGCCGTATGTTGTCCCCTATGGGGAAGTCTTCTGGTGAAAGAAATTAGAAAATATGGTTTTCCTCTCTTTGAAATAAGCATAAAAATCAAGGATAAGAATAAAATTTCATCTTAATGATGCTGCTTTTTTGTTGTTGCTTCTACAGTTGTACCTGGAGTTGAAAACTAGGCCAGGACTGGTGAGATTATAGAAGAGAGATTCTCTCTCTGATAATCTAAGTGCTGATCCTCAAAAGTGCATGCCATTTTACCCAGATGTAGCCATTTTTGAGTCAGACATTTCATAAAGCTGTTTGGACTTCCTCTGGAAGAAACTGGTAGAGAGGGGGTTACCTCTAGACAAAGAAGAGATTCACTCAACATAATTTTCTATGATAGATGGATAAAACACCTTCTGGAGCTGTCCCAGGTCTTAGTTCAAACTACTTCTTAGTTATAAACATTGTCTCTGACATGTTTTTGGCCTGTCCCCGTTGGAATTCTCTAGACTTTTTTTGGAGGGTTGCAAACATCATGGAATGTTTCTAACATGAACAAAAATGGATCAGGTTGGTTCCCTTAAACTTACACAGCCCTCCAACTCTATGCCAGCAGGTTTTACGGATTCACACACCTTGATATGCCCTTATGCTAAAACACAGACTACAGAGCACATCTTCTGTTCCATGTCATGAATGCACCCCTTGGGGAGCTGCAACAAAATTATCTCATAATTTAGGAACATTTTAGGTTAAACGCACATATGCATACGCACATTACTGAACATGTCTCACAACCACAGGGCACCACAGCAGAGCAGGAAGCAATTCAAATCCAGGTACTATGGAAGGTGAACATAGTATGTGCATCACACTTGGTTTAGAGGTTATAGAGTTGTCTCCATCCCTGTTTTATGTAACAATTAGAATTGCAGAGTAATTGAAGTTGGATACAAATGAAGCAAATGTTGGAAGTCATCTGGTCCAACCCCCTCCCTAAAGTAGGGTAACTTTTGGATTAGGTGTATTGATCTGGCTTAGCTTTTTGAAGGTTAAATGAAGTTATAGTTATGCAGTTCCTAAATATTAGCAGGAGTTGGGTACACCCATTCTGGCCACAGGTATTCTGATGCTTGCAATATAAATCCAGTTGTTCATTTGTCCAGTTGTTGTGAGCAAAAACCAGAATTAGATCTCCTGACTTACCTCCAGGACATTACGACTAATTTTGTGTTAACCCAACAGTCATAGATATTCACCATTGCTGGAACCCTTCTTTCTCTACAACTATGTTATTCAAAAAGTCACCCTCATGCTTTTGGGTCCACAAATTAGGATTTTTCCTAAACAGTCCCCAGCACTGTTTGGGAAATAGCACAGGGACCATTCCTGATAGTTAACTTAGATGCAGGTATTTTAATCTAAGGGGAACAAAGTTTAATTGTGTAGGTTCAGACCATTCCATGTTACTTAACCTCCATGCCTTGTAGCCACACTTAACTGCAAAGACATAGCCATCACCTCTCCCTTAGAAATAAATTTTATGGGGTTTTTTCCCCATATGGTCCAAGTCATCCTCTCCAAGGGCAAGTGTCATCTCCTCCCCATTTTATAGTGGTAAAAACAAAATGCCTCATAGACCATATATGGCAATGGAAATCTTTAGAAGATATTTTACTATGTTCTCCTTGCAGTACTAAGTAAAACAGTACTTGTGGTATTTCACTCTCACTATGCCACATTGCTTAATCACATTATTCAGTGTTTTCATTTGCTCTAATTCTTCTTCAGTTGGAAGCTTTTTCTGCTCTGAGTAGAACATTTGCAACCTGCCTTTTTACTGTTCATGCAAAAAGTAGCATGTTTTTAACTTCTGAAAACTCATTCAAGGAGACAGCATCATTTTTGTACATGGTGTTCTCTGAGAGTGCTGTGCATCCTGCATGCTTGGTTGATAGCAGCTTAATGCTGTCATGGTCCTCCAGGGGCTTGTCCCATGTGGTTGTAATTAACTTTTAATGCCTGCCTTCAGGGCAAAACACTTAAGGGGTTAACCAGTTTTCTCCGAAAGAATGAATAGTTAAATGCTAACATAGGTTTATCAATATATTCCACAATGTGAAGGAAAATACCTAGATATATTTTCTTCTGCTTGTATCATATATATATATACACATATATATATATATGTGAGGAAGAAGTTCTTTACTGTAAGGGTGGTGAGGTACTGGAATGGGTTGCCCAGGGAAGTTGTGAATGTTCCATCGCTGGTGGTGTTCAAGGCCGGGTTGGACATAGCCTTGGGCTGCATGGTTTAGTGTGAGGTGTCCCTGCCCATGGCAGGGGGGTTGGAACTAGATGATCTTAAGGTCCTTTCCAACCCTAACTATTCTATGATTCTATGATATTTGTCTTATTCAGAGTCACTTGCCAGCTTAAGAGTGGAGATTATCCTTCCACGTTTTATAATATAAATGTTCTTGCTACATGCTTAACACAATCTTACTTAAGTAGCTGAGTCAGTGTGAAACTTCGCTGGACCAGATCTCATCGACATTTAAGCACTGCAAGCATTTGCAATCTTTCTTTCTCCCTTAAGTACATGTTGCATCATGCTGAGACCTAGGAGAGTGTCTTAGTACAAGGACATATATGACTTTGAACTAAACCATGCAGACTTTAATTATAATATTACCAGAGATATGGGAAAGGTTATTATATAAGAGTATAATTACTTCATCAACTGACATCAGTGAGAATCAATTCCAAACAAAGTGTCACCTGAGGTATAGTAGGGTATACTAGGCACCTATTCATTGCTTAGAATGAAACTACACATCTGTATTTGGTGAACCCAATCTTACCTTTAATTTCAGTGTCCTCAAAGGACCCAATAAGCAGGATTCAGATCCTCAAGCATGGATGTCTAGAGCTATTTCAGTCGTTATGGGCTATCCTGTTAGTCCAGAAGGGTTCAGAGCTCCTGTAAGTCCCTTGATACCCAAGAGCATTGTAGAAGCGTTTCTCACTGAGAGTGGTTTTGTGAGCAATCCAGCCTTTGGCCTGGCTCCAACTGTCCAGTGAGCAGAAGGCATGAGAGGCATCCAGCCCTTGGCTGAACTCCAATTCTCTGGTAAGCGGAAGTCATCAGAGGCTGCAGGGGGGTTGCTATAGGGCACCTCACCGGAAGCCACTAGAAGCTGCTGGCAGTTGCCAGCAGCTTCTGGAAGTTGCCAGGGGGTGCTGGAAGTTGCCAGAAGGGGACACCCACTTGCTGACATGAATTTAAGCCTCCAGTCACAAGCCGTTGCTAGGACCTGACATGGAGTCAGAGCCAATCATCTATTGTGGAATGTTCTGGTATTCTGTAATTTTTTCCTATAAAAGGTGTGCTTGCGCAGAATAAATTGTTCAGCGTTCGATTACATTAATCGGCGTTTGCGTTGTTCCATATCCCCCGCAGAGCATCCCCAGTGACACCAGGTCATTTTGTTAAGGAAACAAAATTCTTCTTACTGAATTAAAACTATACAAACTGGCATCTTTCTGTGGATATCTGACTGAGCTCCAAATGAACTGTTGCATATGTAGTTTGCAGGCTAGCACAAAAGCAGCTGACTTGGAAGCAAAAAGCTTAGCAGGAGGGTTGTCTGGCTTCTTATTCTGTAGTCACTGCATCTGCAGCGAGCTCCCAGCACTGCATGGTGTGGACATGCCTCGAAGGTCTGTTCTAAGGCTGGAGCAAGCCAGTGAAAGAAAGGCCAGGGCTCTCAAAGCGTGCTGAGTGAGCCCACAAAGGGGGTTGAACTTCTCAAGAAGCTAAAAGATTGAAAACATAAAAACCAAACCAAAACCATTTCTGCCCAGCTTTGTTCCTGTATGCTGGGCTGTGATTTTTTATTTTTCTTCATTGATGTGCAGTCCAGGAATCTTGAGAGAGACTTAAGGTAGCATAATATAGTATAACATTTTTTCCTTTTAGATGTAGCAGATTAAGTCTGTGACCTGAAGATGTCCAAACTAATTCATTCTGTTCTTAAAGAAGTTGCAATAGATTCAATTGCTTTAATGACAGACACTACAAATGGGGAAATGCTTGGATAAAACATTTATCTTCTGTGAGGATTTAGCTCCAGATTCTCTAGGGTATGTTAAAATCAGGATACAGTAATTCAGGGACACTCTATTCTAACCACCCCATCCCATTATGTCCCACTGGTTTGGACAGTCACATGTTTCCAGACTCAAATTCATCATCTCTGGTGAGTACAGCAAACTTCTGGCACACTATCATGCTCTTCACCAGGAAGGCCTAGCCTTTCAGCTATAATATCTCATGGCCTCTCTGCTCATCAGTATTTGAAGCTAATACCAGTCTCTGTGATCTACTGAGCCTGAAAAGTGGGCACATTTTGCCTTGTCTGCTGTGGGAGCACAAACCTTTAGCAGTGAAACAAATTGATCTCCAGGTTGACAGCTAAAATCTCCAAAAGCTGATTAAAAGGTGTAGATGGAATCAAATTATTACATGGCTTAGCCACTTTTCATTCATATATCTTAATAACAAACTCCAGGGTGATAGATTTGGATGGGGACAAGGCACAAAAAAATAAACTGTTTGTTCTTACATTGCTTAGCAAATTAGTAACACCTGTAAGGTAAGAGCCAAGATCTTGTGAGCAATAGCCTTTCCGCTGACCACACTGTACAATGACTGTACAATGTTACAATGAAACATCTGCTGGCTTCAGGCTGTTAATTTTCTGCATTGACAGCCCATTCTGTAGAGACATGACTGAGCAACATTAACTTTTATAAGCAGTCATTTCGCTATTGTTGACTTGATCTGATCTCACTGGAGTGCTGCTGTCAGTATTCCTCAAAGAAATTGGGCTACATTAAATACCTTCAACTGGTTCTGAAGCAGAAACTTGCAGTCCTCAGTCAAATATAGCTACATTTGCAAAAGGGAAAAAGTGAAAAGGAAAGGGCCTGATACGTAGCTTATTAGGGATTTCAGAAAACACTTTATACACTTGTCTGTGTATTTTCTGTGACTCCAGAATGTGTCTTTGACTTTCAATTTATGAAGTCTGATTTATAAACCAATTCTTCTGCATGTCAAAGAACACAGCTATGAGGTAAGGCCTCATAAACCATATCACAATGTTGTCTTCAGTGTTTTTAAGGCTCATACATATATTTATGAGCCAAGAGTCAACCTTAAACAGCAGATTTCATTGATGTTAGGAGACATCTGGGATAGCAATCACTGCAACGACTTGTGGTATACAGAGTTACACTGTGACACTTGGTAACTTCCAGTTAAATCATCCACTTTTAAGGAACATCTCAACATTATGAAATTAAAAGAAAGTAATACATACCTTTTCCACAATCCTCTCCCCTTGGTATTATAAGAAACTAAACCCAACTGTGTCAGCTTAGACTGCATGTTCTTCTAAATTAGTCTCCTTTTCCAATACTGTTGGAGTAGGTGGATGCTGTAAGGTCCCAGTCCACATCCAGAAATAGCATAATTATCTTGCTTTTGACTCACTCATGCTCCTTTTTAAGTCTACCGCTACTTAACATCTTCCATGCAATCACATAATTCCTCAAACTCTTCCATAATAAACAAAAAGCTAATGTTTTATGAAAACTATATGATAACAGATTGGAAGTATTCTATATTGCTGTTAATAAATTACACTCATTGTAATTAGCACACTTTTTGAAAGTAATCTTGGCTGAAGCTATGTATATATAACTGAAATTGAATCAAAAGTTTTTTTCCTGAAGGATCTGCTTGGAGCTGAAGAGAACTAATAGGACCTTTTGTTCATTTGATATTATCTGAATTACTGCACAACTGAAAACTTTAATTTTTCATCCAGTAATTTAGTACTCATACAAGCAATTTTCAGAGTATAAAGCAGAAACAATCTCCAAAGACGATTTTACTTAAAAACTTATTTATACTGGTGGTAGGAAGTGATGTAGCTAAGTTTCATAGCACAGATATGACCAGATCTTGCCATCAGGCTGCAAAGCAAGAGAATGGACTTGGTACTGATGTAAATGAAGAACGTTTTCACAGATGGATTAAAGTGGTCAAATATGACTAACTGCATCATAGACATCTCTATTTGAGCTAATCTACACTGTCTCTTACTGACAGTGGAGAAAAACTGACATGCCTCAGACTTTCCTACACCTTAACTTATTCTTTTCTTTGATCCTAATTTAGAGACAACACTTAAATCCCTGCAAATGCCAGATGCAATTGAAAACTGATTCTTTTTTGGTATGCTAGCATTTGTTTTACCCAGTATTGGCAATACGGAAGACAAATAGGTTAGTCTGAGCTAACCATGTTCATGCTGATTTTCAGTGGAGAAAGAAGTCTTTCCACAGGATTGTGGAAAGCTATTGCAAGACCAGTGTGACAAATGGCCTCCTTGCAATTTCTTTTCTCTCTCTCTTGCATATAGAAACCCACAGGTTAAATTAGACTGTACCTTCTGGTGATTACACTTAGGTGAGATTAATTTTTCCTCCAAACGATATCCACAAAGCACCCGCTTATATATACATATGAGAAACACACTCATGAGTGAATGCTATTATGTTAAACTTTGTGTCAAGAAATATTCTATATTTCGTGTCAAATTGTTTATCTTCTTTTCCCCCTTTAATAAAATGATCCTAACTATTAGTTACTGTGCACGTTCTTCAACTTTTTTGTCTTTTCTTTGGGGAATACCTAAGGAAAAAAATCTCAGACTTTAAAAGATGTTTCAACTTTTTGTAATTAGGCTCTGGTGAGCATTGCAAGAATATTTAATGCTCTGCTGCTTCATCTGAAGAGGATCTGGAGACTTACAAAGAATTACAAGAACATGATTTACAAAACATAAAGCACATGTTGTCAAAGCATTCTCTGAAAAGCTTTCAGATGAGAAAGTTTTCTAGTGTTTCTTTAGAAACAGGCAGTGGAGAGAGTCTCACAGCATTAAGGTAGTTTCATTTTGTTTTTCACTCCCATACATAAGAGTAACTTGTTGGCTTTTTTCCACCTCATGATGACTCTCACAGATGAGCGTTAGAAAGAATTTGGAAATGGAAGACCTTTCTGTCTGCAGCTAGCAGGGTCAATTTAGTGTGCAGCTGCGAGCTGGTGACATAGACTTATATTGACACAACCCACTTTTTGCTGCAGAATCACAAAGCGAAAGCACCCGGGGCTCTTCTGCCTTTTTCAATAAGATACGAATTTTTGTCTTCCTTCTATTAAGCAGAGATCTGTCATCTTGACTTGTATACTAAATGGTCCATTCTGACTGCCTTGTTTGTGTCCAATCCCAGCCAGGATCCGGAAACATGTGTTAACACACGGCATGTTTGGGGGCGAGCGGGAAGGGCCTGAGGCTAGACTCCCTGATGTCTGCTGGAGGGTAGTCAATAATCATTAGCCCTTCAAGTGGTAGATGCCCAACATAAACTGTATTAATTTATTTAAAAAATCTTTACTTTAAGCCACAGGGGAAGGAATTTTAGAGAATGCAGCTTCCCTGAAGTAACAAAGCAGTAATAAAGATGTAGTGCCATGTAAGTGAAATTCTTGGATTATTGGAGGGGCATGTTTTTTTATCAGTGTGTCATCAGCCGGAGCAATGGGAAACTATTAAAAGTAATTATCCCATGCATGTCTGTCACTTAAGTTTATCCCTGTGGTGATAAAGAAGTGCAATTTGCCACAAGTCTTTTCTGATTGCCAACATTTCAGCGTTAGCCACAGAGCTAAACCTGCAGCAATGGGGGAAGTTCTAATGTTCACTGTAGTCAACACGAGGTAAATGAAGCTGGGCTTTTTAATTTTACTTTTGATGGAGTTCAAAGAAACCAACTTTGTACTAATTAAATATTCGGCGAAACTGTGAAGCTTCTCATCTAACTGTGAGTATTTATGTGTGGATAGGTGTTAGTGGCAGGCCAAACATTGCTTTCATTTGTATTTCCACCCATTCTGGCATGAGTGGAGTGGAATGGTGTTGATGGAAAGACTTATTTAGCATATTTATTTGTATTTTTACTTTTTTCTGCTGCATGTATATATCAAAAATATTAAAATGCTAGCAAAAAATTTCCAATAGAAAGAAGTGAACATGTAAGATAGCATTCAGTGCACCTAACATTTGAAGTCCGAAAGTAGGCAACTAGTCTTGCTCCTTGCAGATAATGTAAAGAATCAGGTACCTCCAGAGGGTAATTCAATACATCTTGAAGTAAATGGAATGGGTTGCCCCCCCGAGGTCTCTACTTATGTCCTTTGGCTATGAAGAGATCTTTGATCTCTAGCTGAGATCAGTTGCCCCACTTTCATATATATGAAATCATGTGAGAAGTATCCCAGTGGAAAAATTGAAGGACTTCCATAATGATCAGGTCCAAATTAACCCAGTTTGCCATCAGCCAAACCAGTTTATCGCAGCTATTGTTTCAGAGAAAAAGAGCCCCAGCAATAAGAACTATGGATTCTTCTGTTTATATTTTAACATTGTTAACATTTATCATTTTTACGTTATTGACATTTAACCAGTGAAATACCTCAAATAATTTAAGAGGAGTTCCTCTAAAAAGGTGATAGTCAACAGCCCAGCTGATCTTCACCAATGCATGCAGCAAGGCAACAAACAGGAGTTGGAAGCCAACATAATACTAGAAAGCTACGACATAATTGCCATTACTGAAACTTGGTGGAATCAATCCCAGGACTGGATTCATGACTGGAGTGTTGCTTTCAAAGGTTACAGGCTGTCCAGAAGGGACAGGTGAGGAAGGTGGGGCGGGGGCATTGCCCTCCATTCTATCAAGGTGTTGACAGACTGTGAAGAGCTATCTCTGAAGAATAACCACAAGCATGTTGAGAGCTTATGAGATCAGAGACCAAGGCAACAAAGGGAACCCTGTGGCTGGCGTCTACTACAGGCTGCCCAATCAAGCAGAGCCTATTCACGAAGCCCTCTTACCCAGCTGCAGGAGGCATCATGCTCACAGCTGTCATCCTGCTTGGGGACTTCAACCTCAACATCTACTGGAAAAGTAATATAGTGAGCTGTACGCAGCCTTGGAGACTCCTGGAGTGCACTGAGGACAACTTCTTTAGCCAGGTAACAGAAAGCCCTACCACAGGGGGTGTGATACTGGACCTGAAAACCATCAGCACAAGTGAGTTAATCAAGTCATCAAGACTGGAGGCAGCCTGGGCTGCAGTGACTGTGCACTGACAGATAAGGGTCAGGCAACGAGTAAAACCAGGACCCTGAATTTCAGGAAAGCCAGCTGTTCAGGGATTAGTCAAAGGAAACTTGGAAATTGCCCACAGGGACAAGGGAGCAGAATGGAGATGGCAGGCCTTTAAGGGTGCTTTTCATAGAACACAAGAGCTCTCAATCCCCAGGTGTAAGAAATCAGGACAGAAAGATAAGATACTGGTTTGGCTGAGTCTAGGCCTGCTGGTTAAACTAAACAGCAAGAAGGAAATGCACAGGCCATGGAAGCAGGGACAGGTATCCTGGTAAGAATATAGGACTACTGCCCAGCTATGTAGGAATAGGCTCATGAAGGTCAAGAAGGAGATGGAATTGAACTTGGCAAAGGATGCAAAGAATATTAAGAAGAGCTTCTAGAGAAAAGCCAGAAAAGTAATGTCAGATGCATACCCACCCGATGAGCAGACAGGAGAACTGGTAGCAACAGACAAGGTGAAGGCTGAGGTTCATTGTCTAGATGGGGATTGCTGACAAGTAGTGTCCCTCAGGGGTACGTACTCTGACCAGTACTCTTTAATATCTTCATCAATGGCATAGTGGGATTGGCGAACACTCAGCAACTTTGCAGGTGACACCAAGCTGAGTGGTTCAGTTGACACACCTGAGGTACAGGATGTCCCTCCTTGGAAGTGGGCCAGCATGAAACTCATGAGGTTAAATAAGGACAAAGGTCCTGAATCTGGCTTGCAGAAACCCTCAATATCAATACAGGCTGGGGGATGAAGAGGCAGAGGCTAGCCCTGCCTAGGACTTGTGGCTACTGGTGGATGAAATCTTAAGATGAGATAACAGTGCGTGCTCACAGCCCAGGAAACCAACCATGTCCTAGGCTGCATCACCAGCAGCATGACCAGCAGGTTGAGGGAGGGGATTCTCCCTTTCTACTCTGCTCTCATGATCTCTTACTGTCACCTGGAGTACCTGGAGTACAGCTATGGGGTCCTCAGCTCACAAAAGATGTGGACCTGTTGGAGCAAGTCTAGATTAGGCCACAAAGATGGTCAGAGTGCTGAATCACCCCTTCTGTGAAGGCTAAGAGGGTTAGGGTGGTTCAGCCTGGAGAAGAGAAGCCTGGGAGACCTTAGAGTAGCTTCCCAGTGCCTTAAGGATGCTTATTAGAAAGGTTTAGCAGTGTCTGTTGCAGTAGGACAAGGGGTAATGGCTTTAAACCAAAACAGGTAGATTTAGACTAGATACAAGGAAGAGGTCTTTTAAAATGAGTGTAGTAAGACACTGGCACATGTTGCACAAAGGTGGTAGATGCCTCATCCCTGGAAACATTCAAGGTCACACTGGACAGGGCTCTGAGCAACCTGGTGTAGTTGAAGATGTCCCTGGTCATTGTAGTGGCTTTTGACTATATAACCTTTAAATGTCACTTCTAATCCAAACTATCTTATTATTGTATGATTCTACTATTCTATAGTTCTGTGAGTATTATATTCTCTGCCAATATTTAGAGCTTTAAACTTCAAGTTTTTAAAGCCAGTAATCTTTTCAAATTTATTAGGACTGTTTGCATAGCCTTTGTGATGTGAATTCATAATTTTAATTTAAAAATTCTGTTTCAGCAGTATATTTAGTTCAGCAAGCCTGCCTGTAAGTGTTTCTTCATGAAACCACAGGGATTATGCACATGCCTGGGTTATTTGTTGAACTGGGGCATTAATCTTTAATATTATTGCTTTGGCTGTCCAGCTGGATGAACTGTCTGCAATTAGTTACCCTAAAACAACTGCATATGCACTGACAGTTTCAATATCTTCTCTAATAAATTGGAAAGATAGGTCCTAGGTTGAGAGCTACCAAGAAGCTGCTGGCAAAATGACCTAGGAATGGAAGGCAGGCTTATTTGACAGTAAGTTTCATGATATTCTCTCTTTAATATCATAGCTCTTCTGAACAAGTCTCATGTTTAACAAGACTTGGTGTCTAATGTAGCACTTTTTTCACGTATGGCAGATGAGCATTGACACATGTAGACCTGTACATATATGGAGCTGATTTATCTTGTTTAGCTTGTGGTTGTAATGGAATGACCAAATTTTTTATTGTTGTAAATATTTCCCAGTTTTCCACATGTTAAACTCAAGAAACAATGTCCAAGTTACACAAACAAATTATTGCAAATGATCAATACAAACCCCATATTAATTCTTCAAAAATATAAAAGCCTTGCCATCACTGAATTAAAAATCCCCTCCTTCATCTGTCCTGCTTTGTGGAAATGTGTTGGAAGAAAAGCTTGCTTTCCTGTGGGATTTTCCACTTAAATAGCCAATGTTTCAAACTGTGATACAAGTCATGGGAAGATCAAAAAGTGCCTCCACTAGAATCTGAAAGGCAATTTATGGGGAGAAAAGTAAAGCCACTTCTCACTGTATCACCGTAGATGAGGTGCAGTAGGCACCAGCTGTAGTTTACAGGACACAGGTCTGTGCCAGTGTGTCCAGACCTATCGCTGATTGCTCACATGTGGTACTTTATACCCTATTCATGAACATCTCCTTACTTAGTCTTCTGAACTGCAGTGGGGAAACATCATGTGAGTGTGAATCTGCTATTCTAACTTTAAAGCACTGAAATTGCAACATCCATTCCAAAGTCATCATTAAGGTTACTTACCTCCACAGTCAAACAGAGAAGTTACATATTTTTAGAAGGTGACACAACATATCCTATGAAGGTCCTGCGTATAGGTAAGAGAGATTCAGAAGAAATAATGATGGTTTTAGAATGACATTTTATATCTATGTTTGTTTCGGGGATTTTTCCTATGATCTTTTGCTTCCCAATAATTTGGGGGGGGGGAGGTTGGTTGGGTTTTTTTTAAGAAATAGAAGAATAATGTTAGTCTGCTTTTTCAAACCGTCAACAGTTTAATATTGTTCATTACATAAACTTGTTTTTTTATTATTTTGACCTAATGTTTCTCCCTCCTGTTCACAGAAAAAAAAAATCTTTCATGATTTGTGAAACCCATTCTTTGACAGATTTATGACTGCAGTTGATCATGATTATGCAACACTCTCTCTCTCCCTTTCCTATTTTTTTCATTCAGCCACTATTTTACAAAATATTTACTGGTACATTTCACATTCACCCAGTTGTCAGTTCACTTTCTATAGTATTCTAAATGCTTCCCCCTCTTTCTTGCCTCTCAAAGACCAGTTCTTAGACTATGTCATATGCAATCTTAATTTTCTTTAGTTGTTGGATTTTTTTGCTTGTTTTTCCTGTGCCGTTGGAATTTTTGCAGGAAAATCCAGTGATGTTGAAGATTATGCCATGATTAGATTTTTTTTCTCCTTCTTCTTGTCATTGTCTGGAACCAGCCACGCATTTTACCTACCTCTAAATTCCGTCTCACCTGAGAGGAAAGCTTATCCCTTACAGAGACACCTCCGGAGCAGAAATATCTTCCACATCTACTTTAAGATAGAATTAATTGCTTCTGGAAGTTTCTTTTTCCATGGACTATAGATGGAACCCAGAGAACTCTCTTACAGATCTAGGTTTTTGCTGGTTTAGATGAGGTGAATCTCATCTGCATTTACTTCTTTCATCTGCTCAGACAATGGGCTGTTAGAACGATTGGAAAGACATGACTGTCCTTGGGTAATGCACCTTTGGAGCATTTCTGAAATAGGCTTCCACTATAAGGGACTTTAGATTCCTTTTCATCTATCGATTTAGATTTTTCTCATGTGTCTATTTATTCTCAATTAGTTGAGTCCCTTTCACCTGTCTGGTGCAAAAAAGGAGGCCTTGTTTACTGATTAAGCATTTTTTAAATTATTATTCTGAGTTATTTCGTTGTGGTCCAGCTAATCCTCCATTGCACCTTCACTATTCTTGGCAGCCATATCAGTATCAGACAGGAGAAGCAGTAAACATACTCCTTGCGATACATAACAAAGGCCACTTTTCTGAAAGTCCAGAAAGCCTATCTATCTGCAGCAAGTCTGGTAATGCCAAAATGGTTCAGATTAACTTCCAAAACCACAAATAAGGTTTTTGAAGCTAACTTTGATAATGCGGTGAATCTTTCAAATTTGTCTTTCAAACATTCCCTTAATTACCACTTGTGTCTCATTAGAAACTAGCTAGGTAGACCAACAGACAGAAAGATGGGCAGCCTGACCGACCAGGTCCTCAGATCAGCAATAAGGTTTCTAAACAGTACACTGTAAGACTTTAGACTGAAATCAACTGTTTCACTTGCACAACCTGCAAAATTTAGATCAGATTAGCAGGTTTCAATAGTCTCTTTTGGTCTAGGAAGCATGCGTTTTGACTATTCTACTTTGTCAAATAATTTCAGTAAATTCAGTAAAACTAATACAAAAAATGTTTGGGTTTTTTTAGATTCTATTTTTATTGAGCAGTCTGTCCTTTAAGGTGCTTAGGACTTCTAGTTTGTGCATTTCCAGGCTGAAAGCCAAGCTTAACAAATGCTAATTTCCTCAGCAGAGTGCAGCTCAGAGGTCTCAGTCAGAATGAAGTAAGAACTCTGCACATCATCAAATGTTGCTAAGGTTTGAATAAACTTATTTGCTACATCCATTCAGTTTTCTACCCAGAGAATCCTTCCCTACTTTTCTAGCTATCTCTTTCTCTGAACCCCTGGAGCAGGAAGATTCTGCCTTAAAGCTATAGGGATTAATTATAACCAGCTTTTTATTTACCCACAGTGCTTCACAGAGGTTTATAGCACACCTGAAATAATCCCCAAATGTGAGCACATTTATTATTTAGGCATTTTTCCTCAGATTATAATTTTATTTATTATACTCACTGTAAAAATGTCTGCAAAAGTAAAGGGTGGAGGTGTAAGAAGATGGGAGAAACATCCCAGAAGAAGAGTCCCACTGGCTCTGGGGTAACCTGAAAAAGTAAAAACCTACTAGTGCTCATTTTAAAATTTTTGGGCAAAACTGTTTCTTGATTTCATGCAATAGTGTTTTTTTGTTGTTGTTGTTGTTGTTGTTGTTGTTGTAAAATATCCTAAACTCCTGAACTTGTTAATTCAGTTTTTTGAGTTTGAGGTTTTACAGAGCTATGGAAGACTTTTTTTCCTGTAGAAAACAAGAAAAAGACCCATCTGACCTTGTGCTACCTTGTGCTTCTCCTTTTCTAATCAACTAATTTTTTATTCTATATTTTCTGGATCTCTACCAGCTTTTATTTTTCAGCCATAGCTCCTAGGGTGTGTTGCTATCTGCTGATCATGAAAGCACCCAACAAGATCTAGGCTGTTGAGAGATGAGGGGTCAGACTCATTTCACCAAGAGCCATCTGCTGCTTGCTATCCCTTTAAAGATAACAGAGGAAATAAGCATTTGTAATGAGTAATTTATCAGCCCTAAAACCTAAACCAGCTCAGATGTATTGAGCAATTAAATTTGTCTCTTTTACTGATGATGAAGAGAGATGAGAGTAGCTAACTAACATCTAAAGGCCATTTAGACTGCTAAACAGGCCAGTTTGTCTTAAAGGATGACACGAGAAGGTGTGGGACCTCATATTCAACTGGTCCCTCTAGAATACTGGGCAACTAGAAATAGAAGTTTCACATCACCAGAGCAGCATCTATCAAGGTCATCTATGAGACATAATGTTTTATTCTAGAGACAAAACATTTTTGCCTTCAAGGTGGTCAGGCTGTCAGAGTATGCTTTCTGATCTGCCATCACATGCTGTCAGAGCACTGACTGAACCAGAAGCCTGTATCATGCAATTCCAGAGCACAAATTACGGAATAGCCTTTTCCAGAGGTAAACTTTCTTAATAAAACTTTAAGGAGCTAAGTTATGTTTTGGGCTAAGATAGCTTGTAATTTGTGCTCAATACTAGTTAAGACTTGCTATAGAAAAGATGATCATGCACACTTTGTAACAAATTTGAGACTATACTGTTGTATTTATTCATATATCCATATGACTATGCCCTGAAAACTGGGATAATTTCATCTGACCCTTGGGTTACACACAATTTATTCAAAAAGAAACAGAAAGCAATGCATTTCTTGTTTTTATTCTGTTTCACATAAAACAGACAAGTCAATTACTTGATAATAAAGAACAGACAAACTCTTTCGAGTATCAGAGGCCATAATCTGTTGTCCTGGGTTCAGCAGTAGCAGTCATTTTTCTCCTTCTTAGTAGCTGGTGCAGTACTGTGCTTTTGACTATTGGCCTGGGAACAGCGCTGATAACACCGGTTTTTATTTAAACCATTTTATGCTTAAACCATGACATCCACCTCCTTTTATACCCCAAGTTTTCTCCTAGAGTGATGGTTAAATGTGAATTCACACAGCATCATTTTCCAGCAAAAGAATAGTTTCATCCATAATATCACATGCTTCTCATACTCATATGCCCCCAGCTTCTCTGTTCTCATTCCTAAATGCCTTGCCCTTGTAGTTAAGCAACTTAATAAGCTGATTTTTTCAGCTAATTCTGCACTGCAATAAGGGCTATACGTTCAAGCTGTTCTAGCTGCCTTTTACTGTAAATGCATTCTTCCTCTTTATCTGTGTTATCTATTCATTAAATATGTATCTTTCTACTGGAGTTTTTAATCACCACAGGGATCTATTCCATTTCCATGTGAATGATTTGTTCTTTTTTAGTGCAGAAGAAAACACACTTTTAATGTAGAGAGTACACTACATGTTGTACGACTGATTACATCTCCCTCATCTCACCCTCTTTGTACATAAATGTACTCACGTCACACATTTCAACTGCTGAAAGGACAAAAAGTTCAAAATGGCTAGGAAAAGAGGTGCTTAACAGATGCTTTTCCAGTACCTCAACCCTTGCTTCCCTCTCTACCATGAATTAAAATATTAATCACAGCAAGCTTTTTAAATCCAAGCCTCTGCATTTAAAAAGAAATTAATTTAGCATACAAGATAATAAGTCACTAGCTGTTGTAGGACAGTTGGGGCATGTGTTATCCACAGCTCGGGATAAAGAAGAGTATCCATATGGCACTGCCAGTGTATACATACCTTCGGTGATCCTACCCACATCCTTTTGGGCCAGTTTGTTCTATGCTTAGGGATGCAACCATATTCTCAAAAGGTTGAACAGCAAGCTGGACTGCTTTGGGCCACTTAGATTTGAGTTGGAGCAATCCCAGGCACAGCTAGAGGTTGGGTGGAGAAGAGACTCAGAGCAGCCCTGAGGTGAAGGACTTGGGGGTGTTGGTCGATGAAAAAATGAACATGAGCTGGCAGTGTGTGCTTGCAGCCCAGAAAGCCAGCTTGTATCCTGGGCTGCATCAAAAGAAGCATGATCAGCAGGTCGAAGGAGGTGATCCTGCCCCTCTACTCTGCTCTCAGGAGACCTCACTTGGAGTATTGTGTACAGTTCTCGTGTCCTCAACATAAAAAGGACATGGAACTGCTGGAACAAGTCCACAGGAGGGCCACAAGGATGATCAGGGGACTGGAGCACCTCCTGTATGAAGATAGGCTGAGAAATTTGGGACTGTTCATCCTGGAGAAGAGAAGGCTGCGTGGAGACCACATAGCAGCCTTCCAATATCTGAAGGGGGCCTTCAGGGATGCTGGGGAGAGACTCTTCATGAGGGACTGTAGTGAGAGGACAAGGTGTAACGGGTTCAAACTTAAACAGGGGAAGTTTAGATTGGATATGAGGAAGAAATTCTTTACTGTAGGGGTGGTGAGGCACTGGAATGGGTTGCCCAGGGAAGCTGTGAATGCTCCATCTCTGGCAGTGTTCAAGGTTGGATTGGACAGAGCTTTGGGTGGCATGGTTTAGTGTGAGGTGTCCCTGGCCATGGCAGGGGGGTTGGAACTAGACGATCTTAAGGTCCTGTTCAATCCTAACTATTGAATGATTCGATGATTTTATGATTCTATGATTCTATGGCAAAGGACGGGGCAAGTTTTTCTTGAGTTTAGCTGTCATAAATATGCCATGAAGTCTGCATAACTGCTGTAAGCTCCCTGCGTAGAAACAGGGGTGGGGAAAGGCACTCCAAAGGATGGCAGCCTTTTTCCTGAGATAGAGTGAGTGGTTTTCTGGAGGTACTTTTATCTTTCGATGGACTTAGACCACAACCAGATAAGTGACAGAGTGACAATTTTGGTATAGTTCTGATTAAATGGGATGGATGAATCTGACCTTTGTGTTTTTTTTTACACCCCACCCCACCCCACCCCACCCCCAAGGTTCAGTGACCCTTATTTCTAGGGCAATAACCCCTAGCAGCTTACAGACCAGTGTTTATGCTGGAATAAATTCTTGTTAGCCTGAAGCTCTAGTAACCTCGCTGTTCTTGATTATCTATCCTCATGGTATAAAATCAAAAACCACTGTCCTTTTTGGGATCAACAAACATATCACAGCATAGTATACAAAAAAAAAAAACCTCTGCCTCTTCAGAGACTTGGAGGAATTTAAAATGTTTATTGGTGTGGTTTGTTTGTGGGTCACAGCTTTCCTATGGGCCTGATCCAACAACTGATTATACTCTGTGGCTCTAAGGCTTTCCTAAACAAATAACTTACTGATGGGAAAGAAGAAGCTGTATGAAGATAAATGAGACAGGATATCTGTGGTGTTTAGTCACTGGATAAATAATACAATACTCCAGGGAAGGGATGTGAGGAAAAGGAAATTTTTCCTTTAGATATTTTAAAGCTTTTTTTGTCTATGCCTGGATGGAAAAAAAAAAAAACCACCAAAGATCAAATGTCCTGGTAATCAGTTTTCACCTCTCGTTTGCTTGTGCATTGGAGGCTTGGTGTGACATTTATCTTACCAAATTTTACCCTTCTGAAAGTTAGGTGTCTGACCTGTGCTTGGAAATTAGTTTTTGTTTGTACAGAGAAATTTCCAACAGGTTAACCATCTCACCCCAAGATTCCTCTTACTTCTGCAGTTTACAGAGACTCACTTGGAAACTGGGAATGCCCAGTTTGGGACAAATTCAGCCCCTAGGCTGGATGCAGTTTCCTAAGAGTTAAAAGCATTGAATACCAGGACAAATTCAGGGCATTAATTAATTTACTTTTAAAAATTAAATTAGATTTCCCAGAACACCCCAAACAAACAAACAAACACACAAACAAAAAAAAATCCATATTAAATTTCATTGCTCAAGTCAACTGAAGATGGGATGGTCTTCGTAGCGTCTTTTTGACACTCCACAATATTGCTTATGGCACTAAAGTTTTCCTCTAAATCCTCTCACATGATGAGCTGTAGAGAACAATAGAAGCTCAGCATTGTCTCCAACACATTCAAAATGTTTCCAGTTTATTAGCGGAATAAGACTACAGAAGTCTGTGTTTGTTCATTTAACCAACTCTCAGTATCCTAGATTAAAAATGCAATTGACTGGAACAATCAAGTTAACTTATCTTTATTTAAAAAAATTAATCAAAAGAATCTCTTCTAGATTTTATTCTGCAAAAGTCAGAATCTATTGGCCTTAGTTAGTGTTTAAGATACTATAACTATCCAGATGCTTTAGCACTGACAGATCAGTTGACGGGTTAAAGCAACAGGGAGTGTGAAGTTACCCAAAGTTACATCTGAAAAAAAAAATCTTCATTTAATTATTGCTTGATTTTGGTTTTATTTAGCATTTGTTTGAGGGCTTGATTTAACCTTTCTGCAACTGGCATTATTTAGCTTTTCACTTTTATGAACAATTAAGGAGAAATGTAAATAACCCCTACCAAAAATAGAAGAATTCACTGAGGCTAAAGGGAACATCATCATTTTGCAAAAGAAAAAAAAATATTTACCTTAAGGCTACTCAAACACTCAATTTACCAAATTACCCCTATTTAGTGTGATGGAATAAATGGCATGCATAGAGGATTGCTGTTGGCAGGATATCATTAGAGCTAAAAAGGTAATGGGCCCTGAATAATGCCCTGAGGAATCTGGGATACAGCAAGCTGAAGCTAAGTGACCATCTATCAGAAGTTAGAGGGGAAAACAGACACACAGTAAAAGAAATCCGAAAGATGAGATTAAATATTTTTTGCTTTACAGTGGAGATCTTATCCATGACTTAAAGACTATCATGATATTTTGCTGCCTAGTGAAGCCAATAGCAAACTCTGAGTAGCTTTAGCAGTATAGGAATATGGGTTTTGGGATGGCAGTATACACAGAAAGGCATTTCTGAATGGAATTCTTCAGCTGTAAATGCCTAGATGTGAACTAGTAGTCTTCACCTGTCTTTGTAGTCAATGGGAAGAAATAAGCATTTCCATAGTGCAGTTGATCTCATGTTAACACCTAAAGTAGGTCAGATGATCACTCACGACCACCAAGTACCTATCCTGCTATTGACTTTAAAGTCAGGTGAATGAATCCTAGTCAGCATGATTATGGAATGGGAAAAAATTGTCTCAAGGTAGAAGGTCTGAAAAAAGCCATTGGACAATGTAAATCTTAGGAGCTCAATAGTGTGTGGAACTTGCCTTGGACTTATATGGAAAGACTAAAGTCTATAAATTATAATGCCTGAATTGCTGGTCAGGAATGATGATGAGATTGTCTAAAAGAGAACTCTTTGCCTGCAGGACCTGCCTGCCGCCTCTAATCTTCTACAGCATGCAGAGTATTACTGTCCTGTTGTCACTGAGCTCAGGACTTGGGTGTCATACTTGACAAAGACTTGTCTGTAGAGTATACATCTTTCTGTAGGATATGTGAAAGACTTGATCTGCCCCATTCACCTAAACAGCTGAAAGCCTCCACTGGAAACCCATAATTGCGTTTCTTAATTGCTGCAGGATTTTTCTTTCCTCCTTAGAAAAATAATCTTGCATTGCCAAAATGTAAGCAGAAACAGCATGCAAAGATAATTTTTCCAGCTTTCCATTGGATTATATCATGGCAGTTTTCATATTCTTTATTGATTCTCCTTTTTCTTTCACACGTCGTAAGTTTGGGGCGGGAGGATGTCTGTTTTGTATTTTCCTTTCGAAAGAGGAGTTTAATGACGGCTTCAGGTTTAACTGACAATGGATTTGGGGTTTAGCAACAGAACCAGGAAAGAGGAGAGGTTTATTTTCATGGAAGATCTCATTTTATTTTAAGTAAAAATGTACACAGGTCCATGAACTATTCCATCTGACACAAAATGCAACTTTATGTACCTGTAAAAAAAAAAGAAGCAATAAACAAGTTTGTTTCACAACTTTGCCTTAGAAGTAGGCCATCCTTTTTTACTGAACAAGCAAGAAGGTAAGACATTCACTCTAGGTGTGAAAAATAATTTCAGTTCCTTTCTTTCACAGAGGGTTTTAACCCTCATCTTTCACTTGGTAAGAGAGTGCCTTCATCATCAGTGTGGAACATACCCTGGGGTGGAATGCTTTCACTCATTCCTGTTGGTGTTATTTCTTTTTGCATAAATAATGAAACATGCACTGGAGCATAGACTGAAACACAGCTGTCCCACCTCCCAAGTGATTGTCCGAACACCAGGACACCTGAATATTTAAATATTTTAAACAGAATGTAATAACTCCAGTAAGAGAGTATAAGGAATGGTTACCCTAGAATATTGTAGAACATTGTGATGAAAGCAGGTTCATAACCACTCAGATACTGTCAACAAATGAATTGGGTCCTAACTGTTGCTATATTTCATGAAAGACATTGTAAAGACCTGCTGATGTTTTAAGACTGGCTTTATTTTTTTCAATCACAAATGTTCTTGACAGTTTTGGAATAACCACAATTCTCCCTTTTCTTTTTTTCTTCTTTTTTTTTTTAACTATTTGATTATGTAAGTACTTGCTTTTAGATATGTAAGTATTAAGGCAAAATAATTTAATTCCATAATATTTCTTATTCTAGATATCATTCTTCCCTTATTGATATTTAGATTCTCTATGTACCATTAGACTGAAAGATCTACTTTCTTTGTTGCTGTGATTCCTTTGTCCCTTTTTATACAATCAGAATGAAAACACCTCTAGATTTAGAGTGAAACAGGAATTTTCTGGTAAACCTTCCTCTGTGTTCTGGTAAATTGTCTTTATTTTGAGGACTATTGTCTAAAAAAATTCACTGCCAGAAAGGCATGGGACAAAGTCTTAGACTTTAGTTTTCCAGGAGCCTGTTACTGCCCTGGCTATTCTACCACACCTCTTAAATTTGCTATAATGCATCAGAGCATCTTTGGTGATTTGTGATGTGTTTTCCCTTAAAGAGCACCAGTTCTATGGAGTTTTGGGAGATGAATCTGTGGGCCTTTTCTGAATCTATGCTCGTACAGTCACAAAAAGAGCAAAAGTTGCAGCTGTGATGACCCTGCTAAACCTCTAAAGATGACCCTGCTAAACCTCTTAGCAAGGGGTCACACCAAACACAGAGCAAACACCATGACAAGAACCTGGCTCTAGCTCTATGTCTGTCTTCAGCAGGCAGGAGAGGAGCTGGGCAAGGTGTGTTGAAAAGAGCGAGGGAGTCAGACCAAGGCCAGAAATGGGGCATGGTCAGAGAAGCAATATGTTATTTAGACAAGCCCTGGGGCTATCCTAATTGATAGCACTGAGCTCAAAGCCACCTCTACTCCCTGTCCAGTGGTGTTCAGCATCATTACAAAATTTATGTCTATTTATATACCCCTGTGAGGAAGGGACTGGTTGCCCCATTTTAAAAACAGGTATAGAAATTCCAAACCATTTGTCTTATGACACACTGGACACCTATATCTAAATCATCAACTGAATTGAGATCGCCTATTTTTTAGACTGGTGTATTTACACCCAAGACCATATTCTCCATATATTAGACGTGTTTTAGAAATATTAAGGAAATTAATATTACATGTGTTAGCAACAGATTAACAGAATGATAAAAATATCAAAAAGCAGTCCTGGAGTCTTCACATTCACATTGAGCCTACTTAAATAAGTGCTTTGATGATCGTCTCTGAACATAAAAAGAATTCAGCTTGCATCCTAAACATAGACATGCAAAATCTACCCTCTTTTCTCTCTTTCTCACTTAACATTAGTAAGTTCTGTTTCTTAAACAGAAATTACTGATTTCATATTCAAATTAAGTTGTCTTCTTTCTAGAGATGTCCCAGATTTCATATGAAGTGATCAACAAAAATGATAAAGTTAAAAATTTTAGTCAGCAAGGGGAAAAAGACTCTTACCACCTTGTGAAAGAGTCACATATAGCTGATGTGTAGGATATGTACCACTGATTCCTCCTTTAAACAGGATCTAAACCACTGCCAAAGACAAAATTAAAAATTAAAAAGAAAAAAATCATCATTGCATGATGTTTTTCATAGTTTGTTTTTAAACACACACTGCTGTACCTCAGAGAGTTTTTTCTCTCAAAGAAAGCCCCAAATCTCATCTAGTTTTTTTCTGTCAGTAGCTCTCAATGTGCTTATTGAATGCTGATCCAGTCAAAAAAGACAGCTTAGTAGGAGAAAATCTGTGTTTGTGTGTATTAAAAGTGAAAGAAAGAAAAATCCTAACCTAAAAACATTCTTTCAAATTTGCAGCCAGTAAGTCATGAAAAATCAAAACAAAACCACTTCTGTAGACCATGATGAAGTAAAGCAAAATCAGTTTAAATACCTGGGTGTATTTTAAAAGCTGAGAGGTGAAGGCCATCAATGTTAGAAATCAAAGCATGGCAAGAAAAAAAAAAAAGGAATAATTAAAATCTGAAAGTTCATTTTAGGCTTCCTCAAAATAAAAATTACAAAGCTACTTTAGATACAGGTAAAAATATTTGGCAATCTATAAAGGAAATCACAGTGATATTCATCTGATGAAACAGGTACAGACAACAAACAGTGTCTGATGGAAAATGTTAAAAAAATATTAAAGTCCCTTTTAATGTGAAAGCATCATGAAGTGGCACAAAGGCTGGCCTTGAAAGTAAAGAAATGAAGTAAATATTGAGCCTTTTGTAAAGCAAATGTGCTGTATAAATAAAAGCATACATGATATTCTTGTAAGCATTATGAAAACAAATATAAAGAAGGTGAGTTGAAGAAATAAACACAGATATAAATATTCTTATACAGACAGGTAACAAGTTGACATATAGCATGGTTTATACAGCTATATAGCAGGAAGCTAGATTAGATTTTTCTGTATGAATTTCCATCCATTTATCTGTTTCATCCATAGCTTCTGTCATTACAAATAAAGGAAGATTTTGTCCAGTCTCAGACGTTTGAGTCATTGAGCTCTTTCCATCCCAAACTGAGAGCCTATGTTTTTACATTACAGACTGAGAGATCTGACCAAAACATTAAGCAAACTGATTTATTTTAATATTTTTAGCTCTCATTGTCATTTTAGCTTTTTTTTTTTTCTACATTTCAAAGCAAAGACTTACTTCAAACAAAAAATCTAATTAAGGTCTTCCTTTTATACATGTTAGAATGGACCATTTTGACATTTCAGAAATGTCTTTCAAAACTTAGGAACAGGAAATTAATCAAAGTCAAACCTTTATCATAAAGCATTATGAATTTGATGGCCTACAGGTATTTAAAAACTTTAACTAGCAGAAAATGTCTTTGCAAACCTCCCAAGTATCTAGCGATATTTGAGCTAAGAATGTTATCTAAAGTCCTGAAATTACTTTAACTATCCTTGTCTTTTTTATGGATTGTTGAGAAGGATCTCAAGACTGCAATCACACTACCTCTAAATGCACAATTACTTTCCCTAAACAGCAACCTGCTTGGGAAAATGTTTTTCTTAAGATAACATTAATGGAAGTGAGACAAAAAATGGCCTAAAACTAAGGTTTATTGTCAGCCAGGAAGATGAAGTTTCCTTTCAGCCAGTATCTCATTGACAAAGTCATGCACCAGCATATTGTAAACTTGCTCAAATCCTTTCTCTGCCTAAATCAAGAGCAGGACTTGATCTCAGAAATGCATGTATGAGTGAGTAAAACTGAAGTGGGAATTCTTGACAATGGAGCAATCAAGCACACTTCTCCCAAACAAGAAAAAACATCTTGATCTTACAATCTCTTATGCAAAGTTGAAAGATCTGCTTTAGCATAACATCATAGAATGCTTTGGGTTGGAAGGGACTTTAATGATCATCTGGTTTCAACCCTCCTGTGACACCTTCTGCTAGACCAGGTTGCTCAAAGCCCTATCCAGCTTGGTCTTGAACACTGCCTGGGATGGAGCAGCCACACTTCTCTGGGCACTCTATGCCAGCACCTCATCACCCTCACAGGGAAGAACTTCTTCCTAATGTCTAATCTAAATCTCCCTTCTGTCAGTTTAAAGCCATTCCTCCTCATCCTTTCAATACATGCCATTGTAAAAAGTCCATCTCTGACTCTATGTCAGTTACAGAGATAATTTAGCTCTCCCGATTTTTAGCTCAGTATCATGACCATAGTTTCATTAAAGATCATGGATAACAAAGTCCCTGAACCTATACAGCAGTCATTGAATCTCCCTCTAAAGGTGCAGTTGTCTTTCTAGCAATAAAGTAAGTTTCATGCTGTAATGATGTTTTCTTTGGTTTTGTTCCTTGCATTACTTCACTCACAGATGGAAATGTTGCTACAGGTATTAACTATAATGAATATTGAATATTCCTCTGTGTGTATTAATTTGGAAACGGCTCTTGGGCTTGTCTTGATCATTGTACTAACAAGACTATGGCAAAAAACGGACAACTGAGAATAAGAATTAGACTCTGCAAGATGTTGAACTTAGTATTCCAACCTTGAGGAGATTAAAACTTTATCATCACTAGCAATGACTGATATTGCCATTCCTCAGAGACTAGAAAATAAGGGCACATTTTGATCTGTGTATATCACCCACTTCTGAAATAGCTGGAGTTGTGGGCTGTGTTGACAACCACAGATATCCTGATGAACCTCTATCTTGAACACCTACAGATGGAATGAACACCCCTTCAGAGACCCAGAGAAGAAAAAAACCACTCTGCAATTGACAGAGAGGTGGTTGTATGGGGATAAAAACCTTGGTTTAAAACAACACCCAGTGCATCAGTTTAACTTTTGGGAAGGCTGAGAAGCCAAAATGCCCCATCTACCCTCTGGCACAGAAGCTACCCAGTGTTCAAGAGTGTTTGTGGTTCCCCTTTCTGCTGTTCAGCTCATCTCTCTTCATGAGCTAACATTTAGTAAGAGATAACAGATTAAGCCAAGTGCAGAGATAATGAAATATAAATTAGTAGGTTTGCCAGCCTTTATCCACAGCACTGTCAGAGTGTATTATCTGGTATATCTAGTTCAGAGCAGTCAGTTAAATTTCCCCTTATCAGAAACTGAGTGTGAAGTGTGGTAATGTTGCTAAGTGCAGAACAAAAATCTCTCTTTTTTTGCATCCCATGACTGCTCCAGGCAACATTCTTGGAAACCTCTGAGTTGGAAGGAAAAGAAGACCCTGAGATATATACACTGTGACAAGCCAGGAGGCTAAGCACCACCGGTAAACCGTCCTGTGAGCAGCAGTCGCCTGTGGCTGTGACATTACCACACTTTGCTCAGCTTCAGAAAAGGAAATTTAACTGACGACTGCTATGAACTGAAGCCACAGTCTAAACCAGATAATACACCCTGACAATACTGTCAGGCAAAAAAGGCTGTGTTCCCATTGATTTCATCGCATTGGAGACATATTACCCAGGGCTGTGTAGGTTTGAGGGTATATTTGAACACTCTGGGAATATCAAAGGGAAAGACACACTGATTTGGGCAGAAACAGGACTTGCAGAGATAAATCCCCAAAGTGCACTGACTGAAATATATATTATTTTGCAAAGCAGGCATAGTAAAGATATTGATTGTAATTAGAACTTAATCCTCAATCTACATCTGATATACCCTGCTGCGTTTGTTTAAAGGCAGGCAAAGCAGGTAAAATAGCATTTCTTGCATCTCTGGGTTGTTTCTGAAGGACTGGAAGTCCAGTTTGTCTGCATTTCCAGCAGGTTACAAATATCAATGACAAAAAAATTCAAAAGCTTCAGAACTCAGGTTCAGCTCAGAAACATTCAAACTTCTCTATCTCTTGGGCCACAGACTCCAGGTGCTGCATAAACAGGTTTTGTGATCATATGATAAAGGTAAATATCTAGTGTCACAATATATATTCTAAAAAAATTAAGAAGACCTCTGAAACAAAAATGATTCTCATACTTTCGAACATAGGCCAGCTTCTATTTACTTGAGTTACAAGAAAACTTCTCTGAAGTTGAATAGTAAAGCTGATACTCAGTTGCCATGTTTTCACTAACATTTGTCGACCTTTACTTAGCACTTGTCCCCTTGAGAACTGTAGACCTCAGTGTTTGTAGTAAAATGCTACTTCTTAAATTCGTATTACTTCAATTACTAATTCTTTTTGCTTAAGAAACAATAAAATTTCTAATAATCTTTTCTCTCTACTCTTTGTTCTGACTAGAGCTTGGGAGTATGAGTGAGGGAAGGAAAGCTGAAAATGTGTGGTTTAGAATTTCAAACTTTTTTTTTTTTCCCCTTAAAAGTATCAAGGGTTCCAGATGATCAAGATTTACTATTTCGTGGAGCCTTGATCTACAAGTCTGTTGGACTGCTGGTGTCAAATTTTGCCTGAGGACTTATTGGGAACTTCTGTGTGCAGGGTACGAAGCTTTCTCTGTTCACAGTGATAAGCACATTTAGTTCTCATCCTTCTGCAACAACATGGACTGCAAAATTGAAATGAGCTTGTAATGAAAAGCTGAGTTGCCCCTATCAGTAGGTGACCAAGTCTTATGGCTTTTACTTTGTACCTAGCAATGTAGGATATCCTTTGAAAAAGGGACTAGAGGGGGAAAAGTAATTGGTCAAATAAATTATTATTTATTATACCTTTTATAATGGAAGTGCTTACAAAAAATATAAAGCAGGAAATAACACACCCCAGGCTTCATGTAAAAATATATTTGGAATATTTGTAATTAACTCATTCTTCATCTCACTGGTGAGCAATCTAGCTGCACGTACTGTCTTGTTCTTAAGAATTCAACAGCCTCAACCCCAGCACTCTGCAAGACATAAATTAGGATCCAAGATGAACTGATGTTTCATTTGAAATGTTTCATGCCGGTTTGCAGCTTCCAAATTAGCATGAAACAACACCAGAGGAAGCTGAGGGATTCTCCTGCCTTGTATAAAGAGCTATGTGAACTATTGAAATGCTTGAGCTCTCATTACTGACATTTTGACCTTGGAGTTTTCTTGTGCTGACCTGGAGGCTCTCTTTGGAAGTAGATTCCCCATTCAGTGTGACTGCATGGGTTTATCAAGACAGATAATTTTTTTTTTCAAATGCCAAGCAACAGTATGTGGCTTCCAAAACTGAGGAAAAGTAATTAAGAATGATAGATATGAAAGTAGAATGAATAAGTGATCAGCTAGGAAAAAGGCAGACATTATGCAGTCCTTTCTGGGGTGCTTTTGGTAAGCTTTTATGTTTTGTTGCTAAACCTGCTGAATCCCATCCAGAGATCTGGGATTAAAAGCTCTACAGAGGCTTACAGTACTAAACAGAAAGCAGAGAAAGAGCAAGAGGTATTCGTCTTCTGAAGATACCTCTTGTTACTCCTGTGACCCAGTTTTATTAGGAATGCTACTCAACAGCAAAAAGAAAAAAATATCTGAGATAAGGTAATAGGACAAATACTAATGAAACATTTTCTATATAGTTGAAAAAGAAACCAAGTATAACATTCTGGTCCCAATGAAGCCAAAATGAGAGTCACTGCTAATGTCCACAGAGCCACAATATGAAACCTTTTAAAAATGGGACCCACTTTAAGTCATGCTCTGGGGAGTAATACTGCATTCTTGCAGTTTGCGTCCCAGGAAAAACTAAGACATTTGGACATGTTGCTTAGGGCTCCAGATAATTGCATTTCCTTCAAAAGAGAGTCTGAAAACAAGTCTTTGTGTGTCCCACTGTGTAAGAGGTGACAGGTTGCACCAGATAAAAACCCAATCACTTGGTCACGTTTTTCACCCAATCTCTCTCCATTCATTTGAAATGTCATGGAATAAGTTCAGGAATTCTGCAGGGATTGAACAAGTGTAGAAACTCTCAGGTAAAGGAATCAGCAAGGAACTTTCTTTGCAGAGCAAGGGTGGAGTCACTGTCAGCATAGCAACATCTGTTTGGACTTGTAATCCAGTGCGGATTTTTAGCTTCTTTGCACTATGTATAAGACTTGCAAGTTCACCACTTATCCCTGATCCCTTTGTTCCTTTGTGGGATTGTTGTATTCCATTGCAACAAAATAATGTTGTAAGCTATTTCTTTTCAGTGTCATTTTCATTCCAGTTTGCTCCACACTGGAAATTAGCTGGATGGTGTTGTTTAAACTGCTTTTAAAATGCATACTGTAAAAACCTCACCTCCAGACTCTGCAAGACTTCCCTAACTAACTATGACTGAATAGCAAATACTGCCTCTCTGATTAAACTTATATGTAGAGGTGGATAAAATATAAAAGAGGTCTTCAGCATCATCTTTTATTTAGTGTCTTGTCCGATAAGTATGATCATACTTTCAAGGATCACAATATATTTTTAGACACCTTGTAAAGCACTCAAGATTTTGCTTAGAGTACTAAGAGTGTATGGTTTAATAAGTCAGTTGACAGAACATTAATGACATCAAAGCAGCGGAAAAAACACTGTTTGCTTGCTCTTCCTTTCATCTGACTTTAAAATACAGTGCAATCAACAGGATTAGGAGAGAAAAACACACATACACATGCAAACCAAGTGCATATGAATGCACATTAATATTATGTGATAAACTGCTTGAAAATAATGTTTATTTTGAGGAAACCAAGATGTTCTCCTAAATGCACATAAGATTTTATGCAAGCCCACTGTTTCAATCTGCTTAATGTTGCAGTTTATCATAGGTTTTCTTGGAGAAATCAGATTGATGCCATCTGGGTATTGTGTAGATAGTAAAAGTACACGATGCTGCTTCTTCTTTCTGCTATTAATCCCCAGTTTGTCAGGGTTGCTCTTGGAGAGAATATTCAAGTTTCTATGTCCATTTTGAGGCTGTAAACCCAGGAGGAATGGTAGGTGTTTAAACCCTGCTGGTCACATCTAACATAGGCACCATAAACACAACACATCTCACCCAACTTAAAATGTCTGCCAAGCTGGCTTCTTAGAAAATCCAGCAAGCCAACACGGAGAAATGGGCACTTTTAGCAAGCAATTCATCTGACCTCTCTTATGGATTTGTTTGGAATGAGCTGTACTGATTCCTAAAAGGGCGGGGGGGGGGGGGGGGGGGAGGAGCAGGTGTCCTCCATTTGCTTTCTCCTTTCTTTCTCCAGGGAGCTTAGAGCATGTGGGTATAGGTATCTGCACTGCATAACAAAAGTTAGTTTATATAGATATCTTGCATATCTACATATGTTACTCTCGCAGTCTCACATCAACTGACTGTATCACCTTGTGTCAGATGATACCATGATACTCTCTTGGTTTAACTTTTTGCTCCTCAGATTGGATCTAATAATACAAAAAGACCTCCAAGCTAATTGCAAGAAAATCACAACCAGCAAGCCTCCAACAATGTCTGGGTGTTGAGACTGAAATCCCACCCACTTTGTACATTACCACCTCCTACTGGCTGTCTGAAGTGATTCATCAGAGAGGGAGATTTGCTTTCAGAACACCAATGGGAATACGAATTTAGAAAAAAGATTATGTTAGTTAATTTTGTTAGCCACTTCATCCATAAAATAGTTATGCAAATCTTTTCAGAGGCTGCAATCTTGTACCTCTGCCCTTTGGTTCTGCAAAGACTAGGGAGAGCAATTTTGTCTCTTACATCATTAAGATTCATGTATTATTGTTCACTAAGAAGTTATAACAAAAGAATGAAAAATAAACATCCTCATAAATACTTAAATTCCAGACACCTCTGGTTCTACGTAGCAATTCTTTAGTGTTACTCCTCTCAACAGCAGTATTGTTACTTTGGATTGGTAAACCATTGACTTAGACTGTTACAAATTGAGTTATTTATTAAATACTATCCATTTATTAGCATATTATCATTAGAGCTTTGCGGGTCTTGAAGCCTGTCGTTAATGGCAGAACAATATCTTTGAAAAAGAAAGCTTTTCTTGTATACATATTGTGTATCATCTCTGCTTTTCCAAAACTTCTGCAAAGCGGTAGAATAGTAGGATTTCCTAATTCACTAGCAAGCCAAGTGCTTGTATCTATGATACTCTCCAGATAAAACACTTAGAATACACTCATCTGTGAATGCAAAGCTAAAGCTGAACAGTGAATTCTCCTTAAGGCCTGATTTTCCAGGCAGTTTTTTGCCTATGGAGATGTTTCAGCATTAATTTTGATCATATTCTCTTTCACACCCTCTATCTAAGGTACTAAAAAGGGAATTCACAGGAATTCGTAAGGTGCCATAAGCAATGTTCTCAGAAGTGTAAAAGAAATGAATACGATAATAGCTTTCAAACTAAGTTCTCCTCGATGTGTTTAGTTCACTGGGTGTTAAAGAACATTTAGTAACAGTTTTAAAGAGTCAAATGAGGATGCAATCAGAATTCATCAGGTAAGGCACTACCCAAACTGAATGTTATACCCTCTTTGTGTGTGCTGTAAAGGTTTCTTTCCCCACTTGACCTGTTCAGATGAAACCTGTCTGGCTTCTTCAGAACACGTTTTTCAGGGACATTTATCAGAGCATTGGAAAAGATGGGATTAATGCTTTTCTATTGTATTTCCCCCCCTTTTTTTTTTTTTTCTTTTTTCTTTTTAAGCTTACTGTTTAATATCTCAGCCCACTTTGCATAATGGAAGCTGTCAAGCTTCTACTGGAAGTTTCTTTCTTACCAAAGGCAGCACATTGATCATGTCCACTGCTGGAAGTTCTTTTCAAATCAGGTAAATACTGTTCTCTTACTGCCAAAAATTCAAAGGTTGATGGATTGCCAGGTGTGGATTTTTCTTGTTTCACTACTGCTTAATTCCTTAAGACTGTTGCAGACAAAAATAGTTGTCTAGACTGTCTTACAATGATGTTGGAATCTCAAGGACCTATTATTATACTATAACATATCATTGATAACTATCTCCCTTCAATAGTAGTTAACATGACAGATTTACAACAGCTTTTGATGTCCTGTGTCATTGTTGTATATGATACTGAAAATGCTATGGTGGAACATGAGGTGGGATACTCATGTGGGACCTTCTTAATTAAGGAATATGTTCCAAGAATAAGACTCAATACATATGAAACTATCTCAGACTGGTAGGATACACAAAAGCTCGTTATCACTACAAGAAAATAAAACTGTCAGAATAAATTTGTTTTGATTATTAAAGGTAAACAATAATCATAGAATCATAGAATAATTAGGGTTGGAAAGGAACTTAAGATCATCGAGTTCCAAACCCGCTGCCATGGGCAGGGACACATCCCACTAAACCATGCCACCCAAGGTTCTGTCCAACCCAGCCTTGAGCACCGCCAGCAATGGAGCATTCACAACTTCCCTGGGCAACACATTCCAGTGCCTCACCACCCTTACAGTAAAGAATTTCTTCCTCATATCCAATCTAAACTTCCCCTGTTTAAGTTTGAACCCGTCACCCCTTGTCCTCTCACTGCAGTCCTTAATGAAGAGTCTCTCCCCAGCATCCCCATAGGCCCCCTTCAGATATTGGAAGGCTGCTATGAGGTCTCCACGCAGCCTTCTCTTCTCCAGGCTATTGAACTTCAAGAAGGCTAATAATATGAGTAGGCAACATTAATTCTTGTCACACACAGTCTCAGAAGAAATAATCTGAAATATTCATATAAAATATTAGCCACTAAGTCAGTTGTGAAGGGAACCCTCCTGCATACTGCACAACAAAAAAATATTCAAACTTGCAACATACAAAATCCAGGAAGCACAAGGAATGAGACAGAATATACTATGGGAATAAATGTGACACCACCTCTTAGAAACTCTCTTAGAACTGACCATCTCAGTCAGCAAGCATACTTTTTGGGCAACCATACTATACCACAATGTGTGAGAGAATAAATCGATCAAACTTCATCTTAAAAGCTCAGAGTCAGTGTGATCCTGCAACCATGATTTTTAAGCTAAACTGAATAGCTAAAAGGCCCTCTCTGATTTTAAGATCAGCTGGCACACAGTCTGGCGTCATTCATGTCATTAAGCTCTCTTTCTTTCCCCTATAGGTTAGCTATAGACAAACTGCCTATTAAGAATGAATCATACTTGCTCCATGAACAGAAATTTCAACGAAGAGTGCTGACCAAAAAAGCACATTGTTCCAACGAAATTGATAATTCCGTGTGCTCATTTCCTTACATACCTAAGTTTGTTGTATTGTTGTAGCTCATTTCCTGGATGATCCTCTTTTGCTTAACAGCTTAGTGATTAAACCATTAATTTAAACCAGTCTGCTACTCAAAGAGGACCAGGGGATTTTCTGACTGGCAAATTATTACGAATCAATGAGCAATATCAGCTCTTCTGGTCCTTCATGTATGAGTCCAAATAGCGAGACTACTATGGGGATTTCTCAGGGTGGGGATGAAGGTGCATGAGGTACAAGTCCAAACTAAGAGCCAGGTCTAATATAACAGCTTTGTTCATCTTCTACTTCCATAGGCTTTCATATCTTTTCCCAAAAACTTACACGCATTAATTAAATATAAGGAATTTATGAGCTTAACCTTGATATGCTTAATTGATGAGCTTATTATTTTGGCTGTGAAGTTTCCTGAGACATACTATAGTTATTAGTCCAAGCTTTGGAAAGAACCACTGAACCATGACACTGAAGCATGAGTAAAGCAATTGGCAGTTTTGCTCTTCTGAGTTTCAGATCCACCAATGAAATATTTACTCTTCACTTAGGAAAGATAAACCAAAAAAGCCTTAAAGACTTTCCCAGAGTTGTACTTATGACAGACAAGGAACGTGTATGACCATACACCAAACATCTGCACATTGGCTGTGAAAATAGCACAGATACCTTTGAACACATAAGAGCTAGTGGAGGGATGCAGATGGATAAATACTAAGGCACATCTTGGCAATCTTATAGGTCTTCAGGCTTTATGCATTCCCTTTGCAACCTATTAGTGATCTATCTACTAATATTAAATAAGCTCCTTTAAGGAATTTTCCCTAGATTGGTTTGAAACAGGAACACTCAGATTTAAAATAGGTATTCCTTCATTTCAGTTAAAAATAAAATAGTTTTTGTGCTGAAAACTCAGTGCAAGAAAACTTCCACATGAACAAGATGAGGTGGTTTACTTAGGACAAAATAACTTTAATCTGGAGTGGAAAAAAAACAACCTAAACCCAAAATTAAAACCAAAGAGGCCATAATCTGCTATTCAGCTCTTGGGCAAATACTAATATAGTAGGATATTATTTTAATCACAGACATCTTTAATGACGACAGGAATTTTTCCTCTTGGAGGAAAAATTCAGGACATTTCTAGTCTTACACAGTGAGGAATTATATTGAACTCAAGAAAGAATGAACCATGTACTTTGTCAAATTAGAACTTAAATTAGAAATTAGTGGCTTGAAATATATCACTACGCATTAAAATTCCTATTTTTAATAATGATTTTAAAATGTAATCAAAACTCCTTGGTTCAATCTTCATTTTGAATGCTTTTCCCCAATTAGTCTTATTTGTCAAAGAAAAGATTTCTGTCTATCTTTATTGGTCAGGCTTAGTTACTAGAACACATTATTTAAGGCAATTTAATCCCCAGTACTTTCTAGCAACCCAGACAATACACTAAATTGTTATTAATTTATTTAAATAAATATATAGCTCCATATACATATGTTCAGCCTTTTCATTACTTTGGGAAAGGGTGAATGAAGTCTTACCAGATATTGACTGATATTTTACTCCCAATTTGTAACAAGTATGTTTGCACAGATATGGGGATTCAGATGAAAGTACCCAACACCAACAGCATAGAGTTGTTCTTGTTAGTTAAATATTCCCCTTTCTTCCTCCTGCTTCCAGGTGTTTAAATCAACGTTGAAAACTGCAGTTGGAACAAGGCCAGATGACTCTGCTGAACAAACTGCAGAAACAAACTGAAAAATATTTTTTGGAATGTGAAAGAAGAGGTAATGAGGCAAAAAGCTCCCCAAACCACTGTTGGCAAATTAATAAGTAATTCTAAGTATGCCATTTTAAAATCTAAAATTTATTTAAACTTTGATCAGACAAATATTTGTAGTTTTGTCCAGCTTTAGTTAATTTTGGCAATAAAGGTAAAGGTGTGTTTTATTTTCTCTATCAGAGTCACAAGTAATGTGGATATGTTAGATAATCTATTGAGCTGTACTTTATAATATGCAATCTAAAAAAAAATTTAAAATATTTGAAAAATTCCCCCTTCTGCTGCTGTGTAAGAAGCATATGCTAGTGCCAACTTATGAGAAAATCCATTTGCTTCTGCATATTATTTTTTAATTTATTGAAGTTATACAATTACATAATGACAAATGGTCCTTTTAAATATTTTTTTTTCTTAATCCCAATGTCATATGAAACAGGAGTTAAATCAGTTTTCATAAATAATGGGGTTTAGGTGAAATTAACATTCTTATTTTTTAAATCTTCAAAACGCCACAGCACAAACACACACTTGTTCAAAGCATTTCTAACTTCTTTCATAAAATGGGATCCTATAGTAGAAGCAGTAGAATAAATGTTTTGGGGTTTTGGTTTGCATTTTTTTATTTTCTGCCACTTTTAGGACTGTGTTTGATTTTGGGAGGCTGTAATGCTCTAGTATGCATCTTATTGTCTGATGCTGGACCATATGTCCAGCCAGAAGGGGAGGCAAGAAGTGCCCTGGAGAAACTCTGAGTCTCGCTTCAGTGGCTCCTGGACTCAGGAAAGACCTGATGCACTGTGGTTCCCTTATGCCCTATGGAAAACTTTTGTTCCCTTTCCAGAACAAAACTGTTCCTTCTCCTGTATTCCTTCTCCTTTTTTCTGTCTTTCTTCATTTCCCCTTCTTTTTTTTACCTTTAGAGACTCTCTTTTCCAGTTGCCGGTATGATGAGTTTTCATGACTAGAGTGATTGTAAACAGAAATTAACAAAGTCCGTAACACGCACTGCATGTATAAAATTGGAGACAGGTATTAAACAGTCTGGCTGATTTATTTATATAGGGCTATTGATTTTCCTCTTCTCTCTATGAACCAGAAGGTGGCATCTGATTACTGGCTTGTAAATTTGCATGTCTTCTACCTTCACTGCACTGCTCAACTTTAGTGATTTCTTTATATATCTATCAACATGAACACAAATAAAAAAATGCCCAGCTGTCTACATTCTTCAGTCAAGCACACATATATATGATAGTAGAGTGAGACCTCATTTGGAGTATTGGTGCAGTTCTGGTGTCCTCAACATAAAAAGGACATGGAACTGTTGGAACAAGTTCAAAGGAGGATGATCAGGGGATTGGAGCACCTCCTGTATGAAGATAGGATGAGAAAGTTGGGGCTGCTCAGGCGTGGAGACCTCATAGCAGCCTTCCAGTATCTGAAGGGGGCTATAAGGATGCTGGGGAGGGACTCTTTATTCGGGACTGTAGTGATAGGACAAGGGGTAACGGGTTCCAACTTAAACAGGGGAAGTTTAGATTGGATATGAGGAAGAAATTCATTGCTGTAAGGGTGGTGAGGCACTGGAATGGGTTGCCCAGGGAAGTTGTGAATGCTTCATCGCTGGCGGTGTTCAAGGCCAGGTTGGACAGAATCTTGGGTGGCATGGTTTAGTAGAAGGCGTCCCTGGCCATGGCAGGTGGGTTGGAACTAGATGATCTTAAGGTCCCTTTCCAACCCTAAATATTCTATGATTCTATGATTCTATGATTTAACCATATGTCAAACTGTTTTGTTTTAAGGATCTTAACTCACTGTGCATTATTGATAGCAACCCAATCCAGGAGCTTGGCATTATTATTACCATTCTCCAGACAAGAAAATAAAATCAAAAGATATCCAGAGGTCTCCTTCATAGGCAGACAGGGACAGAAAGGTTGCAACAAAGCATGGAATACTTAGATTTCTTTGCTCTCACTCAGAGTCCTTCAACTACAAAATCAGTTAAACCAGATAGCCTATTCTACAAAATCATGCAATTTTTAGACTCCTATATGTCTCTTCCTCGAGTGTCTGACATTAGTTTGTATACTTTTCAGGCCTCAGTAAGCAACTAGTATTTGGGATTCAATTCAGTCTGATGAAGATGGACATGTATTCCATGTCCCCAGTATAGCTGATCCACAAATGAGTTGTTTCTGTCAACCTGTAAAAGTTCAGGTCTTTTTTATCAAATAGGTCATGCTTTTAACCCTAAAGGCATCTGGTTCAATACCCTTTGTACTGAGTAAAAGTTCTTACACATGATTGTCATCATATCAGAGAAAGGATTTTTGTAAGAACAAATATATAAAATGTTGGCTTTCCTCATGAGAAGAAGCTGGGCAGATGTGTAAAGAGCTCTCCATGTAGACTGTTGGGTTGATAGTACAGCAGTTGACAAGTCCGCCATTCTAACTACTTTTGGAGGAGTTGTATCATGTTGATTGCTAATTGTCAGGATTCAGATGCTTGGAACATTGTGGCCTCAACCAACAGAGGCTGTTTGCTGTCAAATGGTCCTTTTCTGAAAGAAAGTGTTGCTGTAGTTTTTATAGACCACAGGCAAGATCTGCTTGTGCAACTTAAGAAGACAAGCTGTACTCTGGGCATCTGGAAATGCCAACAGATGGCTCATGTTTCTCCTCAACCCGATGAGCAGAGATCTTGAGCCATACAAGATCATTTAGAAAATGCACAGAAAGCTGGACAAACACAGGCGAATTTCTGAGTTTCATGGGTAAGCCAGAAGACCAACCTTCATCTCCAGGGAGGGAGCAGGAATTATGGTTGCAGGTTGTGAATCTTGAGCATTGCAAGGTGACAGGAACATGGTGAAACAGCAGTCAAGACTGGAAGATGGGAACTGACAGGAGTGAGCTGCTCAAAATCAAAAAGAATATAGTTAAAGGTGATGGGATACTGATTTATATAATGCAACAGTAAAGAAACAAGAAGGAATATCTTGGGCCAAAGGAAAGCTGTCTGGGTCAAAATCACACAGGAGAAAAAAGATAAAATAGTTATTGGTGCAGTAATTCTTGAAGTTACTTATATGTTGTCAAGAGAAGCTATGTGAATACAGGAAGTGGTTTTTGCAATGATTTCATGCACATAGTGTTTTTTATAAACATACATGTGCATATACTTACAGACATAAATAAATATATGTATTTTGCATTGCAGTATGGTTATAAATTATACAATCTATATGTTTCCAAGATTAAAATGTTATTATGAACTAAATCATTATGAACAGGTTCTAGCTCCCAATTGAAAGCTGAAGAACAAAAAGACTTACCGAGAAGATTCAGTTATTCTTATGATCTGGCATATTTCTCTGAAATATTCAATGAGCAAACGTGGCAGATCAGGTTTGGATTGAGTTTTTTGGATTAGGTATTTTGACAAATAATAAGGGTGCTATAGGAAGCAGATCCATTAAGAAGGTTATGCATATTTGAGCAAGGAGAACTCACTGAATGTGAGTAGTGGTTGAAGTAAACAATCTGTTCACCTGCTTGCCTTTTTGCTCATCCCACCTTCATAACTTACACATTTTTTTTCCTTGCTTCATACAAATCTTTTTGCATTGCTTTAATTTATTTTCTAGTTCTCACTTGGTTTTATTCTTGCAATTCTTATTTTAATTTCCATAAGGCATCCTTTTACACTGGTCAATATATTTCAAATCAATTTATATTTCTGATCTTGTCTCTGATTCTGATGAATATTCAGGAATCTGGGAGAGATAAATGGCATATGCCAGGAAGCATAAGATCTAACTGCTTTTCTAGGCAAAGAAATTTCAGGGATTAGAAAGGATCCAGTAGAAATTTGGGTAAATAGATAAGTTTCAGTCATCAAAACAATGAAGAATAGCCTCCAAATACAAGAATTAGGAGTAGAAATTACTCAGCTCTCAGGGTCAAGTTTATCATGCATTACTGATATCAGTGTTTATGGTAATGAAAACTAAGCAATTCAGAAAGACTTTTCTGTCCTAAATTTTGCAAAAAGGAGCAGAAAGAATGAGATTCTCTTGCACCATATAAAATATTGACAGAACAAACATCTGCAAATAAAACCACACCAAAATTCCTTCACAGTCAGTGGGGAGACAAACTACCATTGTGTGGTCTGATATCTCCTCTCTTAGAAATCAGATTTTAGAGGATCTTAACTGCTTAGGAAGAGAAGCTCTACAAATAGCTTAGACACAGGTGTCGCTATTTGGGTTTGGTATCCATAACTACCACATTGTAAATTAGAGAAATTGATCTGTTTATGAATTATAAGATAGCTGCCATCACTTTGCTCTTTAAAAAATAAAGTGCATGCATGTGTGTGTATACATAAATATATCTGTGTGCATAGATATGTATGTATAGCTCCTGCAAATTACTTCAAAATGGAAAAATATACATGAGCATGTAACTAATTTGTTACATCCTTCTGCTACTGCAGTGTTATACAAAGCTTTTATTTATAAAAGATAGTAATTTTGTTCTAACATGCAGAACACCTGGCTCCCCAGAATATCATTATGGAGAAGGAGTGCTTTTATTGGTTTATGGCTGCAGCTATCAAAAACCAATAAGAACAGTAAACGTGTTAACTGATATCTAATTGTCTTTCTATAGCTGGTTTGACAGAATAAACCACGAGAACCTTCTGGAAGCATTGAAAGTATTAATAAAATGGATTTGCTATGCACATTTATTGCTGATCATAGGACTAAGCACATGAGCACAGGCATACATGAAAATTACATTATTAAGCTGCATGAAGTGTTCTTACGTTTTACCTGGACTTCATTGTTTGCTGTTTTGACCTGGGAAGCAAAAACAGAGAGAAAATAGAAAAACTGGTTCAATCATGTAAATAAATAAAGAATTAAAATATTAGACTCTCCCTTCTTAATGGTTTGCAAATTCGGGCCACACTTACCCCTCACATACGTTGAGTAAGGCCTGTCACAACAAGGAATCTGGAATATAAGCTTTTATCTTTGATCATGTTATTAACTGTTTTACATTTTTTGGCAGATGGAGCTTATCCACAGTAAGAAGAAATAAGCACAAACTCTAATTTTTTTATGACAATTTCAAATACATTTCATTTTTATTGAAGAATAACAGATCTCCTGAATTGTCTGAAACATTGAAACACACTTACTGGAGTAGACGTACATTACTGCAGCCCTTCCACAGTCCCTCGCCATCCAACAGCACCTGCCTTTGACAGAGGAGCTTCTGCTTAGAGATTTTCTCAGAGCAGAGGAGTGTGTGTGTTTGGATGTGTACATGATTGCACAAGTTGGAGAAAGAGATAGAGCTTTTCTATCCAGAAGAAAAAATCCAGCCTAATTGTGGAAGATTAAACCTATTCCTTTAAAACATTTCCATACTGTGAACCTTTTATAGCTGCAAATAGATTAAAGGGGTGTTTAAAGGTATGGCATTAAATGAGTACAAATAACTGTTTTACGTAAGTTGCCTGGGGTACATCAGTAGCCTTCTAAATGATCAAAAGGTATAGCTGGAGGCAAGGTCCAAAACCACCTGCTTATATAAAAGACTTTTATATGAGGTAGCTGATATCATACATTTATATTGATCTTCCTTTAAACACTGTAATGAAATCAGCATCAAAATTAAAGTAATGTTATATCTACCTTAAAGAGACGGGAGCAGGGAAAGTATAGCTCCATCCTTGAATTGCCCCGTGTGCAGCTGCACTGGGATTGTATAATACACCTGTGTCTGTCTGTGGGTCAGCAAGTCTAAGCTGTCTTAAGCTTTTTAAAACTGATTTTGACATTGATTCAGAAAAGCTCTGAGGAGCATACTTCACTTTAAGCTACAGAAGTAACTACATGAGTAGTTTCACCAAGCTTCACTGAGGACTTCAGCCTGCCCTTAGCACTTTGCTGAATGGGTTTAGATCTGAGTGTAAGGATATTTTGCTTTTGAATAAGACCTGGACCTCTTAGAGACACCTTACCATTATTGTTTGGGTGGACTAGGGTATTTTCAAGCAGAATTTAGGGCAAAAGTTCATTTATAAATAAGTGACAATTTTCTGCTGAGTGTGGGGCTTCCAAAAATTTCACACATAATCACATGAAGCATTTCACAGTTATGTATAATGTAACAGCGCAAGAGCCTTCACTTTCCTAAGGAAAGATAAATAACGTGAACACCTGCAACATTATTAATCTCTGCACATTGGTGATACCATTTTCTTTAGCTTTACTTTTTGAATCAGTTCAGCATATCTTGATATTTTTACTTTACACTCTCCTAAGCAAGTTGCTTCTTGAATGAATAGCCAGTATTTATTCAGTCAGTAGCATAAAATGTAATAAACAGATACTAACAGTATAATACAAATAGAAAGCACTATGTGTTCATGACTAAAGGTGAGGCACAAAAAGTAGGAAGTGAAATATGAATTTGGAATTTCATTAATTTCATGTCATGAAGCCACGATTGGCAAAACCAGGACTATCTTTCTGTTGCTTGTCTACCAAGAGAAGTTTTAAAATAGCAGCTAACAGTAAGTGCTCATGATATGGCTTCCCTAAATAGTACTTAAATAAAACTGCAGCGCAGCCTCATGTTTTTCAGGATTTGGGGTCAATCTGTGCCTGATATTTCTTTTTTACAATATTGCTGAGATGTTTCTTAGCTAAATTTTCTTCCTAAGAAGATTTTTTAATTATTATTTTATTATTTTTTTTTTTTTAGGAAAAAAAATAAAAACCTGAGCTCAGACCTGGACCAGATTGATTTTTCTTGCTAAAATAGGGCAATGTAACTGATGTTTTATTTCCTCCTTACCATATAAAATTTTACAATATATAAATATATTGTAAATAAATGTATAAAAATATATAACTATTTTACAATACAAAATATTTAGTTCATTTTTAACAGGAAGGAAAGAAAAACCAAAACCAAGGAAAATCCCTAAAAAGAAACCTGAAAGCCTGAAAGGGCATTGATCAGCTCCTTCTCCCCCATGAACACATGCACAATAGAAAGCTTTTAAAGTGTCCTTATTGTCAAGATATTGACCTTGTTTAAGAAAGAAAATGACATCTTTTTGTTCTGCATTTATTTTCTAACTTAGCAACTTCCATCCAAAAATGGGGTAAAAAGAAAAAAATATTTAAAAAAAAACTGCTTTTTTGAGATTTATACAGCTTAGACCATATTGCTTATAAAAATGTGGAAAAGCCCACAACTACGTGCATTACTTTTACATAGAAAAGTGTTTACAAAGTCTAGGGAAAAGAAAGAAACAAAAAAAACACAGCCAACCTCAGCGTTTAAAAACCTTTTTCAAGACATCATTTTTCTCTCCAAGGTGCTGAGCTGGCATCAATAAAAATCCTCTCTTTGAGAATAAAATTCAGAAAGTCAAAGCAGTTTTCCATTTTAGAGGAAGATTCTCAGTGTATTTGCCACTATTTCAATGAGTTTTTCCTCTCTCTAGATAGTCAATATAAGAATGCTAACCATATTTTTAAAAAGATAGAAAACAAAGAATTGTGTTATTTAAGCTAGTGTATAAAGACTGAAAAATTCTTGATAAAGTTATGCTAAAGTCACTAAGATGACATCTGTGTAGCAATGATGTGGAGGTACTTGGAGAGGGAGAAACCAAAAGCAAGAAATGAAAAGGTCCTGTATACAGTAATGCGAGCTGAACATGGTGAATGTGGGAAGATGTGAACCTGGTTTCTAATTTTTCTTCCAAGTTCATAGATCAGTGAGGCTGATCTGGTGCAGAGTGTAATGCAGCCTGCAGTGGTTCTGTTCTGATCTGTTCTATTTTATTCTATTCTGTTGTGTTCTATTCTGTTCTGCTCTACTCTATTCCATTCCATTCTGTTCTATCATAGTCTATTCTATCCCATTCTATCCTATTCTATGCTAGTCCAATAAAATCGAGGAGAAAATCCTCCAACACCTATACTGAGAGCTTTCCAAGCCAACACAGAGGCTTTTGCTACCTCTACAGTAACAAAATAAAAAAGTTGAAGGCAGAGTCAGGTACTGGCGTGTATTTTGTGAAAACTGTAATGTGGGCTCTGTCACAGTTATAGCATGGGCCAGTAAGCACTGACTCAACGTCTAATCATGGACTGAGGGTCTACACTGACCACCCTTCCTAACAGCCAGTTTGGGTGCTAATGTCTGTTTGAGGCAGAGAATTACCTGAGTTTCATGGGGAGCAGCTGGTTACTATATAGATGTGGATCACAGTGTCAATACCTGCTCTTGAGCAGAGTTTAGAAATGTAATTCTTGTAGTCACAACACTTGTTCTGGGCTTTATCAGGACCCTGAAATTGCATGCTGTCCCACTGTCGAGGCAAGGGTAAAGAAACAATTTTGAGGCTGAATTCAGAAAAGTAGTTCAGACTACAAAGGATTCTTTCATCTTTTATCTTTTTAATATTTCCTTTTCTCCCTTCTTTTTATAATAGGTCTTTTTTTGGATGGGATCACTGAAAGCATCCCTAATTTATTCATTTTCGTCTAATTTTCTATTTTCACCACCAGTCAGTGTTTTCCTTTCTCCCTTGCCTTTTTCCCTTGGGAAGGCATCTTCCAAAACCCAGGATGTGAATAGTCAAGTTCCTAGGGAATCTGAGGTTTGCTTTTAGTGGTTTACCAAGTTGTCCATAACATTTCTTTAATAAACAGCTTTGGAATGCATGAGGCAAAGGACTGTGTTCACATTGCTTGTGTCACCTGCTGGTGCTTCCCCATAGCAAAAAAATAATAAAAAATACTAGAACTAAGAACAACCCACAATACATCAATAAATAAATAAATAAATATCAGCTAAATTAATGCAACTTATCTCCAAACCGGCAGTTATCGGAACAGGTGTGTTCTAAGCATTGTTCTGATTGCTAAAACCCTAATTTAGAGGTTTGACTACAAAACATATGGCAAGCATGACATGATATAAAAAATGCAACAGAAAAATAAAATGATCAGGCACTGAGATAATTTCATGCTCCCAGATAATGAATTCAATTTAATAAAGGTACACAAATATATATCAATCCCCAATGGCCCTTTCCTAGACACTAGCAAGCAGATTCTTTCTAAGCATCTTGTAGTTTTTAGGAAATGTCTGCGAGGGATGCATCTGTTTCTAATTCACTACCAGATTTCTATAAAAATGACTAAGATTAAAATAGAGTGCACCTCATGAAAACTCAGGGACAAATCAAAAGAGACTGAATGAAAACCTCCCTTATAACAAAATACAAAGAGCCAGGGAGAACACTGTTTCTTTGAAGTGTGCATGTTGGTAGAAAGACCACTCTGAATAGGACAATGAATTTTCCAGTCCTGAATCTGTAGTTACTCCTTACCAAGAGGCACATAAACTGGAACAAAAACTGTTGGAGATGGTAGCATGAAGAACGTTGAGCTAGCAAATATCATCTATCATCTTGCTGCCAATGAATGCTGAATTCACCATCTCTCTTTGTGATACATGATATAGGAGACCAAAGCAAATACCTGTTGTCAACACTTGGAACTAAAAAGACCACCTGCTTGGATTGATTGGCATGACTTGCCTCTAACAAAAGCTGCCTCAAAAAGACTACAGGACAGAGACAGGCAGGCAGAGTTCAGAAGGAACTTAAATAGCACCACATGATCCCCACAACAACTTTATCTGAATCCTGCTCAAAGCCACCTCCCCTTGCTTTTTAATTCACAGGTTACTGATGTCTTCAGAAGTGAAAAAAAGAAAGGAAGAGAAGAAAGGAAATAGTTTTCCCTCTGCTTTCTGCAAGAATAACACAGTTTATTTGGCTTTGGTTATGGGCAATCATAGTTATGATTTCAGAATCATGATTTAGTTGTACTCTCTGGCCAAATATTGCTAGATATCTCACACAAATATGCGTTTAAGTTGAAGAGTACAGTGTCTAGAAATAATATGCAGTATTTGGTGGTCTGACAGTCTTGCAGAGGTCATGTCCTTGACTTGATTTTTTTCCCAAATGTGAAGAAGTTTCTGCCAATAGAAACATACCAGGATGTTCTACCTTTCATCAGGAGAGTGGCTACCAGTTCCCCTGTCCTGTATTTTGTTGTCTGCAAGACAGCAAGGTAATAAGGTAACTTGCTGTCTGGTATTGCCTGCCTCCCACTGAGACGTTTCTTGGAGTACCATGACTCTCTGCTCCTGACCGTGCTGCATGCCATTTGAAATCTGCTCACAATATGTCTCTAATACTCATGCCACAGCTTGCTGAACCCTGAAATATCATTAAATCCATGTAAGGCAGTAAGTGCATCAAGTACATCATATTCAATTTCCTACTGGCTGCAACCTGGTATTATCTGCATTGTTGAAAGCTGCTGACATATAATTAGGATAGTTATTTTTACATTCTTAACCCTGATGCAAATAATGAAGTAAAGGGATGGTGTGTCTGTATTGGCACTGCTGAAACTGAAAAGAGCAGGAGCTACTGATGAAGTAAAGAGGGTTTGATAAACTTTCTCCCAAGGTCAAGTTGTTGGATAACTAAATGTGGAAAGATGCATCTGCAGATGATCGTCATGCTGTCTATAGACTGCCAAAAACATAATGACAAGATACTTGAGTTTTTATCCAACTGTGACAAAATAAGCTTGAGTGTCTCAGTAAACAAGTTCAAGAAGTAACAAATAGACATTGGAGCTCTAGAACTTCCTCATGATGGTGTCATGAAAGTGAACAAACACCAGCTACTCTAAAGTGTCCATTTGTTTGGTCTCTTGAGCACTTACATCACTGACTTTGTTCAGAACTAAGCCTTTTACTGAGATTGTAATTATTTCAATTAAAAATAAAAACCAAGGTAAAAATATTTGGCATAACAGTCCAGTGGTTAGATTAGTGATGAGGAAGGCAGAAGACCTTCTCTGTAGGTTTTCCTTGAGTTGTGGGCTGGTTATGACAGCAGTTCCTACATACAACCAGAATTTTCTTGTTATTGCATAGATAGATCTCTACATGTTTTCTACAGCGCCACTGCTCCAGACTGTCAAGATTCACGAAACTGTATGAAGAAAAAAGAGAGATGTGTCGTTAAGGCATTTGGCTGGAGGAAGGAAACTTTAGTTTCTTCCTTTTGCAATGTTTCTAGTTTGTAGAAAATAACTATCTAATGCTGAAGGAGCATCATTATTTTTAACACTTTCAATCTGGCTTAGAAATCTTATATCAAAAGTAAGGACACCAAATTCTGCCTCCTCCTACCTAACTAAAAAAAATAAATCATAATTTAGCTGCTCCCTTTAGGTTCACAGGTGAAAAACTAGGAGTCAGTTTCCTTCCTTGCAGCCTTTGCATCCCAAAGCTTGTCTTATAAAGTTTTTGAGAACAGATATTCACATTTGGTGCTTTTAGAGCCAAATGCATGCATGAATAAGTGGACTATAATACTCTGAGGGAAATGTTATTAATATAACCAGGACAGGTTACTGAAATCTATATATGCCTTTACTCATTTTTAAGGGTAATTTTAGCTTTTTTTTCCCCAATCTATATGTTTGGGTTTTTTTTTTCCTTTTAAAAACAAGTTTAATTTCCAAGAAAATGTTTTCAGTATTTCTGACCAAGGGATTTTTTTTTAATCAAATACTAAGATTATATTGGCAAGGTTACAATATGTAGCAACCATTTTTATTAGTATTCTTTTTTCACTCACATCCAGAACTAAGAAATACACCAAACACCAATGGGCATGTTTTATGAATCGCCACCAAAAAAAAAAAAAAAAAAAAAAGAAAGAAAAAGGATAAGATAGAGCCCCAGTGAAAGCAATGAAAACATTTTCCTTTCAAAGCTTTTATTTGGTTGCTAGGAAAATATTTATGAAATGCAGTTTAATGCATTTGCTGAAAATTAACACAGAGATGCATTTGCAGGTAATTAACCTATTCTCAAAGAAAGCAATTGGGAAATGCTTGATTAATGTTTAAGGCATAAGATACACAGAAAAAATGTAGGCAAAACTTCATCATGGCACCCAGGAGACCACTGTGTGACACAATCTAGAGTCTGTATGTAGCTCACTCTCCACAGGAACTAATTTTGAAGCAGCAGAATGCTGTGAATTGTCTGTAAAACACTGTAGAAGAAACTCAGCGTAGAACAGAAGGCATGCTCTCCCTAGGAAGAATGCTGATAAAATTTTAATGAAGTAACATGTTGTCATGGGGATTTGTTGCTATTCATTAATTCATTGTGCTTTTCCCCTATAGTTTTGCTGAAGTTGAGTGACAAATTGTCAAGTAGCAATCTTAGAGGTTTTAAGTTTCTCATTGATAATCTAACTTTCCTGTAAATTGTTTTAAAAGATCTAGTGTTTATGGAATAAGCCCTCTGAGGTATTAGTTAGACTCATCGGTGTAAGGAGAGTCAAGGGATGGACTATATTTACAATCTTCCCTTGACCACCTCTCTATCAGTCTGACTGTAATATCCACCTCCTAGACAAATGTTCTCACATGTCTGAATATTTTCAGATATGCTTGTATCATTATCATGCCTATTTTTTAAAAGCTATAACAACTGACCTGAAAAATGTATGTATTTTCCCACTGAGGGCGGAATAAGAGACCAGCCTGCAGACTGGGATGGGTATTGCTTCTCCGCAAGTCACTGTTATAAAATAAGTTTATCCTGTTGTCTGGTCACTTGGTTGTGAGATCTATGGTGATTCTTCTGCTGTTTGTTATCAAAACAACTCCCAAGTTAGTGAGTGGCTATGGGAATCTGCATTTACAATAAGGCAAGTACATGAACAAAACTTATTTTCTTGACCAACATTTCAAAACCAGCAGGGCTCATCTTCACATCATAAAATGGTGGGATACATGAAGAAAGAAAGAAGTTTAGTGGCCTTCATATGGGGACACACATTGACTTATTCATGGCTTTGGCTCTCAGGAGCTGAGTTTTATTTCCTTATGCAATGTATGCTTCCCCATCAGAGTATGTCTTCTGTCTTAAGCTTTGCAAATATTCATCCACAGCACAGACCTTTTCAGTGTTTGATGGCAAGAAAATATTTCTGTATATGAGAAGTTACCTTCAACTACATGAATGCTACAGAGAATGACAAGAACCAGCTGTTTCAGTTGGTTTCAGTTGGATCAGTTGTTTCTCGTTTAGGCTATTGCAAAGATTTTAGTGTTTTTCTGTGTAGGGCAAATACTGTCAAGGTTTTCAGGCATAAGGTGGCTTACATTTTACACAACGAAGATATACACATACCAAAGCATTGCTAAAGGATAGTATTTTCCTGGGCTGACTTCCATCTGTTTTCCAGATTTGATGATAATACTGTAATTGAAATGGGGTATAATATCAGACATGATCATGAAAAGTGCTGGATTGCAGATTTTTAATTCCCCCTAATATAGCTAAGAATGAACATCGTGTTTTTAAACAGACACTTGGAGGCATCTCTGTTTTCCCAGACTTGCCTAAATGTCAGCAGTGGATGTGCTTATGCAGTTAAGTAGGGGATATGTAGGAGAAAAATTTATTTGATGCATATAATGATCTTCATTTAGTTATTTTAATGATAGCACCCATGGTTTTGAAGCACCACCTCCAACTGGAGGAATTTCTCCTCGAAGAATCACCATAAATTTCTCCTTACTATTTCTGTGTTAGTGTCCAGAACAAACATTCCCAACCACCACAAACTGGAGCTCTAATTTGTTCAGTCTACTAGGAGCAGCTTTAAAAAAAAAAAACCTTAAAATTTTGAATTTCATTATCAGCTGTGTTTTATCAGAGCTCATACCAATGCTGCGTTGGCTGGCCTATTCCCACACTATGTGGCTGGAGATGAGAAAACTAAGTATATAAGTTTAAAAGAAGCTACCTCAATGGTATCAAATCCCTGCAGACTGAATTCACCCATCTCGCACCTCATGCTTTTCTACAGAGCTGTCAGGTGGTAGAAAATTTGAACCACCTACTGCTGGGGCTATGCCACAACTAAACTAAGAATCTAAAGTTCTAAGAGACTCTCATTGGTACCTCCGGCATCATCCAGTCTTGCCGGTCATGCTCTGGCTTACCTGGAAACAGGATGAGTCCAGAGATTAAGTTTGTCTCTATTAGTGCATTTCTTTTGACACGTTTTCTCACTTCAATATGGTTACAGTAAATCTGAGAAACTCAGAAACAGTAGGAAAAAACACTCAGGAAAAAACAAAACAACAAAAAAAAAAAAAACCAAATAAACAATAAAAAAACCCCACCAAAACTATAGCTCTAATTATGAAGAATTCAAAAGCCAAAAATTTGGACTCTCAGTTTAATTGGTGCAATCACAAATCAGTGTAAGTTTACACCAAGTGAGAATCCAGGGCAGTGTCTGCCTTGTTAGTACTAAGCGGGGAGTTAAGCCAAATTATCCTAATACGCGCTGGATCAGAATCAAGCCTCCTGTGTTCTTCCTCCTAGATTTTCTTTGCTGTCTAGCCTTCTGCATCTAAATCCCTTTTTAAACACTTTCAGCCTTTCATTTCAGTAGGACCTTAACATAATTTGCACTTTACTTCTACCTTTTGCTAAATGATCTTAATGTCCTTTACAGGCATTAATTGATTAAGGCTCTGTCTGCTCCTAAGAGTGGATGTTTTTATCCTCAGTTTATCCAGGGGGATATTGAAACATATCCAAGTCAAGTAACAAGCTCAAGGTCACAGGAGGGGCGTAAAAGAAACCTCCATGCCTGGATCTGCCCTACTACAGTCTCTGCACTTCAGTTGAGCTCATCATCTTGTGTGTGCATGTAGGTCTGGATCTGGCAAGTTTTAGTGAAGCCTTGCAGTGAGATATAATTAATTTGTTACGAATGCCTATAAATAAAATAAATGCTGAAATGATCCACACTTCTCTGTTGTCAAAAGCATCCCCATCTCTCACAATCCCTACTCACTGGCTGCTGACATTATTTCTTGGTTATTGGATGACAGTTCAGTGCCTTGAGTGTTCCTCTCGCTGTAGGGTTAGTAGGATAATTGACAAACCACAGGGACCAGATCCCTGGATTAGGATGACCGGACTGTCAAAACAGCCATGACAAACTCTCACATCAACTTCTACTCCAAGTCAAGTCTATGAGGAAAAAATTCACCTTGGCAGGGCCAGAAGGGAAGTCTTTAGTTTAAATCTTTTCCCACTGCACAAAAAGCTACAGCAGGGGGAGGAGAGAGCATGGATCTTTCTGTTTAATTCATAGAAAACTCTGTTACAGCAAGTCACAATTAATTAGAGTACTTGAGTAAACATTTTAGGGTCCTATTGTGTTTGCTTAATGTGTTTACTGGAATACATGACAGATGTCACTTCTGTTTCTTATTAGAGACTGACAAATGACTGTATGGTCTGCACATGTGAATGCATGGAAGGAATGTAGCCCTTGTGAACACACACACAGATTGACTCACTTTTGCAAGGTCTATATTAGCATCTAAAATTTGTGAGTCTTATTTAAATTAATTACTGTTTACACACAAACTTTAACAATTATAAAGCCTTATAGAAAGATCACTATTAGTATTATTGAATAATATCTACAGGGGTTTTTGCATTTAATTTTTTAAACGAACACTTTAAACAATAGTCAAATCATTTGCTTTACTTCATGTCACTTTTAACATTTCTCTTAGAGCTTCAGGAATTCAGTCACACATCTTTGAAATGACAGCTAGAGTGGCATCTGTTTTTATAAAAAAAAAAGAGAAGTGTTCTCTGTATGAAAATCTATATTTCAAAATGTTAAAAGGAAATTAAAATGCAAACACAGAAGAAGGTTATTTACTTAGTTCTGCCACTAACACATGGGATTGGGACACCTAGGATTCGAAATATTCAATTATTTTTTAAAAATAACACTTAAAAATTGTTCTTCATGCACCACTTGGGCTTTGGAGTATGATCAAATGGTTTCAGAATACTTAATTGGGGTTTTGGGGGCTTTTTGTAAGTTTTTTATTGAGAGTCACATTTAAGACAGAGAAGTGAAACTAGAAAAGATTCAACAGCATTTCTTTACTTAATGTCATGGAATGCAAAACAACTATAGTACTGAGCATGAGAAACCAAAGATAAATGTAGGAGGAAATGACATTTTCTGCATGGAAAATAAAATTACAATTTTGGTTTGCATTTCCCCGAATTTTGAGGTTGTTTTGTTAATGCTTTTTTTCCTCTGTGAGGAAACCAAGTTTCTGCGACTGGAAAAGAATTACCTCCTGAAGATGAGTGGTTTTCATTCAGATGCAGAGTGCCCTCAGGTTTCTGGAGGCAGATATTTTTAATTTAAGACTTCTCTAATTTTTTATGGTTTTTTTAGCTCCACAGTACAGTCCAGTTGTGGACTCTTTAAAGATGGTTCCTGTTCAATCCTTTGATTAAAGTACATCGGCATGTGCAAAATCAGGTTTATTTGTGGTTACAGAAGAATCTGTAAAGAAAAAATAAAACTGAATTTTTAATTATTTTTTTTCCTCATGGTGCATAAAGCAAACATCAAATACACCTAGACCTTTTTAGAAATGTCTTGGTATATGGCCAAATGGCACTTTAGCTGCTGATAGAACTTTGGAAAGAAAACTAATACAGGGACCCAAGTTATATCATCTTCTAGAATTGCTTGTAACAGTCCTGAGTTGAATGAAATTTTATTAGCTTCAGGTGAAGTTTGCTGAAGTCCTGTGTTGTAGGAGTAGAGTCTCCTTTGCTGAGAGCACCAAATAAAAACTTTATTTCTGGCCTTAGGCCAGTCATGCTTATTACCAGTGAAACTTGGTATCACTGGGAGGTCTGAACAAAACCTCCTTTTATTTGTCCAGCCTGCTGCTTCCTTTAGTAACATTGTTCTTCTCTGTGTGGTAAAGCAAATTTGACAGTAGGGGAGGGGAGAGGAGTCACCAACCTGTAGTCATTAGTTTCACATTATGCCAGGTGGATCCTTATTACAGAAGGCATTAAGAGATGTTTTCACAATATGTCTCAATCATTTTTAAGAGTCAAATTATTTCAGAGTTAAGATTCAAAAAGTTAAAGCAAGCCGGAATCATTCAGTACTTGCAGATTTGAATGTATCAGCCTTTAAAGGGTTTGTAAAGGGAAGCAACCTCAAAACAGGGAAGGGCAAGATAGAACAGCAGATTATGGGAAGGCTGAAGCAAAAATGTAAGAATCTGAAGTGGAATGAAACACCAAGGTAAAGCAAAACCTGACCTCAGACTGTGACACTTAGCCCAGATTTGGTTTTCATTTTCAGGGAAAAATATGTAATCACCTGGAAACTTTTCTTGCTTATTTTTATGTGCCTTCACACTTTCTGATGTCAAGAATACCCCCAACAGGCACATCTCAAAGTTGCAAGTTGCTAGCCTGACTATATACCAGAAGGTCTTGAAATTTTGTAAGTCTATTCTTATTGCATTCTTACATATAATGGGATGGAAGGAAAATTAGAGACATTCTCCTCCGTCAGCAAAATCATAGATATTTTGGTTACCTGATACCTTAAAAATGCACTGTATCAAAATTAAAATGATGATCACTTTTTGTTTAAAACAAAGCCATTCTAAGTGAAAAAATCTGGAAGTTTCTTTTTGGAGATGATGACTTCAAATGTGTCATTGTTTTCCCATACACTTTGTCATCCTTCTGCACAAAGTAAATCTGTGAAACTGAATTACATTCATAAGGCCTTTAGGTAATGCTAACTGCAGTTCTCCACTATACATATGAGATATGTATATCTATACACTATACACAACTCCACTATAATACGAGATATTCAAAAGTATTTACAACAAAAAAACTTAAAATATCAGAAAGCATGTTCCAAAGGGATAATTTGAGCTTTGTAGCTAACTTCTATACTCTGATTCAACATTTCTGATTTAAGTAAATGTATATCATATTGGAAAAATGCTAGTGCTGCCAAATTTGTGTAGGATACAAGCAAATTTGTGACACAAAAGGATGGTGTTATTCAACATGGCAGAAACTGAAGAGCTAGAGTTTGAATAATTTCTCTGTTAAATGCTACAAGGTTGTCGTGGTTAAAGTTTCCTCCAATAAAGTAGAATTGAAAATATCATGCAAGAAGCAATTTTTTGCCTGTTTCATTTCTTGTCAAAATTTCTGCATCAGTGTTCTTCATTACTGGGTTCCTAATACAAGAAGAAGGAAGGAAGGCAGGCAGGCAGGAAGGAAGGAAGGCAGGAAGGAAGAAAAAAGGGAAGGAAAGAAAGATTTTGTGCAAAAATTATTTTTAATTCATAAAAGTAGCCCTTGAGTTTTGGGAAATTTACCCTCAAATTAGGATCAGTTTTTCATGGCATGACTTGGATTTTTAATAAAGATCAGACATTGAAGGGAAGTTAGTCAAAAACATGTGACCCAAATTCTATTTCCTTCTTTTTCCCATCTGAGCTGAAACATATATAGCTGCATGAGGCGGAAGGTGTCTCAAGATGCAATTTATAATCCAAAAGTTATCTGCCCATATCCAGCGGCTGATTCAAAAGGGTGTATAAACTTGTAACCTATCTATAAGTAAAGGATCTTTTGCCTTGGGCAATGAAGAATACAGTTTTTACTCAGAAATGGTTTGGGATAAATTGTGAGATTAATAGTGTTTCTGCATCTAGTCCTCATTTGGTGAGGCTAAATCCATAAGCTTTAACTGTTAAAAATCAGAGATCATATTTTCTTTTCATTTTTTACCTCAGTGTCTTAGAAGCATGTTCAGAATTAAGCAGAGAAAAAATAATAATCGCACACACAAATTATGCAAACTTATGAACCAACAATATGTGTGTTTTTAAAAGGATTTTTAAAAATAAACAAACAAACAATTCCAGCTAAAGACTCAAGCCCGAATATAGTGGAAGTGTGATCCTAGTTCCAGCAATAACAATCATCTACTGAGACCTATCAAGAAGCAAAAACAGGATGAATGAAGAGGTCCCCCATAAGGTTCCCACTGGTAGCACATAAGGTCTTGTCTTCAGCCTGGGTATGGCAGGCAACACTTTGACAGCATTGCGCAGGGTGTCAGGGACCTTGTCCTGCAGAAGTCGGTAGAAATTTTCCATTATAAGTCAATTACTTCTAATAGAAGTAATTATGCTGGATATGTAAACTGTCAGCCCAACAGGGAGTCAGAGCAAATGCTTACCTTCCTGCAGAGTATGGGCCAGTTGAAGTAATTTGCTAGCAACCATAGATGTAAAACCATGTGACTTCAAGGTCAGATGAGGACACTTGTCTGAATCTGCTTCAGCTACTGGATTGCATTCATTAGGTATATCAGTCATGATTTTTCTGGATTACTTGATTCTTCTACTTAGTATATAGCTGATACAAATCATACCTTGTGTGATACGGAACGGAAGGTTGTAAATGTGCATGTGTTCTTTCATTCTCATATTGTTGATGTCTCTGCCACACCCATTTTGGTGTTTTCCACTCTTTATTGAGACTGGTGAGAAGTCAGTCTAAGAAACTGGTTACCTTTTTGAGTATGTTCATAAGAATTACTCCTCTCTCAAAAGACCTCAACTTGGTCCAAAACATGAGGACCCACTGGAGTAACTGGGAAGAAAACTCCTTAGCTGGAAGGGATCACACTCACAGTGCTATCTTTGCTGTACTGGATTTTTATCATTCTTCACACCTGAAAATTTTGTCCACTCAACAAAATATAAAATGGAGTTTGGGACAGCCTCTGAGGAAACATGTTCCCACTTAGCCCAAGGAGAGATCTTTTCACTCAAAGACCTTACTGCATCTTCCTTTACTGTTGAGATTGGTTTGTTTTAATAAAAAAATTAAGCTGAGGAAGCTGAGGAGTCAAGTTTGGAAACACTCTGTAATGGAGAAGTAATATTTTACTGTTAAAGATTGTGTATTAAATTTAAAAAGCAGCTAACATTTGGAACAGCACCAACACAGTTATTTTCCTTTTCTGAAATTTTTTCTTCTCTATTGTTCCTCCTGCCAAGTGCCTGCGGTGTGTCTCAGTGCAGGAGTCCAGAAATGCACAGGTTATCTCACTGCTCTCAGCAGAATCATTTTTATTCAGAAGACTCATTTGCAGAAGTGAACTGTAAGTGTCACTTACAAGGAAATTCGATTATGATCAATTTGATAAGATTGAAAAAGTATATGAAATTAAAAATTTAATCAGTAAGTACCATGAAGAAAAAAAATCTAGCTATGTTTTGGCAATTTACATTTATTTATATCTAACTATAGTTCTACACTTTTTTTATTTGACTGTCACAAAGCAGGTAATAATTAAGACACATGTGGACAACTATAATACAAATAATTTTTGCTTGCTGTTGTTTGTGCTGTATGTTCATAAACTTTAGTTATGTTTTGAACAACCAGTGAGATAAAATCGTGAATATCTACAGATCTGAGTGTGCCTTGAGCAGCCTTTTTGGTTCTGATTCCTGACCTACTTTGGAGGGTTTATTTATTTTTTTGCTGAAGGTAGCACCCAGCCTTTCAAAACAAAAAATGCTGAGCTACAGAAATATTTCTAAACAATAACTTACTTTGAGAGCAGTCAGTACCTGTAAACTATGTAAGTTTTGGGAATGAAGGAATGTATCAAACCAAGAACTGCCAATTTTGTTTCTCTAGGTAAATATACAGTGCTTGAACTGGATTGTACAGGAAGAAATGCTGGCAATTGTGGAGGAAGGAAAGGATGAGAACACTCACTGCTACCGCACATTGCTATATGCATGTCCTGACTTCTGCAATGCAACTGTCCTTGTTTCAGCTGTGATAGAGTTAATTTGCTTCCTGGTAGCTGGCATAGGGCTGTGTTTTGGCTTTAGTCTGAGAACAGGGCTGATAACACACCAATGATTAAGTTGTTGCTCAGTAAGTCCTAGTCAAGGACTTTTCAGTCCCTCATGTTCTGTCAGGGAGGAGGGGCACAAGAAGCTGAGAAGAAGCAGAGCCACGACAGCTGACCTGAGACAGCCAAAGGGATATTCCATACCACAGCACTTGGGGGTGTTACCTGGAAAGAACCGATCTCTGCTCTAGTCAGGCTGGGTATCAGTCAGTGGGTGGTGAGCAATTGTATTGTGCATCACTGCTGGGTATTGTTTTGTTGGGGGGTGAGGTGGTTTGTCTTTTTTCCTTTCCCTTTTTAATTTTATATCTTTCTCTTTATCTCAGCCCAAGGGTTTTACATTCTTTTGATTCTTTTCACCATCCCACCCAGAGGGGAATATGGGCCTGAGTGAGCAGCTGTGTGGTACTTTGCCTGCTGGGCTTAAACCATGACACCAACATAGCCACAGAACTCAGCTTCCATAGCAACCACTGCATTTAATCTAAGACAAAAGGTGGATGATGAGGATACTAGAAGAGAAAACATGACATCCAAATCCATATTGCAAGACGCCATTAACAAATTTTGCAATCAACCAAAGCTGGGTGCTTTTATTGCCTCCCTAAGATGTGTCTGTCTTTCCTGTCCTTTTAGTCAAAAAATTATGTCTAAAGTTTGTAAGTTTTATACACAGCACAAGAGAAACTTATTCTTTAAGAGTAATATAAAAAAAAAAAAATTTTTTTGTATGTGCTGCAGACTGCCACTGCTGTATGTCCACATTATATGACATTGTGTAAAGCAAGTTGCCATCAATTACTTTCTCATTCACTGAACTTTCTTCCATCACCTGTCATCTTAAAGAAATGTGTGTAATATTCAGAAGTCAGAATCAACAGAAACAAGGAAAATATGTATCCTATAGGCCCACTCATTGCTAATTTCAATGGTTATCCAACATCTGAAAACCACAGTGACAGGATTTCACACAGGCGATTAGACAGAGCTTTTGCAATACTTATGTGAAATAAAATGCTACTGTAGTCAATATAACATTTTCTGGAGATTAGGGCTTTAAATACAAAACTTTGATATGAATATGTGTTATTTAATTTAATATTTATCATATTATATAGGGGAAATAGACCATCTCCAACAAAAGCAGAATGCCTGCAGTTCTATAAAGGGGGAAAATCCAGCAGATTTCCAAATAAAAATTCAAATAGGCTTTAACTTTTATAGCTTTCAGTATCAATAGGTAGATTAAAAGTTAGCTTGAAAAAATGCCTGAGGGAGCAAACAGTTGCTTAATGAGGATACATGGGATGAAATTAAAATGCAGCCTTAATAAAGATAAATTCAAAATGCAATGTTAGCAAAGTCATACTATTTAAATCACATTCGCATCTATAAAGTGACTACATTTGGTCTTTCTGGAAAAAAAGAATGAAGAAAACATACACAAACCCTCTAATGATCTCCCAAATCGCAAAGGTTTACTTCAAAATTATGGAATAGGATTTAGCCCACAGAGAATATGAATGGTTATATACAGTGCAGAAAACTTCATTTCAACTTAGTGAATCTTCAAAGCTGTCTTCCCAAAAGGGCTGGATGTGCATGTTTTGGCTAGTGAGAAACAGATTAGTTTTGCTAAATATTAATAAGCCTTTGCTATATGCTTAAATATTTCTTATATTCTTATGCTATTTTCCTTATCAGCTAGAGTGTCTAATTGATCTGGTACAGGTAATTCACTGTACAGCCATAGTGACACTGGACACAAAGATGTTAATAAAACCTGCCAGACTCAAAGCTAAGTTGACAGACGTATACTTCAGTTGCAGCATGTACTTCATCAGGCATAGTTCTTGTTCATCTCAGCCCTATGACCCTATAATTTACAGTATTACACTGAGATGTACTAACATATTGTCCACCATGTCTTCACCAGTCTCATCAAGAGTGGAGACGCTGCCTGGTTTTTTGCTTTGAGGGAGCAGAATTACACCTTTGTTGCACTTGTTGCACTTGTTGAAAGCTCTGATGGAATAAATAAAACCCATCCTTTCCTGTTCTTTAGGTCCTCAAATCACCATCATGTCAGTAGTTATCTGAGAGAAGGCTTCCTGCTGAGTTAATTACCTTTAATTGTGACACTTACCCTTACCAGCCTTTTTATGGTCTGATATGAATGCAGATGGGAAAGGCAATAATTTTAATGGAACTAGAGACATATTAAACAAAACTTCATTACAAACCTTCCTCTGCTTCCAGGAAAGTCTGTAATGAAGTTCTCATTGCCTTCAACAAGAAGTGTGTAATGAGGGGTGAAATTTTTACTTTCTGAGATCCTGGTGTTCATTAATCTTTGCTCTGCAATTTTTTTTTTTTTTTTTGGTAATTTCCTTTGCTTTGTACTCAAAGCATTTAGCTGATTAAATATACAGTGTATGCTGTTATTCTGTCAAAATGAATATGATTTACACACTCTATTTTGTCACTTATTACTTAAGAAAGTAAGCTAAATATTTCAGATCACAGAAAATATCCATCTACCTGTCTTCAACAGTGTCCATCTGGAAAGTTTACCTAGGAATATAAAAAAGAAAATATAAAAGTGATCCTTCCCATGATACACACTTGCAGCCTTAAGCCATTATTGGTGTAGAAGAATTTTTAACTCAGGCTTTCAACTGAAGTATCATTAATTTACCTCACTCCTCTTTGAACATGTTCACAATAGTTTATGGTAATGACTTCCTCCGTTTAACTGTGCCGCATGAAAAAGAGATTATTTATTTGTTTCAAATCTGCTGCCTGATAATATCTTTGTGTGTCCCTTCATTTATTATAGCAGTGAATAAATTTTCTTTGCTCACCTTGTTCACACTATCAGTTTATTTATCATACCCCTCTCAGTTATGTTTTCCACATTGAGGAGTCCTAATCAAGGAAAACTCTCTACCTCTGATCACCTTTGAGCATCTTTCTTTGTACCATTTCTACTGGTGACAGATTTTAATTGAGAGAAAATTACTTGTATGTTTTATTCAAAGTAGGGGTTATACAATCATGTGCTGTCTTTAATTTTAATTTTCTAAATAATTGAAGGAACTGACCATGGGCATGCAGAGAGTGAAATAAGAAAAAGCACACCTAACTCATACCTGTTTGGCAAGTACTCTTATTCCTCAACTGCTTGGCCTTCTCAGATGACAGAACTTCAACATGACCTGGCAGCATGTGCTTGCATCCCAGAAAGCCAACCATGTCTTGGGCTGCATCAAAAGGAACGTGTTCAGCAGGTCCAGGGAGGGGATTTTCCCCCTCTCCTCTCATCCATCTGCATCCAGCTCTGGCAACAAGAGGGACATGGGCCTGCTCAAGCGAGTCCAGAGAAGAGCCATGAAAATGATCAGGAGGCTGGGGCATCTCTCCTGTGAAGACAGGCTGTGTTGTTCAGCTTGGAGAAGAGAAAGCTCAGGGAATACCTTATAACATCCTTTCAATACCTAAAGTGGGGTACAGGAAATCTGGAGAGGGCCTGTAGTGACAAAACAAGAGGGAATGGCTTTAAACTGAAAAAGGGGAGATTTAGATTAGATATTATCATAGAATCATAGAATTGTTAGGGTTGGAAAGGACCTTAAGATCATCTAGTTCCAACCCCCTGCCATAGGCAGGGACACCTCCCACTAAACCATGCCACCCAAGGCTCTGTCCAACCCGGCCATGAACACTGCCAGCAATGGAGCATTCACAACTTCCCTGGGCAACCCATTCCACTGCCTCACCACCCTCACAGTAAAGAATTTCTTCCTTATATCCAATCTAAACTTCCCCCGCTTAAGTTTGAACCCGTTACCCCTTGTCCTCTCACTACAGTCCCTAATGAAGAGTCCCTTCCCAGCATTCTTATAAGCCTCCTTCAGATGTTGGAAGGCTGCTATGTTGTCTCCACGCAGCCTTCGCTTCTCCAGGCTGAGCAGCCCCAACTTTCTCATCCTATCTTCATACGGGGGGTGCTTCAGTCCCCTGAGCATCCTTGTGGCCCTCCTCTGGACTTGTGCCAACAGTTCCATGTCCTTTTTATGTTGAGGACATCAAAACTGCACACAATACTCCAAGTGAGGTCTCACAAGAGCAGAGTAGAGGGGAAGGATTACCTCCCTCAACCTGCTGGTCATGCTCCTTTTGATGCAGCCCAGGATACAGTTGGCTTTCTGGGCTGCAAGCACACACTGCTGGCTCATGTTCATTTTTTCATCAACCAACACCCCCAAGTCCTTCTCCGCAGGGCTGCTCTGAATCTCTTCTCTACCCAACCTGTAGCTGTGCCTAGGATTGCTCTGACCTAGGTGTAGGACCTTGCATTTGGCATGGTTAAACTTCATCAGGTTGGCATCAGCCCACCTCATGAAGTTTAACCATGCCAAGTGCAAGGTTAAGGTTAATGATTTAAATATTAGGAAAAGTTTCCTTACTGTGAGGGTGGTGAGGCCCTGGCACAGGCTGCCCAGAGAAACTGTGGCTGCCCCATCCCTGGCAGCGTTCAAGGCCAGGTTGGACAGGGCTTGGAGCAACACGGTCTAGTGGAAAGTGTCCCTGCCCATGGCAGGGGGGTTAGAACTAGATAATGTTTAATGTCCCTTCCAATCCATGCCATTCTATGATTCTACTATTCTACATAATTCCAGAAATAGTTTTGGAGCTGTGTAAGGTAGAAGTTTAATGGTAGGAAACACACTTTGTCCTAATAAGAACACTGCTATTATATACAAACCTGCCACACCCTGACAAATATCCCATAAAGTGATCAAGAAAAATGTGTTCAGTATATATGGAAAGAGACATGTTGGAGCAAGTCCTCATCCTACATTTGAAGTGACATTTCTCATATAAGTAGCTGGTTGTAAGATAGAGAAAAATTGCCGAGAACATTTTGTTGTATGGTAAAACACTTCTCACATCGCTGAGACAGCCTTTAGCACAGCAGCATGAAGCATGTACTGCTTCAAGTCTTATTAGAATTCCAGTGAACAAGCTTCCTCAATTATGATTTGATTTTAATTAGTTTAGATATTAACAGAATAGGCCCCAGCAGTCTTTAAATGTCACTGAGTCTCCCAGAAGGCCAAGGGTGTCTAAGCCATCTTTTTTGCTTTGTCCAAAGGGCCTCAGGGAAACCAAGAAAAAGCCAAGAAATATCAAAGACTTCAGTATACTGTGGTCACCCACACTAATCAGCATTGGGTCTGTTAAGTGTCTTTTTGACTTATATTACCAAACCTTTTAAAAGAAGCACATTTTAATAATTTCTTGAAATTATCCACTGAGGGCATATGTAACATTTAGCATGTTATTATATACACCGCAATGAGGTTCAACAATCAATCAAAACAGAGTGCAATGTGCATGCTTTATGCTATTTCACAGAAAAGGCTGTTGTTGTTGAGAAGTTTCCAAACACATTGGTACAAGTCTACTGGGGTGGTAATTAATCAGGAAGAAGGTGACCGGTGCCATTGTGCACTGGGAAAATACTACCAGGTTGACTCCAACTGTGGAACAGCGTTTTTGTTAGCTGAAACAATTGGCAGTTGATTTGCTTTTATGAAGCTCAAAGATTGAAGGGTCCTTGAGGAATCTGAAGGCCTTGACTGTTGTTCAAGTCAGTCCTTTACTTTTAAGAAGAAAAAGAAAGAAATGTAGAGCAAAAAAAATTAGAATGTAACTCTGTAGATGGAATTTAGTAGACAAAACTCTATGCCAAGTATTATTTTTATCATTATACAATTAAAATCATTTGCTAGACTTTAAAATGGCCCCAATAGATTATGAATCTAAGGTTGAAGAAATATTAAGTGAGACTCAGCACCAAACTCAGCTGTCTGAAGGTACACTGAGGGTCAGAATTCTCATTACTAAAGTAGATTTTGACTCATATTGTTTGTCTAAACAAAGGAAACTGTGTCCCTTGAGTTTTATTAAAATTTTGAAGATTTCTCCTCAGAGCTGCCAGGTGCAACACAGGAGATGCCTAAATCTTGCACTTTTCTGTAGGAGCATCTAAAGGTTAGGCAAGACACTGTACAGCATTGAAAATTACTGTACTAAAGGAATTGAATTGATATCATAATATACAGCCTCTTTTCCACTACATAATCTTGGTGATACTCTCTATGCTGTCTAGGACTCAGTTTCCCCAAGCACTTAATTTTTAGAATAGCCACTCACCCTACATATTGGTTAAGAGGTTGCAAGTCAGTGGACTGAGTATTAACAGCCTGTCAAGTCAAGATTACAGAGACATATTAAATTCTGTGGACAATTACATGCTAAGGAGTTAAGACATTAATATAATCTCTGGCCATCAAAATGATCAACTAGAAGTATGAACTGACTTGACATGAGTTCAAGAGAAAGCTCTAAGTGCCAGCTCCTTACTGGAATTGTTAGCACGTGCAAAGGTATAAGATCGCATATAAGCACTTGTGAAGTATCTCCTCTATTGTGATGAGGGGACCTTCATAAATACCATGAGGTAAAGGGAAAAAAACAAATTCTCTGGGGTGGCAAAGCTGTTCCCATCTAGATTCCCTCTTTTTCCTTGGCCCTGAAGGCAAGGTTGTCAATGTTCATACTAACTTGAACTTGAATGTGGACCTCCGTGGGGCTCTGTATGGGGCACCTTATGGATCCAAGACATAGAATCATAGAATCATAGAATAGTTAGGGTTGGAAAGGACCTTAAGATCATCTAGTTCCAAGCCCAATGACATGGCCAGGGACACCTCCCACTAAACCATGCCACCCAAGGCTCTGTCCAACCCAGCCATGAACACCGCCAGCGATGGAGCATGCACAAATTCCCTGGGCAACCCATTCCAGTGCCTCACCACCCTCACAGTAAAGAATTTCTTCCTCAGATCCAATCTAAACTTCCCCTGTTTAAGTTTGAACCTGTCACCCCTTGTCCTCTCACTACAGTCCCTAATGAAGAGTCCCTCCCCAGCATCCCTAAAGGCCCCCTTCAGATATTGGAAGGCTGCTATGAGGTCTCCACGCAGCCTTCTCTTCTCCAGGATGAAGAGCCTCAACTTTCTCATCCTATCTTCATACGGGAAGTGCTCCAGTCCCCTGATCATCCTCGTGGCCCTCCTCTGGACTTGTTCCAACAGTTCCATGTCCTTTTTATGTTGAGGACACCAGAACTGCACACAGTACTCCAAGTGAGGTCTCATGAGAGCAGAATAGAGGGACAGGTTCACCTCCTTCGACCTGCTGCTCATGCTTCTTTTGATGCAGTCCAGGATATGGTTGGCTTTCTGGGTTGCGGGCGCACACTGCTGGCTCATGTTGAGTTTCTCATCAACCAACACCCTGAAGTCCTCCTCCACGGGGCTGCTCTGAATCTCTTCTCTGCCCAGTCTGTAGCTGTGCCTGGGATTGCTCCGACCCATGTGTAGGACCTTGCACTTGACATGGTTAAACTTCATCAGTTTGGCATCAGCCCACCTCACAAGCGTGTCAAGGTCCCTCTGGATAGCATTCCTTCCCTCTAACGTATCAACCGAACCACACAGCTTGGTGTCATACAGTCATTTTTGTGTGATTTTTTATTTTTTCAGTCAAAAGTACTGACCACCAGGATGGTGTTTTCTCAGCATGAAACTAAGAAATGTTTCGTGTGTGCAACTGAAAGGCATGCAGCAATCTTTGAGGTTGCAAAGCTTACTGTGATGTATTGAAGTAACATGTAAGGATGCAAGTCAAACCTGAAGCATTCTGGTCCACATACCCCACATGCCCCATGAGGTATGGGATGCTATGTGCTATTCCCAAGCCATGCTTAGGCTCTGTCTGAACAATTTCTTATTGGTACAGACCACAGCTATGACAGAGAATGTGCCAGCAGGAGGGATGATGAGCAGCTGGATATGTGGGATCACTCTCTGTCATGTTTTATTTAGCATCAGTGGTAGCTACGAAAAGCTACCCATTGTTTTCAAAGAGAAGTATGCACTCAGTCATTGCTGGTTTGCCAGCTAGCAAACACCTGGCAGTTTTTAACTGGGGCAGGAAAGGAATGGCTTTCTGAAACTTCGACACTGTCACTTAGGAGGTAGAAAGCAGAGAAAGGTATCAGGCCAGTCTTGACATGTGGAATTATTTTACTGCCAACTAACACAAACTTTTGGTTACTTCAGAAAAATTTAAAGAAACGTCTTTTCTCCTCCTCACTGAGACTGAGCTTCAGTCAACACCTCTTCTGCTCGCTCCCAAATTTTATAGCTGCCTTTATTTTGATGTGTTACACTTAGCCTGTCCCAATTCTTCTGGTGATATGCTGGGTGGTGCAGAAGGCTGATGACATGCCTGCACTGGAGTTTAACTCTTTGATTATAATTCATTTTCCTCTGCTCCAGCACTGATCCTTAATAGACCACTGTCCCTCAGGGGTCTTTCTGCCCCTGTGGGTAATAAAACAGATCTGTGTGCTATTCTTTCTTCTCTGAAGAAGTTTCTGGACCTGAAGTCACCACTACTCCAAGCCTGGTTATGAGGATCCATGGCTTATGCAGTTTAGCTGACACTGCATGTGTATAGGCATGTCTATCAGTTTCTCCCTAAAGACTTTTTAACGTATTTGTCATTGCCAACGTAATTTGAGAGACTGACAACTCTTTTCAATCACATCAAATTCCCAGAAATGTCATGGGCTAGCTAGGTAAAGGAGAAAACCCCTTTTTTGTGATTCTATTGAGAGACAGCTGCAGTACTAACTCCACACAATTATTAAAGAATCAGCAGAGAAGGAGCACTATGTACCTCAGCAGGGGAGAAATCTCAGTGTTTGCAGTGTATTAGAGATCAGAAAGTCCAGACTAAGTTCAAACCGTAAGAAACTAAGCTTCATTATTTCTACTGCTCTTGAAATTAGTAGCTGGTGAATAACTTCTCCTGTGGAGAAGCTTCTTCATAGTCACATTCTGTAGCAGAGTTGTTCTGAGTCAAATGAGAATATAATTATTTTCCTTTTCACTCTATTTCTTCTTGCATTTTAGATTAAAGATATCTTTTCTATTTTATAGAGAAATACCTTTGGTTTAACTGTTACCCTGCCCCAAAACTGATGGATTAATTATAGTATACCTATAGTTATGATATAAATAATATATATAAACTGAGTTTATATGCATACACTTACCTCAATAGTGCAAATTTTGATTTGATCTTATAGCATTAGCCTTATAGCAAGGTAGCAGCTCAGACTGTGAAGTACTTTCTCTTGATTTGCAATTAGAAAACTATGCAAGGAGAAAATTACCCTGCACCATTCAAGAATTGTGGTTCTTTTTACTGAATCCTCTGGCCTGTTTCCTAGTACTGGCTCAGGGCTTCCCCTTTGTATATAGGCTAGATTCTGGCTTGAGGCATGGCACAGCTGATCAAGGACTGTGCAGAAGCTATATATCCTTTTGGTTAGCTCAGGCAGGCATTGCAAGAGATTTGCCTTTGCCTTCAAGTACTTCCTTTATTTTGCTCTTTTTTGTGTGTGTTCATGAAGCAACGAACTTTGGAACTCTGGTTTTGGGAGAACGCTGCCATCCATCCAGCAGCCACACATATTTGTTATAAAACAACTTAAAATATGAAGGTAAAGAAGCTTCAGCTCTTCACCAGTTTTCCTCACATTAGCTCAGGTAAAAGACAACCCAAGGTCTGAACAGAGCAGGTAGTAGTTGCAAAGGCTGTTTGGATCTGCCTTTTCCTGTGGTTAAGCTGATGCCTATGTCAAGACAAACTGTCTTCTAATTACACCATTTAGCTGGACAGATACCACCAAAATTATGTAATTATCTGTGTTCTGACTTCTAGTCAAGCATATTTGCTACTGAAACTACAGGACTAGTGTGTCATAAGCAACATGAAATCTGTCTCCAACACACGTCTTTCTTCTCTTGCTTCAGTCACTCTCAGCTTTTGCCTAAGAAGTGAAGATATTTGATAGAGAAAAAACAACTGAGATATGTAATATTAAAGAGCCTATCATTGAGAGTGTTTTATATTTAATTACAGCTTTGATTCCTGTTTGAGAATAGCTATAAGGCATCTATTGTTTGCAGGCACCTCTGTCTCATTAACAGCAGGAAAACTTTCTCTTTTCCTTTTCTTCTTTTCTTTCACTGGCAGTGTTTGCTACTGGGAAATAAACAGTAGATGAAGTCTGAAAGTTTGGTGTATAGAAGATGTTTATTTTCATTCAGATATATCTTCAACCAGAATTTACTTTCCAAAGGCATAATTTCTTATCAAGAAATTAACTAAAATTTTCTATTCTTCTGGAGAGAAGCTAGCACTCTTCCAACCAGTTTAACAACCAGAAAACTTGTCGTCCCCCCCCATATGACATATACTTTATTTATTAAACAGACAACACATCAATTGTGTATAGTGGGTTTACTTATGTCAACTATTTTGTTGTAAAAGAAGATACATGCAATGGTGGAAGGGTCACACAAAGTATGAGAGTTAGGAAAATTAATTCATTTACTGGAAAAGGTTAAAAGACAATGAGACATTAATTCAATAATAATTGTGATGCCTAAAAGTACGATAAAAAAGATACAAACACATTAAGGGTTAACATGTTTGTGAGAGAGATATACATTTAAGAGGACAGTGATGCACAGCCACAGAAATATAACCACAGATAATGAAGAATCTGGAAATGCCCCTGTGAATATTTTCTGTGTAAAATGAGTAATTTATTTTAATTTTAAGAAACTGATATAGTCAACTATAAGTATACATAATTGTAATTGTAAACACATAATTAGAAACTATAATGAGTTAAGTGTTAAGAAACCACATCTGCTCCCCAAGTTATTGTTTGCTGCTAGGATTCTCCCCTTCTGTATATTACTAAACAAAAAAAGCCAGGGCTTGTTCTCTGTCCTTGAGACCAGCTGGGAGGAAACAGCTTGCATCCATATGCTTAGAAAAACTTCCTTCTGAAAACAGAGTGGCTGCATCCCACCTGCTGCTTGGAAATGGCTCCTATATTGTGTTAATCCCTGAACAGTGTTCAGACACTGTCTGCATGGGTGCTATCTAACAAGGACCAAAACCATGGCTGGGAACATTTAGACAAGTCAGGGTAATCACAGAACGGTACCCAGGCCCCTTTCCTTGTTCTTTCTGCTGGGAGGGACTGCTACATAAATAGGGCTTGGGACTGGATGGAAGGATCAGTTCAGAAAGAGCTGTTCATATGTACAGGGAATAGAGGAAGCCACTGTAGAAATATGAATCTTAGCTAAGCAATATGCAGAAAAGGGAGAGAAGATAGGGTCACCAGAGATCCCAGAGTGAACACTAAAGCCCTGAAATACCCACAAACATCTTCAAAATTTTATAAATGGGATATGTAATTTTCTCTTGTCCCCTTTCTCAAGCCAACACATAGAGAAATATACATCATACATTCTACATCATACATCAAGGCAGGAGAATTAGAGATGAATCACAGCATCACCTTTATTCTAGACTAGTGCAGAAAATATGTCCTCTCAAGTGGTCTCTGCCACATCAGATGGTTGGGAGACGCACTCTCCAGCCTGTTCCTATTTTGTGACCCCAAAAAACAGTGAACTGAAAAATGTCATTCTTTTTGTCCTCAAGTTCTTTTTCTTATATTGACATTCTTATATTCTCAGCCTCATCTTTCAACATGCTGTGTTATGAATATGCATATTAAGAGTCAAATAGTGCGTCTATATAAGTTATAAAGATTTTTGCTCATCCCAAGGAGTGGGCATGAGAACCTCATAGTGATTTTGCTTCTTTTCTTGTACAAAAGTAGAACTGACTGGCATACTTTGACTGACTTACACCTTTATCAGAACTCAGTCATAATGTGTCTTTGTGTTTTCTTAAGGGACGTTTAGCTATCCCTTCTCTTAGGATGTCTATTAAGAGTGTTCTTCCTGGGTCTGTCTTTGTGGAAATTGCATCTGTGGGTTACTTTGCCTACTTTGAAGCTACAAGAGAAGCAATCCCAGCTACCCATAAATAAAAGGAAAAACAAGAAATGTTAAACTGCTGTTCATTGTGCCTCAGCTAGACCTTTCCTTGCAAAGGAGCAATGGGAATACTTAGTTTTTCAGTGTTACACTGTCAGGAGGAACACTCAGGCAGAACACAATGCTATGCTGCTTATAAAAGACTTTATTCACAGATGAGGGTTGTGGGTTTTTTCTTTTCTTCTTTTTTCCTTTAAAAATAAATGTATTTAAGGTCTTATTATGCCCTGCTATGGTGCAGCAAAGCCCCACAAAGACTTACAGCTGTAATCATCTGAAGCACTCAAAGTATCCAGATAGTATATGCTAAGTAAGGCAGGATAAATTGTTCAGTTAACAAAGGACTCAGTGGATTAGGTTCAATACTTGCTTCACAGGGGTTGGAAAGTGAACAGACACCTGGCATTTTCTTTGGAAACTCAAAACAAAAATGAAAGTGAATAGGAAAAGTAACCTGCTCTCTAAATGTCCCCTTCCCCATATTACACTTTTCCCTCCATTTTTTATTGAAAACTCCCTTAAAACAATTCCTATTGTATTGCTGCACCTCACACAGCCACTTATTTTTTTTGCTTTTGGGATGGAATAGGAGGAAGGCCATACAATGCAGAATCTATAAAGGCAATGAAGTGAATGGAAGACAATCCTCCAGCTCCTCAGCCATGCATGCAACTTCACTTTGTCTTTATTTGACTTCCATGTTTGATGGTACAAACAAAAGTGAGGAAAACATGACTTCCAACCTCTGCTCTATTAAGTTTGAACTCAGAAACTAGACAGCTTTCCAGTTGTATGTGAAAAATGTCAGCAAATACTACAATAAAAAATATTAAGCTGATAAAGCTGAGAGGAATGAAGAAGGCACTGTTTTTTGGTGTCTCTTTGAAAAAGCCTGAGAACAACAAGGGCAGGGAGGCTCTATTTACATATGTCACTACATCATTTTGGGATATTTTTTTTTGGTCTTTTTTATTAATTTATATTACATTTCTTAGATGCGAGTTAGGAAATATTATTTTAAAATCTGACAAGGGACATCAAAAAATTTCTAACGATGCTTTTACTGTGGGGATGGCTGGGCAGTGAAGCTGGTCGCACAAAAATGAAGGGCTTCTTGCTGTGCTGATAGAACTCCTTTCTGACTATTTCCTTTCTTAAGTGTCAAACCTGAACTGGAAAGTCAGAGAAAGAAAGTAACAGAGTGCTCAGCTGTAGCTCAAGGGCCTAGTGATGCATGAATCCAGAGGCTTTGGCACATCCTTTTTCCTCTCCTGGATGACACTTCTCCAACACAAGTTTCGTATTGCTCAACGGACCTGGAGAGGAAGCATTGTGTTCTATGAAAGTTTTAACTCATTTTGAGGATTTCAACATATTTTCCCATTTATTCCAATGAAAATAACCAACCTCTCCTCCATTACAAGAATCATTAAGTATGTGAAAACAAATAAGTAAACCCAAAGAAGCAGGATTTCAAAAGGAAATAAGCTGCTTTTCCCTAGGAGCATACATGAAAAACAAGTATATCTATTTCCATCCAGACTTACTCTTTACTTCTGCTTTTTGAGGCAGTTCACTGTGGGCTTGGGAACATACATTCCTAGAGCTTCAAATACTCTTTCGCTGATAAGGGATCTCCAAGCTCACAGATCTGCTTAAAGCACTACTACTAAAGATCTGGAAGATTAACCCAATTCTGAAGTTGAAGACTGCCTATTACAAAACCCTCTCAAAGGATATAGGAGATATTTGAGACAAAATTTTTGTTAGTGGGAAGAGCAGAGAAACTTAAACGAATAAAGCCAGCCAGTAATTCCATCTTTAATTCAACAACCACTTTCAAATCTCCTCTGATTAAAGATAATTCCAGCCTTTTAAGCATCAAAGTCTTGCTGGGTGCTTGATTGGTTTTTAAATTCTGATTTTATACTCTCCTAAACTATACCCCATGAAAAAAATAAAGAATAAATCAGCATGTGCCACACTGAAGAATACTATTTCAGTTAACAGCTGGGGATGAGATTTCCTTAGATTTCTTCTTTTACAAAGATCTATCTCATGATATCAATGACAGAAGGCACAGTTTTCAATTGAGGACTTGCCACAGTAAAAAATTTTGAGGGAGGTATACTGTGAAGAGTATTTTGGGGTGCTTTCTATGACACACTTTAAAGACATTTCCAAGATGGGGTGCTTACAATCCCCTGAAAACGAGGACTTGTAGAGATGTCACAACTTGAAACATCCAAAAGCTCTAGCTATACTTGAAAATCTCAGCTATGACTGTAGCATCCTGCCATTCTGATATGTGCATGACTTTGAGGGGCTTTTGGGGAAAAGAATTAGTTTTAATTCCAGAACTTTGCTATACCATTTTCATTACCCTGCTGTACAGTATTTTTAATATTTTCAAGCTTTTCCTTTTTATTTTATAGCAAAAGTTTTAGGAAGTTTATATAAATTAATAAAATCCTAAGCTCTATGAAGCCAATCATGCTTTGAACGTGCTTTTATTGATCTTTCAGGTAAATCTACTCTGAAAGTTATGAGCCAAACCCAGATCACCAACTTCAAACAGAATTGGCGGTACCTGTAGAGAGTTTTCCCTATCAGACAAGCTTTCACTAAAGCCAGCAGAGCAGAGGTGAGAATAAAAAACTTGCTTAATTAACATTTCAGATGTATTGCAGGTTGAGTGATTTAAGGTAGCTTAAACTATCCCTGTTGTATTGTGGAGGATGTCATTCTTACAGGATATAGATCTCAGTCATACACTAATAATTAGGTATGTTAAAATGGAGAGAACAATTTAACTCACCTATGCTTCTTTTCTTTTTTTTTTTTTTTTCCTCTTTGCCTCTTTGGGAGACTACAGCTTCTTTTCCACAGTTTCCCAAAGCAAGAATAGTTGGGAAGCTGTAGATGGTTTTTATTTTGTAGGACTATTTTTCATTATTGTAAGACAGAGGGAAAGAAAAACTCCTGACTTTTCCCAAAGCAAGAACAGTTGGGAAGTTGTAGAAGGTTTTTATTTTTTAGGACTATTTTTCATTATTGTGAGAGAGAGGGAAAGAAAGATTCCTGACTGCTGTTTTGTGAAAAAACATTCCCTAAAGTCTTCATCCATAACCCACTGAAGTCAATTGCTTCTGAAGGCTTTCAGATCAAACCTTAGAAGGACAAACTGGAAAATTAAGTTCTTGAGTGGTTCTTTTTTTCTTGTTTTTCCTTTTCCACCCCTCATGATTTTTTTTTTAAAGATGAAGAAAATTCAAAGGGACAGATTCAGAAATACTGTCCCACTGTGGAAGTGGCAGCTCTTGAATAAGACTACTGAAAGCTGATTATTAGAGGTACAGCTGAGACATCTGTAAGTGCTCTCTTCTTCTATTCACTTATAGAGTATTAAGGAAAGGACTTTAGTGTGTTAATCTGAAAAGCAAATCCACCCTTTTATGTATTTTACTAACATGTAAACGTGCAACAGGGTTCACCATGTCTCAGAATCCTCTCTGTAAAATGCATTACAGTAATCAAATCCAAATGGACTTCATCGAGAGGTTGGGGTTTTTTTGCAATACTGGGCTCAAAACTCCAGAAAATGGAAGGCTTAGAATGTGGACAGCTGACAGAGATTTGTGGGGTATCGCAATATTACTAGGATTCTTGAAGATTCACCTGAATGCTCAGCAAATTTTCCAAATCCAATTAACCAAAGGGACCATTTCCTATGTAATAAAAATGACAAGTGTGATAACAACACTTTCACAGCTTGAACTATCACTTAAACTAAGGATGAGTGAGCCAGCTTGGCTATAAAGAAAAATAAATGGCCATGCTTGCCATTTACACTATACTTACTTCATCCCATGCTGGAAACATAGTTGAACAATTTCTATTATTGCTCAATTATTTCAGTGTAGCAATTGGTACCTGAAAAAAATTTATGTTCACAGAGACAGAGTGATATGAAATATCCATAGTGTAAATGAGACATAAAATAGTCTGAAATAAATACAGATCTGAATAGTTGAAGATTTTTTTAATGATTAGAGCTGCATCTGGTTATATAAAGTCTAACTTATCTCCCTGTGGTGTGTATGTCTGTGCATATGCACACAGAAGTGTACTCATTATCATGCAGTACCAACAAAGATCATTCAAGGACATATTTCCATTGTAGTGGAGGAGGAGACAGTTGTAGTTCAAATTATTACGACCTGAACTTTCACAAAAGGTGGGAAGGGAAGGAACGGCAGATAAGCACAAGATTGTCTGCAAACTAAGGGTAGTCACACTGTTTATCTGGTTTCATTTTAGGGTCAACAGGGTGAACTGGAAAACATTAAATAAGCAGAAATAAGCTCGTATGGGAGATGTGATAAGCACCCAGCAAAGAAGAAAGTGAATTAAAAGGGTAGTTGCCTTCCACCTGTGTGTGAAGCTGGAAGAGAGAGATTCTGTCACTCCAGAGAGAAAAACAGACACAAAAGGAAAACTCTTTATTATGTTTAGAAATAACACTGCAGCTTCTAAGGCTTATACATCATCTCCTTCGCCTTCCATAAGAGCAAGGTAGGTAATATTTTCTATGGCAAACTTACTGAGCTTCCCAAGAACTATTTCAGCGAGAGAGATCAAATGCAAAGCAAGAAAAAAATTGCCCTTGTATATCTCAGGAAATTGTTAAAATAAAGGAGTAGGGAACCTAGAAGAAAAAGCTGCCTCTTCAATTCAAGGTACCAAGCAACCAGGAATCCTGAAACATCTCTCATTGTATGACAGAAACCTTGACAGCAAAAATGTAGTTTCTCTACAAATTCTGAGAGATAAGTTAAATGACAGGAAATGCCTGGTTTTGTAAAGTCTGACACTCTTGATTCTGAATGTTGGTAATTATGACAAAGATGCACAGAAATGAAAGGATGTTCTTGCAACAAGCTCAGCTGTGAACTGCCAGCTGTGTCCCAGTAATGAGAAAGATGTATTTTAACACTGGGAATGTGTGCATGTGATGTGGGAAAGAGCAAAGATCCAGCATTTTTAGTGTTATTTCCCATGGTGCTTTTCCTCTGTGAAAACGTGGAGCCACTGAACAAGAGACTCATCTTGGATTCACCTGTACGTTAACACACAGAAATTTAGCTGGGGAGAGGGGGGAGTATAGCCCAGATTACATCCAGAAAATGTCATAGCTAAAAGCTGAGATAGTTTATCAAATTGAGATTTCATTAAGATGTTGGTCCTCACTGGACATATAGGATATCCTGTTTTAGAGAACAGTTGCTGTAACCACACTTGCAATGGAAATATGGTTGGTAACACTGAGATTTGGAGGATGACACTGGTTTTAACTTGATCAAGGAAGCATCAGTCACACAGAAATTAAAATACCTAAGTTAAAAAATGTTAACAAAAAGGCAACCAAAATAAAATAACATAAAATAAATAAATTAAAATAAATAAAATAAAATAAAAGGCAGTTTAGAATGGATATAAGGAAGAAATTTTTTACTGTTAGGGTGGTGAGGCACTGGAATGGATTGCCAGGGAAGTTGTGAATGCTCCATCCCTGGTGGTGTTCAAGGCCAGGTTGGAAAGAGCCTTGGGTGGCATGGTTTAGTGGAAGGTATCCCTGCCCATGACAGGGAGGTTGAAACTAGATGATCTTAAGGTGTTTTCCATCACTAACTATTCTATGATTCTACGATTCTATGAAAATAAACCCTAACAATCTGGAGACAGGGCAACCAAATAAAACAAAAAGGGAAAATGTCCAATTTCCCAAGCAAGCACTGGTTTTATTAGGTATCTCAAGTATTAGGTATCACAGGCTTCTATAAACATTCCTTTTCCTTCAAGAGCCAGGGACAGAAAGATTGCAGGTTCAAAATGTTTCACTTGCAAAAATCACTAGCAGGATCAGGTCCCAGAATCATTACCCTCAGAAAAATATCTAGTTCTATGGAGACACTAAAAATGTAACAAAAGAAAGGATCTCTTGATGCCACTTTTAACAGTAAATGACACTATTATACTTCAAGATAGACATGAGCCCCCAAGTTAACTTCATTTCAGAGATTAATTACTGAGAAGAGCACTACAAACGTGTTTTACTTCAAGCAGAAATTAAGGTGACAGAGTACTCATGGGACTGATGCAAGTTAAAAGGAGCTGCATTGCAACACTAAAGCTAAAGCTTATTCTTGTAATTTCACATTCTTTGTGTTACAAAGAAAAAGAAAAAACAAAACCAACAAAACCCCTTCAGACCAATTTAGATTGTACTGTTCACATTGACCTGAGTATGTTTAAACAACTGCATATGTGAAAAGCCCTCTCCAATCCAGACTAGTGCAAAACATGATATACTCAAAAAGAAGATTCAGTCATTAGTCCATGCTGTAAGCAGCATGTCAACATCTCATGAGAAAAAGATGTAAAGTCCCAAATTCACATATTCAGGAGACAACCTTTTGAAAAGCAACCTTTTGAAACTGCCGACAAACTGAAGACAAAATGAGATTTGATAGAGTTGACAGAGCCTACAACATCAGATTAGCTCTTTATTTGTCACAGCGAGCAAAAGATATGGTGTTCAGTCTGACATACTCACTCATGACCTTTATTCTGCCAAGCCAAATGAGAGGGAGGACAGTGAATGCAATTTTGCATCCTGGAACTGTTGCTCAGGAAGCATGTAAACAGTGATTTGAATAGAAAATGTGAAATCTGAGCACTGAGACTTCTTACAGAGTTGTCAGTTCTCCACTTCGCCATTTGATGTGTGTTGTATTTAGACAGAGGTTCAGTCATCAGCTCACAGAGATGCATTCAGAAAACAAAAAGCCCACCACATCCGAATGACTCTTTAGTATGACATAGCAGCTGGGTGACATCAGGCACTGCAATTCTCATTTCTCTATCCTCCTCACTCCTTCCCTCCTACTATCTCAAAGTTTAGTGGAAAGTGCGTTATTGAAAATGATCCCACGTAGTCCCTACAGGGCTGTCATAGAAAGAAGTGAGAGAGAATACTGGGGAGGTGGAAAAGACCCATTTCAAATTGGTTATCAAGATGCCCTGCTATTTGCATAAGCCACAGTGCCTGATGCTGATCCACACAGTTGTTCAGTTTTAATTGTTCCATTTTCCTACAAAATGTGAATATTTCTTTTGAAATACTATGCTGTAACCCACTAAAGATCAGCATTTTTTCAGTATGTGTAGGGGAATCTAACAGCTTAGGAAAACAGTGGCAGCCATCCCTAAAACCAGTTTCACTACAGAAAAAGATCTTATCAATGATTGTTCTTTAATATAATTAGCCATTGTCCAAGCACAGCAAGCCATTTGTGCATACACAGAATATGACAGTGGTAGGCAAATGCAAGGACTAAAAAAATTCTGGCTGTGCCTCTACTGCTTGATCACTTCTACTACTTAAGTGATATCACCGTTTCTGGTGTAGTGTTGGTTCCAGCTAGTACTTAGTAACTCATCTATTTTTGTAAGTTAAAAAAAGGGCCAAGACACAGTTTTTTCTGGCTCTCCCACATCCTCCCAAAAAAATCCTGGCCACTGATCCAAAATCAATTCTTAACATTCAGAAGTATTTACATCTGTATTTTGTCTTTTAATTCAAATTTTAATTTTTTATTCTGGTCTAAGCTTTGTGATATTTAGTCCTTTACTGTGTTCATACTGAGGTATCATAGTGCCTGATTTTCCTTGGGTTTCAGGTCCCCTTTTTACTCACTTTCAAACATTATACAGCTAATAAGACTCAGCTCAATACGGCCAGCAGTTAAAGAATTTCAAGCTGCAGTGAGTTTTGCTCTGTATATTTGCTGCCCACTTGACCATGACCGGGAATAACTATGACTGACTCAGGTGCCTTCTTCCCTCCAGTGTGTCAAGATGTGGATCCACAAGTATGTCCCTATATGAGGTGGCTCATCACCTCAAGTCTGTGTTCATCCCATGACAAATACAGAAACAAATTCATATTCTTTCAGAAACAATCCTCTCCTTAGCTTCTACTCCCCAGATGGTCAAATAATACCAATGGGAGAAAATGCAACAGAGAGATTAAGGGACAGAGCATTACTACTAAAAGGAGAAGCAATTCCAGGATGCAAGATATTTCTGCTCAGTTCACTCATTTTTTATATCTCAAAATACTTATGATCTGCATTCATTCTTTTATTCAGATTTTTATCCGTAGCATTTATCACTTGAATAATTTCTTTTCTGTTATTTGTTTCCTTGTTTATGTCTTCCTCTCAGTGAGGACAGACCAAGCCATTCTCAAGCCAGACAGTGCCCTTGGAGTAGACTCTGAAGTATGCCTTTGTCTGTTACATAGGGACATATGTTTTTCCATTTGATTCCAAATGAGTTAGACATATCTCAAGATTCTCACATCTTCACCAAGAACTTACAGTCCCAATATGCTTTGGGTTATATGTTTCTTTCCTTTGTACACTTAAGAAAAGAAAAGTGAAGCTTTTTGATCAATCAGATGCAAATTCTGTCAACTTACTAAAAATATTTTTAACATATTTATTTATATATAGAAACTACAGAGATTTTCAGATGTTTTATGGCCAGTCCCTCTTTGTTCCTATTTAAGATATGGAAACCAGATTATTTAAACTTCTGTCCTGGGTTCACCGGTAGCAGTCATTTTTCTCCTTCTTAGTAGCTGGTGCAGTGCCGTGTTTTTGACTTTCGGCCTGGGAACTGCGCTGATAACACCAGTGTTTTCAGTTACTGCTTAGTGATGTTTTGGTCTGACCAAGGACTTTCTGAGTCACATGCTCTGCCAGGGACGAGGCGAAGCTGGTAGGAAGCAGAGATGGGACACCTGACCCAAACTGACCAAAGAGGTATTCCATACAACAGCACGTTATGCCCAGGAGGTAAAAACGGAGGGCAGAGACCCAGAAGGGTGGGGGTCGCTGCTGGGTTGGGCTTGGTATCGGGTGGTGAGCAGTTGTATTCTCTTCTTGTATTTCCCTTGTCATTATTATTATTGGTGGTAGCAGTAGTGATTTGTGTTATACCTTAGTTACTGAACTGTTCTTATCTCAACCTGTGGGAGTTGCATTCTTTCGATTCTCCTCCCCATCCCTCCTGGACCTGGGAGGAAGAAAAGGGGGGAGTGAGTGAACGAACTGCCTGAGAGGCTTAAACCACAACAACTTCTTTCAGTTTTCTGTGTTGTTGCCTGACTGTGAGATTGTTGATGCTTTTAGCATTTCCTTTGTAAGGTTATTCAGTTCTGCCCAGTTCCATTCTATTACTCACCCTGATAAATATCTTACTCTGTGAATACAGTAGATATGGGCTTTTTTTAATTGAATTATATGAGGTTTCTGACTAATAGGAGTATGGAAAAAGACTAGCTGTGTTTGCCTGCACTACAGTAAACTGTTCACTGTATATCTAATTGAGCTAACAATGTCTGCTAGGATGCAAAGCGATAATATTATAATCCTGGCAGTAGAAGAGAAAGCACAGTCTGAAAAATTTACCCAGAATTCAATATTTGGGTGGTTAACCTGTACAACTGATAGCAATAGACAAACTATTTTGGGAATATGGATTTTGATTTCAATCACACCATGGTGTACATCTTTGGCAAACACAGCCTTAGCTCCCTAAAGTCAATATTTGATTTACGAATTACATGGATTGAACCCCTGCATATGAACATGCTTTAATTTTGATGGTTTTGGTCAAATTACAACCATGTAATAGGCTTCCATCTCAAAATCTGTTATCTGTTTAGGTTCAAACCAATAACCTGTGGGCAAAAAGCTTCATCCTATGATTAATGTCTTGATTCACTATTTGACAGAGTAGAAGTTTTGAGATGCTGCCTGGTAGAATATGTACCAAAAAAGGCCAATAACATTACTGACACTTTTCTTTTGATGCCATCAGTCCATTTGTATCCCTGCTGCCCTAAGCTGCTGCCCATGCAGGGACTAAGAGAAACTTTGTGGGATGTCCAATGCCCTCTTATCTCCTAGAATCTGCAGCTGTGATCCGCTTCACCAAACAATGCAGATTTATTGACAGGCAGTCTGACAGCTTTTTAAAACTGCTTGGCAGCTTGTTTTTAGCAACATGTTGTCATGTTCAGTATTATCACTTTTCTTTTATATTTGTGTGATACTAAAAGGTCAAACCTCCAAGGCATCAATATGTGGTGCAAAGCAGGACTAGCCCTAAGACACCCAGGAAAATACACCTTAGGATTTCATTGACTTCTCTTCTAAAAAAATTATAGTTACTAACTTTTCAGCACTGTCAAGGACAAGTATCTTAACAGTTGTTTCCCAAACAGTAGCTTTAAGTTGATTTTTTTTTCCCTTTACCTTAAGCTTGCAGGTGTCTAAGGCAACTAAGCTGAACAGCATTCACAAAACTCTTCAGACATCTGTGAAATGCTATTCAGACTGCTTTCTAGGAAACAACAGAGAGTAAGGCATCTTTCTTGGAGTGTGATGTGATAGTCAAACTATCTACTCTTCAGAGATACAATTGATTGTAGTCAGTTGGGAGTATCGGAGTGCTTAACTTCAGCACCTGCAGTTAGTTATAGATGCAGCTCTTCTCTGTTGACAGTGGAGGATTCAGAGCCTGTCAGTAATCCAAACTGAGACACCGTTAGAGACAGCAAAATATTTTGTGAGTGGAACTAGTTCTGATTCTTGCTGATTTTACACTGGGGTCAAGAAATTTGATGTATAGAGAAGACTAATACCTAGAGTTCATAGCTTCTTATTAATTCTCATGTAAATTACATGTGCTAGTTTTGGAGAGACATTTGCAGACCTTTACAGGTTGTCCTTCAGGGAATAAAATATTAAAAATAATTTCTATCATATATGTCATCCAGAACTGAGCTCTTGGTAATGCCTGTAACATTAAACACAACTGTCAGGATTGTGTAGTGAAGAGATTCTCATGCTGGAAGTAGCAGAGAGAGGCTGAATTCTGCATGGACTTTCAGAAGTTGTAACCTCCAATAACCTCAGCAGTAAGGAGCTAAGACAGTAAAAAATAAATTTGGTTCAGTTCAAAATAAAAAAAATAAATAAATAAAGCTGCCCTCTACTCCCAGCTTCTCTGCCTGCTGTCCTTCAGAGTTACATCAGCAGCAATTACTGCTCCCAATACATGCTGTGCCCAGAAGAGGAGAAACAACTGGAGGGCCCCAGCAGCAGCTGGCAAGTAACAGTGATTGAATTCCAGATGGATCTAAAAAAATCCTAGTGATACCTCCTGGGAAACTTTGAAAAACATCTTACTTTGGAACAATCCTGTTCACATCACACTCATTTTAAATATTTCTTTTCCTTTGTTCTTGGCACAGAAGGAGCAGATGAGCTCTTAAGAAATTATTCCATTTTGAGAGACAAGCCCCTGCTAATCAAGGCAGAAAGACTAGGACAGGGAGAATTGCCACTCTGTTGTGATTTCAAACATCAGATGTTCATTTGTGCTGTTTGCTTGTGCGGTTTCTGTAGCTAAATATTTCTTAAAGGATTTTATTAGAGCCACAGGATAAGATAGGCTTGAAAAATGCTCAGCAACAATCCACTCGGTCTAGTCTCCTCATCATAATAGGGCCAGATTAGAGCCGGTAGTTTGGGTCCTTGGCCAGTGATGTTTGAATATCTCTAAGAATGGAGATTTCAGTCTTTCTGGGCCCATGTTCCAATGTTTAACCTCTTGCATTGTAGAAAAATATTCCTAACTCCTAGCTGCATTTTCTCTTGTCACAGCTCATGTCTGTTGCCTCTCACCATATCAACTATGCATGTCCAAAAAGTCGATATTATCTTCTCTGTGCCCTTTGGAGGCAACAAGGTTTCCCCTTAATCCTCTCTTCTTATGGTTGAACAAACCTTGTTGTCCTTGTATATCATGTAGTCTAAGCCCCCAACAATCCTCATGGATCTCTCTTGCACTTGCTCCAGTATATCAAAGCCTGTCTTCTAGTGCGGAGCACAGAGCTGGATACTGTTTCCTTGTGAATCCACATCTGAAGTATTTTCAGTTTTATTAACCTGCTCCCTTCACTTGAGCTGAGATAGTTCCGCACACAGGTCACTGAAAGTACATCCTCAGGTGGACTCACACTCAACTAGCAAGGACCAGTTGTTACATGAGGGAGGACAAGCCCTGAGTTGAGGGTGATCCCAGCACAGACAGTGTCCCCACCGACACAGTGTAATTCTGAATGTGTCAGGTAATGCTCTGTGTTGGGAATAGGATCAGTGAACAGTCCCACACTCAGCAAGGGAATGAACCACACCCATGGTCTCTCCAGGTAGTCCAGCCCGGAAGCACATGTGACAAGTCAAGAGACAAAGCTGAAGAGAAGACTACAATATAGGTCCAAAGTCCATCCAGGAGGTAGGATCATAGGCAAGAATAGAGACCAGCATACCTACCACTTTGTTCAAACAGGGACTGAACCACAGGTCTGAGTTCAAATGGGGTCATTAGAGTGTGGGCTCCAGGTGAGGCTTGTCTGGGCCATTAAGACCTATCATAAAATCACGGAATCATGTAGTATCAGGTTGGATGGGATCTCAAGGGTCATTGGGTTCAACCTTTCTAGGCAAAACATGACCCAGACTAGATGTCCCAGCACCTCGTCCAGCTGAATCTTAAAAGTGACCAATATTGTGTTCTCCACTTCCCTGGGGAGATAATTCCCCCATTTGATTGTTCTCATTACGAAAAATTTTCCTCTAGTATCCAGTCAGAATGTCATGGGCACCAGAAGTAGCTTGTACTCACCACCCCTCATCTTTTCCATGTGACTCCTTGTCAAAAGGGAGTCTCCATCTTCTTCATAGCCACCCTTTAAATACTGGAACATGGTAATAAGTATCTTCATTACCCTGATATAGAGATCTTTCTGAAAAGAAGCCCTGCAACCAATGTATTGCTTATTTCTCCTTTTTATTTTCTTAACCTTTCTAAAAGCAAAGCTCCTATCTGCCTGGAAACAAACCTGGCCCTGTGGGTGTAAGCACAGTCTTTACTCACAATGTCCTGCGAAGTGAAACGCAGCAATGACCTCGAGGGATCTTGGAGAAAGCTGGGAAGGATAGTTCATATCCTATTCACATACACTCTCAGGCTTCTCTTTCCCAGCCAGACTCGTCTCCTACTAAACCGATGAAATGCTCCTGACATGTTCAAGTGCTTTCATTAAGAAAAATAACAATTCTATGTCATGCCTCATGTGCCTGAAGGGCTCAAGGAGCAGTTTGTTCCTAAGTACACCATTAACCAGATATATTTGGGGTTTGCTGGTATCTTTTTCTCAGCCTTCCTCACAGACATCAGTGATGATGTTGCTCAGTACTCAAAGGTAGCACAGACAATTCATGTTCTTTCACAGTCAAAATGCTCACTGGGTTCAGGAAAGAATTTTCCACTTAGATTGGGCAGGCAAAGATCTGTATTTTGTGGGTGTGGTAGGTTGCCTTTCACTGCTAAGGTGCAATTAGGGTACAATTTATCTTCAAATGTAAAGTGGGAAAAGCACATCCTATTGATATCCATGCTTTGCAACTTTATGTTTTGGTCATACCTTGGCTTCTCCTTTTCTCTGCCAATGACACAACTGACAAACCCTGAAATTTAAACACTTTGCCTAACTCAAATCTGGGGCATAATATTGGGTAACACTGAGTGCCCAATGATAGACAGAAGGTCAAAATTTAGTAGGATCCCTTGTGATTTTACACTCTTTGCAATGAAAGCCATTAACTCATTCTGCAATATTGAAAGATGATGGCCTCTGGCATATTAATCCTTCAAATAACTCTGACGTATAGCCCCTTTGGCTATAAAGCCTTATGCTTTTCCTTCAATACCATAGAATTGGAAAACGTACTTAGTCTGAAAGTTTCTAGATTAACTATGACGGAAAAAAAGACTCTACCTGTAGGATTGTTCATGCTGTAATATAAAATAGTCCTGCCAAGCTTGAATGAAATTTGTTAAAGTTTTATTTTTAATTAATTTTATTTGAGAAAGCTTATGAGATACAATTACAGAATGTCTGAGGAGGGCTTATCAATGGAAAGCAAGTTAGCTAATTAAAATCTACTGGGGAGGTGATTAGCTTTTTAAAGGGCCCTCCATAGTTCCCATGCTGGTTTTATCTCAGAAATTAATTTGCCAGCTGCAGAACTGGATAGAAAAATCAACACATTTAATAATTAGTTAAATGGGTGAGATTTCATGACTGTCATCACTCACTGAAAAGCAGGCCTCTTTAAATCATATACAGATAAACACCGTAAAACAATAAAGCGGTCATCATCAGCCATTTCCAGCCAATTGCTGAGGTGACTAGCTCGAGAGGGGACGCCTTCAGCTCCTGATCGGGGGAAGGTTCGGCATCCAGGAGCTTCAACTCAGAGCAGCAACAGGCACCGAGGGAGCCTCAAGTCCTAGACAGAGCTTGCCCGGGAGCCAGCAGCTCAGCGGACACAAGGAGCTGACTCAGAGAGGGTGGCGCCAGGAGGAGCGGCACCAGCCCTGGCTGGGTAAAAACCTGGCCCAGGGAGCGTGGCGAACGGGGCGGGTTCGAGGCAGTTTGCGCGGGCAGGCGAGCGGGATGGTGAGCACTCGCCGTATGACCAATGTCCGGTCTGGAAGCTCTGCTCTGGCTGCCCCGGCGGTGGTCAGTGTAGGCACCCAGGCAGAGCCGATGGGAGGGGAGGATGCAGCGCAGAGCTAGGGGTGTACAGAGCGCCTGCACTGCTCTCCTGAGGGGAGGATGCACAATAGGCAGGGCTGCACTCTGTGCTCCCTGGTGAAGGTCCTCCTGCGGCAGGTGGCTGAGCTGCGGGACGCTGTTACTAGGCTGAAAGATGTCAGGGAAGCTGAGAGGAAGCAGCACTGCTTGCTCCAGGGCCAGACTGTGCAGGGGCCTCAAGTGTCTGCTGTCGCTCATGCAGGAAAGGAGGCCGCTAACCCAGGAAGATGGGAAACAGTAACAGAAAAAAAAAAAAAAACCAACCAACAAAAAAAGGCGTAAGAGGACAATTAAAAGCAAGGGGCTTCCTCCTAAATTTGTTGTCCCCACCCAGAACTGCTTTGCTGTCCTCCAGGGGGCTGATGAGGAACCACACTCGCACCAGGAACAACCGGCTGATGCACTGGTAAAGAAGATCTCTACTGGTGCTGCCAGGAAAAAGCGGAGGGCCGTAGTAGTAGGGGACTCTACTCTGAAAGGAACAGAGGCACCCATCTGTTGGCCTGACCCATGGTCAAGGGAAGTGTGTTCCCTACCAGGGGCTCGGATCAGGGATGTTGCAGAGAGGCTGCCTGCTCTAGTCGGTCCCACTGACTATTACCTACTTCTGGTGATCCTTGTGGATGCTGCTGATATAGATAGCAATAGCCTGGAGAATATAAAGAAGGACTACAGGGCTCTGGGAGAAGTGGTTAGGGGCTCTGGAGTACAGATTATCTTTTCGTCAATTCTCCAGGATACAGGGGAGTGCCTTAAAAAGGCTAGGAGGATTCGCCAGGTTAATAAATGGTTAGAAGGGTGGTGCTATAGTCAGGGGTTTGGGTATCTAGAACATGGGACTCAATTTAGTAGGCCAGGTCTACTGGGGGCTGGTGGAGCTGATCTGACAAAGGGAAGAGTGGATTTGGTAGAAGGCTTGCCAGACTGATCAAGGGAGCTTTAAACTAGATGTATTGGGGGAGGGGGGCATCATTCCATCCCAAAACACCCAGTCAGTTGTCAGCACCTATAGTAAACATTCAGAGCAATGTAAAGATATTGCAGCTACTCCAGCCAATGAGACGGCTTCAATTGGAGCTTGGCTCAGATGCCTCTATACAAACATTCATAGCATGAGGAAAAACAAGAGGAATTAGAGATGTGTGCGCATCTACGGAGGCATGATATCTTAGGCATTACAGAAACATGGTGGGATGGCTCCTATGACTGGAGTGTTGGAATGGAAGGTACAGGCTCTTTAAAAAAGACAGACCTTGTAGGTGGGGAGGGAGAGTTGCTATTTATGTTAGGGATAGGCTGGAGAGTATGGAACTCTGTATGTGGATAGGTGAGCAGTCGACAGAGAGTTTGTGGGTCAGGGTTAAAGGGAGAAGAGCGATGGGAGACATTATTGTGGGGATCTGATATAGACCGCCTGACCAAAAGGACTCGGTGGATGAAGCGCTCTACAAACAGGTAGGAAATGCCTCACGCTTGCAGGCCCTTGTTCTCACAGGGGACTTCAACCACCCTGATATCTGTTGGAGGTACGGTACGGCCCAGGACAAGCAATCCAGGAGGTTCCTCAATTGTGTGGAAAACAACTTCCTTCTGCAAGTAATAGAGGAGCCGACAAGGAGAGGTGCCATGCTTGACCTCGTGCTCACCAACAGGGAAGGGCTGGTTGGAAATGTGACACTCCAGGGCAGCCTTGATTGCAGTGATCATGAGATGGTCGAGTTCGAGATTCTCAGGACAGCGAGAAGAGTGTGCAGCAAGCTCACTGCCCTGGCCTTCAAGAGAGCAGACTTTGGCCTCTTCAGGAACCTGCTTACTAAGGTTCCATGAGATATAGCCCTAGAGGGCAGGGGGGCCCAAGACTCTTGGTTGATATTCAAGGATCACCTGCTGCAAGCTCAGGAGCGATACATCCCTACTACAAGGAAGTGCTGCAGGAGGGCCAGGAGACCTCCTTGGATGGATAAAGAGCTGCTGAGGAAAATTTGAAGGAAAAAAGAGACTTATGAAAGGTGGAAGCAGTGACAGGCAGGCTGGGAAAAATAGAGGGATGTTGTCTGGGAAGCTAAGGCCCAGGTTAGGAAAGCTAAGGCCCACTTAGAATTAAACTTGGCTAGGGATGTTAAAGATAACAGGAAGGGAATCTATAGGTACATAGTGAATAAAAGACAACATAGGCCCCCTCCAGAAGCTATCAGGAGAACTGGCTACCCTGGATTTGGAGAAGGCTGAGGTTCTTAATGACTTCTTTGCCTCAGTCTTCACTGGCAAATGCTCTGACCACACTACCCAAGTCTTGGAAGGCAGACGCAGGGACTGTGAGAATGAAGACCCTGGGCCCACTGTAGGAGAGGATCTGTTTAAGACCATCTTAGGAAACTGAATGTGCACAAGTCCATGGGACCTGATGAAATCCATCTGCAGGTCCTGAAGGAGCTGGCAAATGAAGTTGCTAAGCCATTGTCCATCATATTTGAAAAATCATGGCAGTCAGGTGAAGTTCCCAATGACTGGAAAAAGAGTAATATAACCCCCATTTTCAAGAAGGGGGAAATGGATGAGCCAGGGAGCTACAGACCAGTCAGCCTCACCTCTGTGCCTGGCAAAGTCTTGGAGCAAATTCTCCTGGAAGGCATGCTGAGGCACACGAAAAACAACAAGGTGCTCGTTGACAGCTAGCATGGCTTCACTAAGGGGAAATCCTGCCTGACCAATCTGGCAGCCTTCTATGATGGGGCTATGGAACTGATGGACAGGGGTAGAGCAGTTGATGTTAACTTCCTGGACTTGTGCAAAGCGTTTGACACTGTCTCACATGACATCCTTGTCTGTAAGTTGGAGAAACATCAATTTGATAGGTGGACCACTCGGTGGATAAAGAACTGGCTGGATGGCCGCACACAAAGAGTTGTGGTTGATGGCTCAGTGTCGAGCTGGAGACCAGTAACGAGTGGTGACACTCAGGGATAGGTGTTGGGACATGTCTTGTTCAACATCTTTGTCAGTGACATGGACAGTGGGATTGAGCGCGCCCTCAGCAAGTTTGCCGATGACACCAAGCTGTGTGGATTGGTTGATGCGCTGGAGGGAAGGAATGCCATCTAGAGGGACCTTGACATGCTTGTGAGGTGGGCTGATGCCAACCTGATGAAGTTTAACCATGCCAAGTGCAAGGTCCTACACCTAGGTCAGAGCAATCCCAGGCATAGCTACAGGTTGGGCAGAGAAGAGATTTAGAGCAGTCCTGCGGAGAAGGACTTGGGGGTGTTGGTCAATAAGAAAATGAACATGAGTCAGCAGTGTGCACTTGCAGCCCAGAAAGCCAACCGTATCCTGGGCTGCATCAAAAGGAGCATGATCAGCAGGTCGAAGGAGGTGATCCTGCCCCTCTATTCTGCTCTTGTGTTACCTCACTTGGAGTATTGTGTGCAGTTCTGGTGTCCTCAACATAAAAAGGACATGGAACTGTTGGAACAAGTCCAGAGGAGGGCCACGAGGATGCTCAGGGGACTGGAGTACCTCCTGTATGAAGATAGGATGAGCAAGTTGGGGCTGTTCATCCTGGAGAAGAGAAGGCTACATGGAGACCTCATTGCAGCCTTCCAATATCTGAAGGGGCCTATAGGGATTCTGGGGAGGGACTCTTCATGAGGGACTGTAGTGATAGGACAAAGTGTAACGGGTTCAAACTTAAACAGGGGAAGTTTAGATTGGATCTGAGGAAGAAATTCTTTACTGTGAGGGTGGTGAGGCACTGGAATGGGTTGCCCAGGGAAGTTGTGAATGCTCCATCGCTGGCGGTGTTCATGGCCAGGTTGGACAGATCCTTGGGTGGCATGGTTTAGTGGGAGGTGTCTCTGCCCATGGCAGGGGGCTTGGATCTAGATGATCTTAAGGTCCTTTCCAACACTAACTATTCTATGATTCTATGATTCTATGGTTAATTATTCTAAAGGGGAACTGGTAATAACTATCTTCCTTTAAGACATATACTTGACAGTTTGGTGGTAGGAGCATTAAAAGTAGGTTTCCTGTAAATTAGAAAAGTTTATTGTTCATCTACTTTGGATAACATAGAATTATCTGTGTGCTTAAACTGACTCTCCCCTTTTAGAAAAATCAAATAACAATTTAAAACCTTTATCTAAGTTTTCCTGAGATAGAATATCCATCAAAATCTTTGCTGCAAAGGTTAATTCCTCTCACTATCAAAGTACATCAGTCTTTTGCTCAGCCTGAATTTGTCCAGCTTAAATTGTACTTTGTATGGCTTGCATAAAGACTGATTTTGTGAGGATTCAGCAACACTGGTGTATGACAGACAATCATGCCCAGCTCATGTCAAGGCCTGTCATAATTATGTCATGTTTTGCCATAATACAATAGTAATTCTGTCTTGTTGTATCGTTTTTGAAATTATTAACTGCAGCTATGACTGAGCTATCCTATTTTATTTTTTGTAACATATGTCTCCTGTTTGAGCTCTAAAGAAACAATCTGACACTTTGACATCTTAAATAAGAACAGAAAGCATGTATTCACCACATTAATTGGAGAAAAAGCTGGTCTCAGTATTCAGAGAAATGAAACTAGATATTAAAAGCAACAGCTTCTCTATTAACTGTTGATATAATTTGGGATTTCTCAGAGAAGTAAACAGTATACCAAAGTTATAGTACCTTTGAGAAGATCGACTCACATTTTTGATGACTGTTTTTTGGAAAGGCTTTATGTTGCATTTGTATTTGGGGAGTCACAGTGAAAGAAAAGTATTTATTTTGAGTCAGACAAAGAGCTGCTAAGCTCTGATGAAATATGCATTACAGTATATACTTTATATTCACTCTTTTTTTTTTTTTTTGCTATTTTTGCTGTCAGGTTTTCCTGGAGCAAGGACACATCTAACAGAACCACAAAACAATAGACTGTTTCAGCAGTCAGAGTGCAGATGCCTTTGAAGAAAAGTCTGTAGTAAGGTCTAGGTAATTTCACAAGATCACTTCTCTTTCCCTCTGTAATATCAAGTATGAAGGTGTACAGATCACTACTGGTAGCATGCTAGTGCCTCACGATCTGGCCTAGTGTCTCCTGTAGGTGCAGAAAAGGAGAGAATAAAGAATTAATGATTTTTGGATTCCGCATCTGAGGGTCCATGTGAACAAGAAAGACATCGGTAAGCTTTTCTCCAAGCTCTGTTTTGGGAAGAATATGAAGAACTAACAAACATTTCTAATGTACTCCTTGACTGATGAAGTCCCATCAACATCTGTTGCAATATGAGCCTTGGAGTTTGACCACTTTGTAACTACTATGGGAGTGTTGTGACCACAGAAATAGCTCAACTGAGTGTAAAAGCTGGTGGACTGTGGTCACCACCGGAGAGTTTGCATAAAAAAAGGGGGCTAAGAGTAAGATGGTCCAGAGCCAACTTCATGTTGTAGCCTACGGTAGAAGTCTTCTGGGGGCAGCAAAATGGAGGTGAGGTTTGGATTTGCTGACACTTCTTCCTTTGCAGAAACAGGCAAGCGCCAGCAGCTTAGAAAGTATGAGCTGTACAGACAGGGAGCTTTCCATCTCCTCTGCACAGAAATTATGTAGTTCTTTCTGCTTCTGCTGTGGAGAACATTTCTATTTAGAGTCAGTGGCTGCTTGTACAGAAGACAAAAACTGAGAAACAATTGTCATCACTTTTGTCTCACAGTGGCAGGATTAGGATTCCAGCTCAGGAAGGCTCTTGTCTACTTCATTATCCCAGGAATGGTTTTTGGGCTCATGCTTAGGGTTCCAAAATTCAGCTTACACTTCACTGGCAGGGGACCCTGAATTTATTCTGGAATGGGTCTTAGGACTGTGAGAGTTTCCATCCTGGCACAATGAAAGCCGCTTAGGCTACTTGGTGCTCCTAAAATATACTTTTAAATAGGCTTCTCAGAACTAGATCTAGACTGCAGCTGCTCAGACAAAATCATTTCGTTTGCGTTAATTATGTTCACCAGCTAGAGGCACCCTACAGATCCCATCAAATTTGAAAATCCTCTCTTTATATAACTGACCCATAGTGAAAGAAAAGTGGATGCTGTCTCTGCTAACATTGTATCCTCCATCCTTGGTGCACTGGCCTCAGTTTTAGCTTTTAGTTAGGTGTCCCAAGACATTCCTTTTGCATCACAATTTGATCAAAGAATTGGCTTAATTTGACTGCAATGCAAATGATTTGACCATTGAGAATGAAAAACTTGATTTACCAGGGAAGGTTGCCCACCTTTTCATGTCAATGAAAATTTAATTTGACGACTTGATTATGCAGCCTTCTGTAACACACTGGCATGGAGCAACAAACTTCTTGGGTGCTTGGAACAGTTGGTGTACATGTCTGCTCCGCCATGAAATACAGTGGCTTTTTTTTCCAGACAAGGAAAAGAACAATTTAGAAATTCTTCCATATATGTGTTGACAAAGTTTGCTAACTCTGATGATAATTCATAACACCAGTTTCATAACTACTCAGCTTCATAACTTGAAGTAAATCTGCTTTGGAATTAAAGCAATGCAAATATCTTTTTTCTTGGATGTAGAATGTTACTGTGCCTGCATATACATGGAATCCATCATAATCAGATGTACTAGCAGATTTGATGTTAATGTTTGTCAAACTAGTAATGATTCCTCTGCTATTTTTAAACTTCTGTCATACCTTGCTTTTCAAATTCAGTTCTTTTCTTGACCTAGAGGATCAGAAGATGAAATGAGATTCAGGCAGCAACTACAGAATACCTGGCAGCCTTTCAGCTTTTGCTTGATTCAGGAAACAAACCTAAGCTAGGAAAATACTCCCTTTCTTATGAACCTCACTGCCTTTTTAATATGGGGACTGACACAAAGAAAACCTTAAGGAAGCTTATTTTTCTGTTTGGGTTCTGGACCACAGAGGGCCACTTTAAGACTTCATTTCAGAGATAATTTAAATGGGGACAAGTGCTCTTCACACACGTCTTTGGAAGTCTCCTTGACATGCTAAGTAATTATTCAGTACTCCGAGTCATGCACTGCTTACTCTCTCACCACATTTACTGAAGAACAACTTAAAGACCATAGTAATATTTAAATCTTCATATCAGAAGATTTAACAGATAAGTCTATTATTTATAACCCCAGAATTAAATGTTGGATCTCCCTGTGAAACAGAAAATTTATCCCACAGAGTGAAGCAAAGTTCCAGTTTCTTGCCCTCCAATGACTCTAATGCATTTGAAATCTGTGACATGTCTGATGCAGAAAATCTTTCATTTGCCAGAGGATTGAATCTTGTTTTTAGAGCAAACTTTACTTTTCATGATGGAGAAGACTTTATTGTGCTTGGCTGAATTAAAAGAAAAACAAAGTTACCAGAGGGCTGAAGGTCTAGCCTGAGTCCTGTGGAAATGGATCCATGAGCAAAAGGCGTGTGTGGAGGTCACAGGTATGTGATAGATAGATTTGTTAATAGTTCCATCTTTCATTGCACAGGTAACACTTCTTCATTAACATATATCTGGCTTTCTGAAACAACTGAAAATGTCGGATGATGAAACTGTGTGTTTTATTCAGTCTTACAGACAGCAAAGCTTGACTGCGTATGTCTTTCTTTTTCAGTGCCTTTGTGTCTTTTTCTCCATATTTTCAGTTCTAACAGGAAACCCTAATTTCTCTGAGTTTAAGAATTTATGCTCAAATATGTAAAACTTGTTGAATCTTGTCAAGGCATTCAATGAAACTGGATGTTTCTTGTGTGATTATTCGCCACACAATAGGTAATAATATCTAATTGTAACACTGATTAATCCACTCTTTTTTTTTACTTTAGTTTTTTTTTTTTTTCCTTTGGCTGAAATTTTAGTGCCTTCTAATATACCTCTCGCTGAGTTTCTTTTATAGGGAAAAATTGGAATATTTTAACCACAATTTCTGTGACAAAATAAATAAATGTTAGTTTTTAAATTAAAAATTAAAATTGTCTTCTTTTTGCAGAAGAGGATGAGAGAAGGCATCCAAGGGACTGTTACAAGAGGCAAAGGTATTAAAGGTTTTTAAATGCTTCATTGTTTTAAAATGATTAAACAAGATTTTTTTTCTCATACTCTGGAAAACAAGGTTACCTATACCAACCCATGTCAATCTGTCCATCTGCCTGACCTAAAACTATCCCAGCTACTTGTGTTAGACCATGTTTTAGAAAAACATCCAAGTCTGCATAATGATATGTGGACAGATGGTATTAGGATGGGGAAGAGGCCTCAATGCATGACACCTTGAGGAGTTTCTCTTGGATTTATTGTGGCTTCTCTGTTATGCAGGCAGCAAAGCCTGAAAGGCTGCTCCTCACAGTCTAGGGAAGGCAAGTAAGGCCCTTTCCAATTAATTATGATCTTTGCTGAAACTTTTTTAGGAGCACTGAATGAGTTTGCAACTTAAAAAAAAAATAAAAATGCAAAAAACAAAGGTGGGGGGAGAGAGGAGAGGGGGAAAAAAAAAAGAACTACAAAAACCCTGCTGCCAAATTGTGATTTAAACTGAGATTGGCATCAGCAGACATTTCCACATCAGCCTTTAGCACATCTGGTCCAGACCAAACAAATAGAAGATTTATTCTGTCAGTGAGATCATTTAGCATTCCTTTTTATGCTTCAGAAAGAGCCTGTACCTGTCAGTCACCAAAGCACTAGGCTTTTGGTGGCTGGGCTCTGTTGCTCTTTTTCACTAGCCTTGATCTGAGACTTCTAAGAAGGCTTGTGTTCACCCGCTCCACCTGGGAGACCGGTACCCATGCCAAGTTCATTTCCATAGTCTTATAAAAATCTCCTGGAGGATTTCAAACATCTGCTCATAAGTAAAGAAACATTGTCTTGAGATATAACAATAATATAAAGGGCAACTGAACCTTCCTTGCAAATAAAACTGAGCTAATAAATTATTTTGTTTCAACAGTTATATACAATTCAAACAAAAAAAAAAAAAAAAGAATTGAGCTAAACAGGCACATGCACATTAAAAATCAGGTATGAAACCTTCAGATATTTTCTTTTTTTTTTTTGGTCAAGAAGTTTGCTTTCATTTGTGTTCTGAGCACTTGGCACTAATTATTGAAAGGAAGAGCAGAGGCAAGCTGCTCTGGTGCCAGCACAATCCACAGCAGAGGCTTTAGCAGGGTGTACAGTAGGGATGCCAAAGAGGGGGAACCTCAGAGGCAGCTGAGAGAGCTGCCAGGAGCCCCAAAGTCATGCGACAGTGTCTGAAGGGACCTGGGCATTGCCAAGCCCTCCTGCTCCTACGAAAGATTCCCTTAGGAAGCAATAATGACAAGGGCATGAAGAAAGGGGGCTGAAGCACTGCCAGCTTGACCAGAAAGCAGCAGCATCTGCCTTGCAGAAAGCCATGGCCTCTCTCTCTTTAAATCTGCACCCACCACAACTGACACATCTGCCCAGACAGAGCTCCAGTAGGAACATGCTGCCACCCCAGTGTCCGGCTGCAGGGTGAGCCCTGTTCCTACCAATATTGGATGGCAGCAGTGAGCTCATCTGTGGGGTGCTCCTAGGTATTGGAACTCCTCTGGCGAGTGAGAGTTCTGGGAAGATGTGAGCAGTTTGAGGAGCATCAGTGACAGCAAGAGACAGACTACTGAAATCACATGTTGCCTTCCCTGGGATGACAACATGCACATAGGATGCATGTCACAGAGTATTCCCTCTCCTCCCTCCACCTGGCTGAATACAATGACTTATGGGATAGGAGTCAATGGCAACAAGTTCCTGCCCATTGCACAAGGCATGTGTTCTCTCTACCCCACCTCTACAGAGGCCCTTGTAGAATAAGTACAAGGTTCTGCATGTGGAACCAAATAACGAAGATGGTTTATCTAGCATTGAGTTGTCATTGGGAATAAGTTGGTCTATGCTCTGCATCAAAACTGCTTCCACAAAAAAAAAAAAAAAAAAGACTGGTCATGGTCTTAGGAGACTCTCTTCTGAAGGGAACAGAAGGCCTAGTATGTAGACTGGTCCCACTTCTTAGTGAAGTCTGCTGTCTCCCTGGGGACTGGGTTAAAGATACAAAGAGAAAACTTCCTGCCCTGATACAGCCCTCAGATTGTTACCCATTATTGATATTTCGGGTAGTCAGCACTGAAGTTGCTGCAAGAAGTCTGAGGGCAATCAAGAGACACTTCAGGGCATTAGAATGGCAGGTTAAGAGATCGGGACCACAAGCAGCGTCCTCTATACTTCCAGTTGCAGGGAATGCTGAGGGAAGAAACAGGAAGAGACAGCAGATCAATACCTGGCTCCAAGGCTGGTGTCACCAATAGATTTTGGGGTTTTTTGGTCATGGGTCAATCTACATGACACCAGGCCTACTGGCAACAGACAGAGCACACCAGTATCAAATTATAAAAATAGGATCACTGGAGATAGGCCTGAGCGCAGCACACCAGTGTTTGAGGGATGGTGTGCTGTAAATGTACTTCAGTCTGCCTTCTCAGTGGAGGTAGGGGACGGAGAATGAGGAAGCAGCAAAGACACAAGGATTATTGATGCATTAAAAACACATCAATACAGAAACAGAAACACCTGAGAATGGTCTTGTAGGCATTAGGGCTTCCCCCTACAAAAAGGTAGCAGGATCAATAGCTTAACTGAAGTGCATCTACACCAATGCAGACAACTTGGGCAACAAACTGGAGGAGCTGGAAGCCATTGTGATATAGTTACTGTCATGGAAACATGGTGGGATGACTCACAGAACTGCAGTAGATGGCTATAAACTCCTAAGCATTGTCAGTGCACAGATGCAGTGCTGATGCTCCAGCTGATGCTTTTAGGCTTTCATACAAACTCAACCCAAGTTATGAGCCTGCTGCGGAGATCAATTTGCTCAGTTCAACAGCCCATGTAATGCAAGAGGTCAGAGGAGACAGTCACGATGCTCCCTGCAGCCCTGCAGTTTATGTGTGAAGCCATTAAAGCAAAAATTATTTAAACTGTATTCTGTTTTCCATTGTTTTTAATATGTAAGTTCCCAACTCTCAATCCATCACTTTTCTCATACACTATGGAAACTGAGCTATGTCATATATTTTATACTTGCCTAAGTTGGAGAATCATTCATAGGTAGGAAGAGCAGGAGTATTAGTCTGTTCAGGTAATGAACAATGATTTCAGGTAATATAATTGATTTCTTTTCCAGCTCAGCCCTCCTGATCTTAGGATGCAGCATCAAAGCCACAAAGGAAGACAGTTGTTACTCTTATTGACTAACTCATGCAGTGCAAACTCAGTGCCTATATGAGCTCACTGAAGGATGATTGGCTAATGAAGTAAGAGTTAAGGAAAAAGGAAATTTTGTGACAAGAAAAAAAAAAGAACATATCTTGGCAAAAGAGAGGGATGTAAAGAAGAAAGGGGATGAAAGGGAGAGAGAAATGGAAGTTTTAATACATGGCATCATTGTACAAACCCATTGCAATTGTTCTAGAAACAAACTTCATGGCAAAATAGCTTTGGGGGATCTTAAACATGATGTTAATCCTCTCCCTGCTTCCAGCAGTGTATTGTCACTACCTGAAAATCGCACAAGCATCAACAGTTGTAAAATGTGTATCTTGAGACTTTTAATTATATCAGTTAAATAAGCGCAGAACCAACCTATATATCTCCTTGGACTTTATTTTGTAACCATGGCTGTGGAAGAAACTAGGTTAGACCAGGCTAGAACTAAAGAGGTGGCTAAGGGCTCCTTGTCTGTCATGGGAACTACAAACAATATTTTGCCTGCACTGCAGTAACTGAGATAGATAAAGGAAATCCTCTGAGGACAACAACTGTCTAGAGCAGAGGTTTGGTTTTCTTTCTGCACTACCAAGAAATTGAACCCTCAAGTAGGGTCACATCATGGATACGTCTCCGGAGTGGCAGAATAGCCCACCAGTTTTCAGCAGTGCTGCTTGCCCTGATTTGAAGTAAGAAAAGGGGATATTCTAGGCCAACCTTGACCCAGGAATCTTAGCATGAGGAAATAAACCAAATCATTTGAATTGTGGGCCAGTCACCTATCTGCAAGTTAAGCCTCATGAATGGCTCTTATTCCACTCATGTGCAGCTTACCATCTGGAGTGACATGGACAAAAACATCTGAGCAGAACTGTGCAACCTGCAGAGAATCTGTTGTCCTTCCTGCAACTATCTCAGGTCAAGTCAGTGAGACCATAATGTGGCTTTCAATATTCCTATTGTACCAGGATGTCTCTCCTGCAGAGAGGTCTTTGCAGTACTTTCTTTTCATTTTGCAATACTGAGTGGACATGAAGGTTGTAATCTTGTGATACTTGTTCAAGATGTTTGTGGAGGTCAACATACCCAGGCTATATACCCAAGACCTAAATCAAAGTGACCTGATCTTCAAAAGTGCTGAACTCAGTATCTTTAAGAAGAGGTCAGCTTCTCTGAAACTAGTTTTCTTTGATTTAAGGGCCTAATTATGGATCTAGCAGCCCACTAGTAAGCATTTGTGTGCAGAGGTTCAAAACTAGCTAGGGGATTTAGCTACAGAGCTCACATTAATTTCAGCACCTTTGAAAATGTCTGCCCCGGGTTTGAAAAATTGCATACATAACTTGATTTTTTTTCCTTTTCACCTTTTGCTGCTAATTATTTTTATCACAACCCCTTTTTAAAATCCACACAGCATCTTGGAAGCCATGTTAATTCATATAGTACCTCTATGCTCAGTTCTTTTCCATTTCTTTCTTGTAGTCTTCACTGTGATATATGATTATTGTTACTACTTTAGTCTCTACTTTTCCTACCTGCCATCCTTATCTGTGTAGTAAATTCTTTTGCACTCCATCCCAACTGCTTTGCTATTTGTTTTGATAAAGGCAACAGTCTTTGGTCCAACACTAACAAGACTTGGCTCCACACTAACACACAAGTCTTGTTACTTTGCCAGAGAAACACTTCTATTGTTCCCACTACCTCTTCCTTTTTTTTTTTAGTGTCAACATTCATGCTCCCCTTCAGTATAAAGATGCTCAAACAAAGTTATCTGACTCCAATTACCATTATTTGCAAAGGATGGGGTTTTGGTCTCAGTAGGCGCTTAGATTTTCATACGTGTCCCAACCTGTATGTGTGGAAGAAGAGGAAAAAGCAGAAAAGATATGAAGTGGAGGAAATGCACCACGGGTTAGCAAGTAATTGTCTTACCTATGGATCATTGCTTATCATGGGTCTGCTGGTGGCTTTTTCATTATTCCTATTTCCTACTTAGACAGGCACAGCAATCAACAGTCACATATGACATGAGATGTTGAAGCTGGCTTTTTCCCCTGTTGTGGCATTTAATAAACATGATTATAACTAGTCTATGCTGTGTCTCCTACAGCATAAGCTGCTGATAGTCTGCAACAATTTTTTGGAGAAGGATGACATGTAGAACAAACCAGACCAATAAAAATTCCCCCTTCTCAAAAGCCGTGTGATGTTTCATTTATTTTGTACTGTCCAAGACTGAAATTTCTATAAGCTGCTGAAATTTTCTGTGCCTGGAGAGATCACTGTTACGTAACATTAGGACAGGACTTTACTCACACAGAAGAAATGAAAGACAGTGACACAAAGTGACTCAGGAACATCTCTACAGAGGCTATTATTCCTTCCAAACAAGCTAACTAGCAAAATGATTGACTTAACCCCTGTGCCAAAATTTAATATTTTATATTGCAAACAAAGTTGCTGGCAATAGTAAAAAAACCTCAAAACTAAATAAAAACAAATGTAAGATACATATTTTTTAGAGCTTTTTAAGGATATTTTGGGAGCACCATATACTTCTATGTAATCTGAAGAATCAGCAGGTTTTATTCTGCTTGGCTTTCCTCATTTTCTGCCTTTGTTACTAAAAAACTTACTTTTTAAAAAAATCTGTTCTTTTTCTTATGTTCAAATTTACAAAATGTTCAGTGAATTAGCACACATAAATGACCATCACCTAAGGGACTTGGCTCCTAAGTCTTCATTATCTTCAGAAATATGTTACAATGGTAGTGGAAGCCTGTCTAATTTCATATCAATTTGCTTCCAGCCATGATTTTCTGATATATACCCCAGTGATCAAACAAGGGAATAAGAAAATAAATTTATGAGCTTTTACAACCACACACACAATTTAAGAGGAATAATTCTCTAGTAGTGTATTCCTCATTAGTCCTACCATTAAGACAATTTTCTCAGATTTTGCTCAGATCTCAGGCACCTGAATTTTGTCAGTTTTGGTAATATGAATACCATGAGATCCTGGACACAGGCACTGAAATTTTATGAGTTATCTGATCAGTCTAATGCCTGGGACATTTTTTAACCCAGGTAAACCAGCACAATGCAATGCAATATTTAGAATCATAGACTAGTTAGGGTTGGAAAGGACCTTAAGATCATCAAGTTCCAACTCCCCTGCCATGGAGGGGTTGCACAGTTTCTGAATCAACACAGGCCAGGAACCATTAACAACAGGATTTGAAGTGTTCTTATTATATTTTACAGGTTAAACATGTTTAATGGTATGGACGTATGCAGGCATTTGGCCTGTGGGTCAGAAAACTACCAATAGAGATGTAATTGTTTTGCCTCCTGAATTCTTGTGTGAAGTTCCTCATTTCTCCATAATCTTCTGGTGTCCTAGGCAGCAAAGGATCTCAGCCATGAATGCTGCACTGAATGTCACACTGGCATAGGAAAGCTGCAAAAAATGCAATTCCCTGTTGAAAGTTATCAGTACCAGTCAGTAAAATTTCCAGTATACCCTGGTAAAATGAGTTGCGTAATTATGCATCAAGACATCACCTTTTGCCTACTCCAGTCATTATCTGAGTCCTTAGCATATTTCATGGAGCGGTGGCTTCTTTTTTCAGTCAAACTCCAAGGAGCAGAACTGACAGCCTCTCAATATGAGCTGCTGTAACTCAAACCAGACTTGGGTTTACAGCACAAAACTTGACAATATGAAAAATTCTAAGATCTGTAAAAGAGAAGCGGAAGGAAACTGTGTAACAGAAACATTCATGCACATGTACTTACATTCATACCCACAAACACAAGTACATTTGCTTCTCTTTCAACTTTTTCAAAGCCCTCAGTTCCTATCTCCAGCTTTTGTTCCAGAACTCTCTGAAGTAACTAAACTATAAATGGAGCTGTGAAAACTCAATAAACTAGGAGAAGTGCCTGAATTTTACTTATCTACTTTAAGGGGTTTCAAGAAATATTAGATACTCCATAAAAGCACAGTGAAATTGTGTTGACAAAGGTGTCAAAATATGTACATACAGGGAGGGATAGATTGATATAAATTTAGGCTTAAAATGGTTTATTTTCCTGAGGTTGGAATCTGCCAGAACATTCACTTATCTGTCGTGTATTAGCGATGTTGAATACATTTTACAAGAGCAGAAAAACAATTCAGCAAAGACTGCAAAAGAGACTAAAATTAAGTGTCAACTAGGAATGACTTCTTAGCCATGGGTCATGGGAGAACTTATCAATATAATACAATAAAACATTGGAAGCGTCAGCAACTTTTAATGTGAGATAAAAGGAGATTTCGTAAATGCAAGGCAAGGAATTGAGAAGAAAAACTGTGTGTATAAACAACCCAGCAAGATATAAAATATATCTGTAATGAGATTCCAAAATCATACAATAAATGCACAGCTGTGCAGGTTCATAGACTTAATGGAGGCTGGAAGGGGCCCCAGGAAGGGATCTCCAGTCAAACCTCAAGCTCAAACCAGGGACAGCTGTAGCTCAGGGCTCTTCCCAGTTAGTTGTTCAAAACCTTTGAGGGGGGAGACTGCACAACCAGCTTGAGCAACCTCTTCCACTGTTTGATTGCCCTCACGGTACAAGCTTCTCCTTATATCTTGTCAGAATTTCTGGGGTTTGTCATCCTGCCATACACCACTATGGGGAGCCTGATTCTGTCTCCTTGGCACTATCTTCATACTTATATGAAGGACAGTTTGGGTAGCTTTCCCCCAGCTACCCAAAGCCATCTATTCTCCCAGCTAAAAAAGCTCATTCCCCCTGCCTTTCTTCATGGGGCAAGTGCTCCAGTGTTGATTGTTGTGGTGACCCTCCGCTGAAGTCACTGCACTTTATCAATATCTTTCCAATATTACAGGGACCAGAACAAGACACAGTATACCAGATGTGACCTAACAGTAATGGACAATCTGAACAAGAAAATTGCAGTCAGCAAAGGAAAAAAAATACAATCTCAACCCACTGTCAATGTATGTTTGAGAAAAAAGACTCACCTAAACTTACTGTAATTACCATTGGGAAATATAAGGAGGGGAAACTTTAAGTGTGAGCTGGAAATGCCAATGATCATTCTTTTCCTGGTTCATTCAATCGCCAAGTATGGAAATGCAAGCAAGTTGTTACCCATCTGTTTCTCAAAGTAAAATGGGCTTGAACAGCAGTTTTCAAGCAGGAAACATAGAACATATGTTTATACAAAGCATCTTACACCACGTGAGTGAATGGTTTCTACTTTTTACTATAGCTTTCAATGACTCACCTCATATTTAACTCATTGTCTACCTGCACATTTAGTGACCAGAAATCTTTGAAAAATTCAGATTTGTTCTGAAATCTGGATTTCAACTTCCCTGGAGCTACGACCCTCTCTGGCTGCGTCTTTATATGTGTATACTGCTGTAGTAGGGACCTTAATCTCTTTGATAGTCTCTTTCTTTATTAGATATTTTTAGATCAGTAATACAGTCATTTCAGACGCAGTGAAATCAGTGCAAAGACTATAAGAGAATAGTGTAATACATGTTGCCTGAAAATACAGCTTCTGCGGTAACATTAACATTGAACTATACTTCTTGGAAATGCATTATTTCAGCCTAGCTTAGTTTCTTAAATCACACACCTCTTTTGACAAAAACAGCAGTATATATAAAGCTAATCTATTAATTACAGCTTCCAAGCCATTTCATTACTGAGCTTTTTATAAACAGAGAAAATTAATGACTTTTTTTTATTAAATTAAAACATTCTTCAGTAGTTAAGATTTGAAATTGGATAGAGGATTGCCTATTGCACTAGAAGCATGGTAACAAACTATTCAAAGTTGGCAATTATAAGACCTTTAAAAATGTGCATTAGTCCATGCTGTTGATGTACGTTAGCATTTAGGCTGGTGAATACTCTTGGCTAGGGAAGCAGAGATACTCCCCTGGGAACAGGACTCTGAAATAAGTATATGCATAAAAGAAGTACCTACATAGAATATGTTTTATTGTATTTTATATGCATTGGTGAGTACCACTGTCTTATACCTGATGGAAAGAAATCATCACTTCAATGTGATTTTTTTATGTGTTCAATGGGATGAAGAAACAGGGGGAGTGAAATGTCCCTGTGCACAGATTTCAAGTTATTTCCACGTGGCAGTCTCAATGTGCTTTCTTTTTACACGCACATTGTAATAATCTCATTCCACAAGATTGTTATTTTAAATTCCATAAATGAAAGAAAAATAGTTCAAGCACTCATTGCTCATTTTCACACCATTTTCAAGGTTCCCATAAACTTCAGTGAGTCTTTTTTTCTGTTATATATATTAAGATTCCATATGGGTATGCTCATCCCAATTATTCTCCTAACAAAAGGATTTTTTCTCACTAGGGTTAGGTCTATCTTCATTCGCTCTGTTGTAAGTCTGTAATAACTCCATTAAAGCAACACGGATCACCAAGTATGTAAAATTAATGTAATATTTATCAAAGATCAGGTCATGTACTCACATTAGAGTCCATTTGGAGTTACACCAGTGTGATCCCTGGGAAAGATGGCAGCTCCCTACTTGTTTTTCCTTTCTCCCTTCTTTCATCCAAACTCTGCCAAAACTGATGACTTCCTCCTCAGCTGGCTCCTAAGAGTCAGCTGTTTTTTTTCCTATCTTCACCCAGATAGATTGAGTTGTTTTTTTCCCTTGTATACCACTGTCCTAGTTCTTTGAGCATTACATCCTTTTCACTTTTTAAATGGAAATGCTAAATTTTCCACAGAGGAGGTGCCTTAGGGGGGAGTTTTGCTCACACCCAAGAACGGATGTCAGTTAATATTTGGACATGATTAATTAACAGTAAACCCTAAGGCAAACTTTGCTATTATGAAAATAAGACAATATTCCAGCTTACATGAGCGGCTGCCTGTATGACAAAGTTATCCAGATGCTCTGAAATCAAAAAAGGTTTGTCATAGATATAAAGACAGGGGGTTTTTTTTATTAATTTCATGTTCAGATGAATTATTTTTTTCCCTCTTAGACATTATAGGAATGACCTAGGAATAAGCCATTATTTAAATTACCTCTCAGGCATTTCCAAGCACTAATATAAAGTTTTCTAATTTTGCAGAAAATTTTTTGGAGCTCATATTCTTTTTCTAGTTAGTGGCTAATTGGTACTTCACCAAAAAAGTGGAAGGCCAATATCATTGTGCAATGTTTGTAAATCATGTATTACATTTGCAGCTTCTTCTTGGATGGAAAACAATCTCTGTTTGACAAATAGAACTGAAACATACCTGGATCAGCTTGAGAAACAAAACTTGTTTTTTCCAAAAGAAACTAAAGTAGGTCATTGTGTGGGCAAATTAGAGTCACACATATTTCAACAGAGTGCAGATGCTGGGATAGCAAAATTAACTCCAGCACTGAAGGGCTGAAAACCACACCAGTAAGGATACAGGTAGAAAGGTACATGGCTAGATAAAAAATGCTATTGAATGTGCAATGGCAGATATGGTCAGAACCTTAATTTTATGTCTTATCCAAAAGATATAAGAAAAGGCTTAATAGCTCTTCATTATCACAGAAAATTGCATACTTGTTTTGCTTCATAAAATAAGGCTGTCAATCTTTTCCTGCTATGGAACATTACAGGCTCTCTCCCAAGGCAGTAAATCGGTATCTGGAAATGTTATATCACTGTTATTCAGGTATTTTCTTCTACTGCAGGCCTGGTGCTTAAATGTATCTGGAGACACTGAAAAATTGTGTCTTCTGATTATGAGAACAAAACTTTATTATTAGATCAACTAAAACTTGTCTAGTTTCTATTAACTTTTCAACAGAAGGATTCGCGAACATAAAAAAAGAAAAGTAACTTTTTATAGAGCACTGAAACTAGAAGCTTAGAAAAGTCTGAAGACAGAACAATGCAGTCAAACAGCACAGTAGGCTTTCAAAATCTGACTTCTCTTCCAAGTCCTGCAAATAAATTTTTGTTCCTTCATTTTAAAAAAAAGAAAAACCATTATTTGGAAGGCATTGAAAAAAAACATTTCAACCTCTAAACCTAGCCTGACAAAGGCATAGAATGAATTAAAAGAGTTAATTAATAATTGACCTAATTATCACCAATTCATATCAGCTTTTCAATTCTGACATGAACATTTGCCCCTTTTTTATTGTAGCTTGGTTGCATCTATAATGATAAATTTATTCAATAATGGTTCATGAGCTTTTATTTTTGCAGATTCTGGATTCTTATAATAAGTGAGCAGAAGAAAATTCAACCAGAGAAGGTGAATTTTCCCCTGGGAAATACTCATTTGTTAGAATTTCTCTCCAATTTCGTAATCCTACCATTGAAAAGTGCTAAGGTCATCTCAGGCCAAAATGGAATAGAGGATCAGTTTGCGATAGTCTCCTAATGTAAAATCTTTTAAGCTATATCCAAGAAATATATTCAGATTCCTGGTCCAAGTAATGGCAAGTGCCAGCTGTGTACACGTGGTTCCTGGGTTCAGCAGTTGCAGTCATTTTTTCTCCTTCTTAGCAGCTGGTGCAGTGCTGTGTTTTTTTGACTTTCGGCCTGGGAACAGTGCTGATAACACCGATGGTTTTAGTTGCTGCTCAGTAATGTTTACTCTGACCAAGGACTTTCTGAGTCTCATGCTCTGCCAGGGACGAGGGGAAGCTGGGAGGAAGCAGAAACAGGACACCTTACCCAAACTAACCAAAGAGGTACTCCATACCACAGCATGTCATGCCCAGTATGTAAACTGGGGGCAGTTAGCCGGAAGAGTTACATCACTGCTGGGTTGGGCTGGGTATCGATCAGCGGGTAGTGAGTGGCTGTATTCTCTTCCCTTGTTATTTCCCTTATCATTATTATTATTGGTGGTAGCAGTAGTGGTTTTGTGTTATACCTTAGCTACTGGACTGTTCTTATCTCAACCCATGGGAGTTACGTTCTTTCGATTCTCCTCCCCATCCTTCCAGGAGCTGGGGGGAGGAAGGAGAAGGGGGGGAGTGAGAGAACGACTGCATGGTACTGAGTTACGGCTGGGCTTAAACCACTACAACATGGTAGAGAAGCTTGAAGAAATATTAGACAGCAAAGGTCTCCTTCTGATCATGCTCATCCTTTTTAACCCACATGAACCAGCGTGACTCACTGCTACACTCTCATTTGAGTTTCCCACCAGTATAATCAGAGCTGAGACAGGCTGTACTGAGAGCAGCTGCAGTTAAGGGGATTGTGAGTGTGCCAGAAGAAAGGATCATAAGTCAAAATTATCATCACAAGTAGATTTCATTCAATAAGCCCAAGTGCAAAGTTCTACAGTCACACAATAAAAATGAATTGTGCTGGTGCAGAATGGGAGATGTTTGAGTAGTCAGCATTTCTCCAAAAATACCTACATACTACAGGAACAGCATCTCATCTCTCTCATTGTGTTTCAAAGAGTTAAGTGTCAGGCTGGGAAGTATAAAGATTTCTAAAACAAGTAAAATAATTTCACTGTATTCTGAGGCTTCAACTGGACGATATATGTCAATAAAGATAGCAAGTGGGTCTACAGGGAAGTAAAAGAGATCCTTAGAGATACAGAAAATGTAACAATGGGGAAAGGTTGGAAAGAGAGAGATTCAATTAAATTGGAGGCAAGACATGCAGCTGTTCCTGAAAGACTTCTGAAGTTGGTCCAAGAAGTATAAATGTTCACAGAACTCTTTAAAAAGATTAAAAGACTAAAACAGAAAAAACATTTGCAGAGGCAAAATAAACCTGGGCAAAATAAACCTGACACACTGTCTCATAGAAACTGCAAATCTTGGATTCTCCAACTATCTGGTCTCATGGTCCTGAGAAACTCACCTTCTTACAGGATGGATTAATACCTTGTAAGACACTTCACATTAGGCTTTTTGTTTTCTAACTTGGAGTGTGAGGATTTGTGCAGCTCAATTCTTATGCAGTATTTTAGACATACAGATGCAAATTATTATTACAACTGAACAAATGGAGCAGACCTGAAAATAACAATCGCACTTTTAATAAGTAATATATCTGCGTCTGTTGTTCATGTTCAGAACATTACTTGGAAAGGAACAAGGGTAAGAAGGAAAATAAGACTTTTTAGGAAGCCAATTAGAGAATGTGAAACTTACATCTTGTAATTCATGGATCTGAATAAACAAACAAAAGCCTTAAAGGCCGCTAAAGAACCTTCACCTTCTGAAATTTGTAAGATTTTCAGCTATTGCATAACATTGCCTTCAACAACGAACCTTACTAAACCAAATAAACTTAAAGTTTGCGCTATAAATCCATGTCCCTTTAGAGAGAGACTGAGGGAGAGGGATTGCACTAGAGAAACAGAAAAAGGAAGTGCACCTCATATGTAGTTTATACAAAATTGTTTTAAAATATGTTTGAAAGTCATTGAAAAATCAGTTACATTCAGTGATGCAGTCACAAATGCTGGAAGAAAATTATATGAGATCTGAAGTTCTCTGGGGAAAGAAATTGAGCAGATAACTAACAGGTACACTAAGAATGGTTGCAGATACTTATAAGCAGAGATTAACTCATTTGCAATACATAGTAAATAAACTGTCTTTTCCAGAGATGGGAGGATGTTTAAGTTTAGGAGCTTAGCACAGTCCTGCACAGGGAGAAGATAATCAGTAAAAGTAGAATAAGACAGATTTTAGGGTGAGCATTTTGTGCTTTGCTCCATCAGTGGTTTAGGAAAATAAAAAAATGTATGTGTTGTCAAATTATATAAGGAAAAGAGAAAAACAGGCTACATACAGATGATGGGAAAACATTCTTAGTTGCATTGCCAGCTATTTCTACACCAAACCCTAGAAACACAACCTGCCTCTGAAGGAGGGAGTAGAAACCTCTCCCAGCAGTAGCAGTCATTCTCCCTTCCTTCTCCGTTCCTCCAGCAAACGCTGAGCAAGCCTGACTGCCCAAAGCTCCCTTTCTTATTTCTTTATCTTTTCTCCCATTCTTCTCTATGATTTCCTATAGCAGCAATACTACTGCCTCACTTTTGTAACGTATAAGCAGCAAAATACAACTTTGCTTCTACTCTGAGTAGGTAATCACAATGTGTGTGGTTGGGATTCTCAAAATAGTCAAGCAGAACAGCATCAGTTTTACTGTCTTTGGAGTCTCTGCTAATCTCATTTTCTTGCCTGCTCCAGTGCTTTGTTTATGCAGTCCTTTTGCTGTTCCATGCCTCCCCTACAAATGTTGTTTTGACATCATAGTCACCAGGTGCCCCACCACCGCCTCCATCAACAGACACTTGTGCAGCAGATGGTACAAATGGGTTGGCAATAATTTAGTGCCTCAGCATTGGATTGCCTTGTCTGGTGCTTGTAATGGTGACTAGACAGGGTTAATGACAGTGGCAAGGAGAGAAATAAAAGGGGCTCCAAACCCTGAACTACTTTAGGGATACATTTTCAGAGAAGAAATAGCTCTTCCATGAGCCAGACACTCCACTGAAAATCTCTGTTCTTAAGAAGCATGAGCTATATGCTAGAGCTTTATTTCAGAAAGGTACCTTCAGTTTAATCACATTAAAAACGTCAAGATTTCCATTATGTGCTTTGATCTCCATACCTCTAATGACTCCAATTATATTTTCTGCTTTACATTACAAGACTATGCTTAGTTTAGCTATGATACTCTTAGGGATAGAAATTAAATAAGGCTAGTAAGGGGTGGCAATATCTTTCACTAGACCAATAAATAATTAGCTACGTGTTTCATACTTACTGGGACAGTGAAATGTATAGTTCTAATTATAACCCAGTGGTAAACGCTGAAGATTTTTTATTCTGTAGTTGCATTTGCGCTACAAAATGTGATAGCAAAGCCAGGACTTCATATACAAATCCCTATAGAGTTAGAGATCAATTCAATGTGAATTATTGGAACTTTCGGGGGTGTTTGCATGTAGGGTTCCAATATTGCGTTCAATAACCTGCAGGAATATGTAGATCATGCAAGGAGTTAGAACTGAGTCATAATTAGTTCCTTTACTCTGTTGGCTTTTTACTCTGAATAAATCAGTTGAACTGTTTTCATCCATTTCTCTGCTTCTAAATTGGAAATAATATTCTTGTCCCAGCGGTACTGTAATGATTAATTGATCACTTTCTAATCATTCGGGATTTGAAAATGTGCGTGTGTAACTTCGCATATGCAGAATATATATAAATATTTCCTTTACTTTGTATGTTAGTTATAAAGGGTGTCGTTCTAGAATTGGCACTGAAATTTTTGAAAAAGAATAATCAAAAAAAAAAACTGCCTTGGGAATTCAGGCTGTCAAATTCAAATGACAGTCAAACTTCCAATCTCCAAATTATCTCCAGCTATAAAGTGTTATCTTTTTTCTTGAAATCATTTTCTTCAGAAGACTCAAGAAGCTGAAGTTACTGATACTTGAAGAATTTCACATTACTCTCCTTTTCCAGCATGATATGGAGTTATTTGTATCCTACTTTGTGCAGCTTTGTCGGACATTCTATATTATACTGCAGTCTGAGCTACTGAGAATTAAAACAGTTCCCATCATTGCTGCTATGAGGGCAAGAACAAGAGATAAATGAAGAAGAGCTTTATTTTAAGAAAAAATAAATATGGATGTATTTGGGCTTCTTAATCAGCATCATTAACCTTCAGTACCCTGTAGAACCACAGACAAGATTGGGCAAACGATTACAAAAATCTGCTCAGTTTTTCCAAGATTTTTTCTGGATCTATGTGTGTAATCATAAGACCAGCATGCATAAATGAGGCAATTCTGCAAATTTAGTTCTAGATTTATCCTTAGAATAAGAAAAATAAATAATGTGTGAATAAAATACTGTAAGGTCTTTTTTTTTTTCCCCCCTAAACTCTAGTATCTGGGGTTTAGCTTCCTAAAGGATGTAGAAAATTTACCTTTTTTATGATCACAATGTGATTGAGTCAAAAGCCAGTAATATTTTTTTGCTACTTTTTGCTTTTAAGCTAGAGCTATATATAATCATAGAATCATAAAATCATAGAATAGTTAGGGTTGGAAAGGACCTTAAAATCATCTAGTTCCAACCCCCCTGCCATGCATTGGCCTTTGGTGGAAGTAAAAAAGTATACTAGATAAAGCCCTGGCATACATTTGCAGCTCAGCCTCCATTTCTTATATGATCCTGGCCAAGGGTTTTAAATCCACTGTGGCTCAATTCCACATCTGTTGATCAAAGCTAATAATATTCCTTTTCCCCTGCCCTTTCACTCTCTCTTTTGTCTAGACTGAGAACAGTCAGTTAAAAATTTCCAAGTTAAATAGTTTTCTACCATATTCACCAGCACTAAAAAATTTAGAAGCAGCATGTCAACTCCACTGAATGTTTTGACACAGAAACCAGAAGGGCAGCATGTACAACCTGATATCCAGTGGTACACCTTTGGTGAAGCAGATATGCTTGGCCATACAAGCTCCAAATCTCTGGAATCAGCCATTTTTTATAGAGTCACCACTTTCATCAGATAATCACACATATAATAATCCAGAGTAATAAACACCTATGTTGCTCCAGAGCTTATGCTCCAGCTTTCCTGACATGGTCTGAGCAGATTTCTGGTCTCTGCAGGAACACTTATTGTGTGGGCATGGTTATCATGCTTATCCTCAGATATGTTGCTTATCCTCAGAGGCTCTGACTTCCAGATGCTTTTGTGATTCCTCTCACTGGTTGTCACTTCGACAGGCAGGTCAGCAAGTCATCTCCTACACTGCCCAGGACATCATTTCCAAGAGTGATGTGGAGATCCCAGAAATATGTTTGCTTTAAGAAATATCCAATATGCATTTTAGCCAGCCTTGTAAGCACATGAGCATCCTTCCTCTTCAAAAAATTACTTATGCTCTTTTCATTATTTCTGCTGTTAAATTCTGCCATGATGCAAATAATACTGAATAATGATAATTCTTATATGTATTTCCCATGTTAAAACAGACCAAGAAATCAGAATCTGGTAAATGTTTGGAAACTGGAACTTTGAACAGCCAAATCCCTGAAAACCAAAACATCCAAATAGCTTGAGTGATTTCACAGCCTTTCTAGTTTCTAATTACAAAATACTTGTACTTTCAACAGGGTATTATTATTATTATTATTTTGATTCAGTTCTCATGGTGGTTTTGAGAAATTATATAACATAAATATATTTTTAGGTAAAGAAATAAAATGTTAGGAGGCAGGAAAATATCTATTCTGCAAAGATTAGTGAAAAACAGGCACAAATATTACTCTCTGGTTGCTGTTTTGCTAAAAGTACACATTTAGGGAGGTATGTGCAGAAGTTTTACAATGAAGAAGACCAAGAAGTCCTTTGCCTTCCTTCTTTTTCATTTAAGCTTGTTTTCTCTGCATCCCACTGCTTTAAAGGTGGTCCCAAGTTTGTGTATGGGTGTCTGCCTGTATGTAATGGCATATTAATTACATCTCAATTAGATATGTATTGTAATGAACTAATTCGTATAAATGTATGTGATTGGCCTCTGCTCTGCTACAGAACTGAAGTTAATCAGATACATTTCCAAGGGCAAACCAAAGAATTATGCCTTACCTCATGGGGAAACTGTCCTTCCTTTGAAGTACCTGTTGGCATCCAAAAAGTTCTGTCAAGTCATCAATACATTTTAACTACATTGGGGTGGTTTACTACTTTTTTCTTCTGATCTAAAAAGCTTTCTTTTTCTCTTATACAAATATTCTGCTTAGCTCAATGAGATCTGGAACCCCAGCTGATGCCCTGGGTACCGTCACTGCAGCCAGTATCAACCAGTCATCAAACATTTTTAGTATCCAAAAGAAATAATTTGTTTTTTCACAAGTTATATAAATATAGATAGAAAAGAATGATTATACTAGAAACATTTCACCTTCTAGCTTATGAGCCCACAGAAGTGCTAACCAGGGTTATCCTTGTTAATTCAGAATCAATTTTTCTGCATATATAAGTGTTCACTCAGTTTGATGATTAAATAATATCTCAGAGCTCAATAATATGCTTGCATTTTACTACTACAGGGAGACAAGTCAGGCATTCTCTCCTCTGTTTATTCAACAGCAAGCCACTGTTATTTGCCAAACAAAAAAGCAACACAGCGAGAACACTAAAATCCCTTTTTTTTAACTGCTCAGACTAATCTAGACAAAACCAGCCAGTCATTTCTTCCCTGCCAACTGATTATGCAGCCATGTTGTTTGAAAGCTTGCATAATTTACATTAGCATGCCTAAGATCTCAGGTGACTATGTGTTTGAGGCCAGCATGATAGCCCCAGTGGACCTAGATTTGATATTCTTCCCAATATCTGACCCTTTTTTCCTTGTTAATTATAGGCAGACTTCCCTGGCCTGGGCCTGGATCTGCACCTGTTTCCCATCTCTGAGCAGCTGCTAATTAGGTTGCAAATGGTGGGGCTGGGCAGAGCTGGCCACACATGCTTCAGCAGTCTATTGATCAGATTGGCATGCCATGCATACAACAATTATTACCTTCTGAACCCACTTCCCACAATAAAAGCTGCTCACAGGCACCGCAAATAAAAATTGTATCACTTCTTATATTGAAGTATATAAGCAATGATGCTGTTTCAATGGAGTAAGAGACAGCAGAGGACAGATTTTAGATTCAAAACTCCCTTGTGCGGGGAGAACTAATATCTTGAGTTATGTATATTTAACATGGAGGCATGACTCCAGCAGAGCATCTAAAACCATGGTAATCTACAGTAACATTTATTAATATTTTTTTCTAATTTATTTGCATTTTTGGTCCCAGGACAAAATAACTTCCGAATCTTATTTTGGAAATGGAGCTGTGAATCATCCTAAAAATGTTATGCTGAAATAATCCTAAAAAAATTATTTTTATTAGTGATACTTTTTATACTGAAGCTCAGAAGAAATTCACATAGGTAAGAATACTGGAAACTACGGTATTATATGAGTAACTTGTGATAAACCAGTACATATCAGCTGAAGAAACAACTTCTCTTTATCATTTAAAATGAGAAAATAATGGTGAAAAAGTTTCATATATTGTTGTAAGTTTCATCCAATGTTAAAAGTTAAAATGTAAGTTAGGTGTATGTCTCCTTCTCCCAATTATAAATGCCATTCAAACACCCATCACAGATGTGTCATGCTGTACATATCTCAGGCTGAATAAGATTAATGGCACACAACTCTCTCAGACTTACCCAGTCTTGTCCAAAGAAAGCATGTTTATGATCATCATGCTAATTAATCCTGAAGCAATACACTTTCCTCTAGGATAAAGCACAAGATATTCTTGCCATTTCTGAATCTTTCAGATTGACCTCTCACAATACATTTCTCCACAGTGCTGAATTCAGCTTGTGATTAAGGCAACTGAATTTAGGTGCTATATAAGCTTATTTCTAGGTATGATAGCTGTCTGTTTCTGTTATAGTTAATGGAAACCTAGTCAGTACACTCAAGGAAGGACAGTTTAGAAGTCAGTTTGCTAAAATACAAGAATTGACCAAAATACATTAGGATATTTGAAATATATCTGGAAAATATAATGCCACCACTGTGTGATTCTCATGTTATTCTGGAGCAAGAGCTGGAAAACTAGTGGGTATTTCAAATTACGTTAGATGTGTATGCGTACAACTGAATTGACTCTTATCTACCAGTTATCTACTGACTATAACAGGTGCTTAAGTACCTAGGGCACATCTAGATACCTGAATGAACATACCTAAACTTAATTGTCTTCATCTGGATCTGAATGTTGATACACACTAATTAAATGCTGGTTAGTTCTGAATAATTTAAGGTATCCAAAAAGTTTGTATGAACCTGAAGGATATGCAAGAAATTAACACCTTTCTAGAACAACAGCTGGAGGTAAAATGCTTCATAGAATCTAAAGTGCCATTAGTGTTTAAGAAGATTGAATGCTGCTTTACAACAGCTTAATGAAGGGACTCTTCATTAGAGACTGTAGTGATAGAACAAGGGGTAACAGGTTAAAACTTAAACAGGGGAAGTTTAGACTGGATATAAGGAGGAAGTTCTTTACTGTAAGGGTGGTGAGGCACTGGAATGTGCTGCCCAGGGAAGCTGTGATTGCTCCATCCCTGACGGTGTTCAAGGCCAGGTTGGACAGAGCCTTGGGTGACATGGTTTAGTGGGAGGTGTCCCTGCCCATGGCAGGGGGGTTGGAACTAGATGATCTTAAGGTCCTTTCCAACTCTAACTATTGAATGATTCTATGATTGATTTTATGATTCTGTGATTCATTTGCCTAAAGACAGGTTTCTACTTCTATTAAGGCACCCTAAGGTAGTGTGCCTGACCTTCCACTGCTGTCCAAAGTCTTCTGTGAATTCTGTGTAATATCTGCTAGTCTCATGACGCTGTGCTAAATGCCATAGTGCACTTGAAATGGCACTAGATGAATGGCCAAGGTGATCAGAGGACTGGACTTCTGAGAAAGGCTGAAAGAGTTGGACTTGGAGAAGAGAAGGCTCCGTGAAGACATTAAAGCATCCTTCCAGTCTGTACAGGGGCCTACAAAAAACCTGGAGAGAGGCTTTTTACAAGGGCATGTAGGGATGAGAAAAGGGGGAATGACCTTAAATTGGAAGAGGGTAGATTTGGATTAGATATTAGGAAGAAGATCTTTACTGTGGGGGTGGTGAGGCACTAGAACAGGTGGTTTAGGTTGGATGAGACATAAAAGACATCTCTGGGACATGGCCCAGAGAAGCTGTGGCTGCCCCATCTGTGAAAGTTTTCACGGCCAGCTTGAAGGGGGTTTTGAACAACCTGGTCTAGTGGAAGGTGTTCCTGCCTATGGCAGGGGGATGGGAGCTAGATGATCTCTAATGTCCCTTCCAACTTAAACCGTTTCATGATTCTAGACTTTAGGAAATTAAATTCAACCCTATGTCTAGTGTTGCTTTATGGAAAAGGTGTTGAAAATAATATTAACTGTCAGGTTGCTTTATCCCAACTAAACTGGGATAGATCGTCACTGGGACAGAAGAAACATCGCAAAACAATGGGTTAACTCTGTATCAATATTCAGAAATTTAAGCTAAAACTAAAAAATGGTAATGCCTTTGGCCCTCAGAGAAAAAAGGAAGTACATTAAAGGCACACACATGCTAATTATTTGCACTGTCATAATTAACAGTTTCTTTTTTTTTTTTAACTTCAAAAGAAATATTTCCTGCCCAAATAGTGTAAGAGTATGAATGTTTCAGAGAAGCAAAATGAGTTCCTCGTAGAATGAGTTAGGCAACTCCACCCTATTCTAAGACATGTCTAAAGTGTGTGGGATAAATTATCTATGAAGCATATAGAAATCCTCTTAGGTTAGTCAGAATAAGTGCCCAGCTTTTGGAAACTTAAAAGTACATGAATTACTCCAAAATTTTACAGGTAGGAAAAATGTGGTATAGAGAACCTAAAGTGACTTGCTCGAGCAAGTAAGAAGGGTCTCTGCAATTCCAGAAGGGTTTCCAAAAGTGTCCTATACCAAATCCACTGTATCATTCTTCCACTAGGACTTATACAGTTGCATGTGGTCATAATTATAAATTTCAGGAGATCTTCCACTGTGGTCAAGGAATCATTACCAGTGGAGTGTATGAGAGAACCTCCTCCATAGTTCTAGATCTTATATTCAATAAAGCAATATAAATAAAGACTAAATAATATCAAATTTAAAAAAAATTGGTTTTATCACCAAGAACAAGAGGAAGTGATCTGCAATAATCTGAGAAACTCGTGTCTTCACCCAATCTTACACCAATGTGCACATCACCTGCAAACTGAGATATCTGCAGTCCAAAGGATTCTTTGCCGAAGGAAATATTCTGAAGCAATTTTGCATAGAACTCAGAATAATTTGAAGATTTTTCTAAGCAGAAAATCATGTGAAACTCACCCTATAAATAATTCACTGAGAATTATTTGCTTGTCTTAGGATTTACAGGCCAGATTCCCAGCTGGTGTAAATCCAGATCATTCATTGACTTCAGTCAATGATTTACACCATCTGAGTAGCTGACCCTATGTGCTGATGAGGAAAATTTCATCTGCATAATAGGACAGGGTATGCTTTGAAAAAAAAAAAAAAAAAGAATGACATGCACTGAAAGCAGTAACAAAGCAGTTCACCAGCTGTTCACAATCTTAATATGTCTATGGATGGTGCAAACTAAATACAAACCCCTTTGTGCAGGCTAATATTGTGCTAGGAAGCTGTAGCAGGTGAAAACACAATAATCATTTTCCCATTTTTCAGGAAATGATGATCTGAAACAATAGTTGGCAGCTTAACTCTTGTCAGACTGTTGTTTTACAAAATCCAGCATTTCCTCTACTTTGAATTTGTATTAGCAGAGGATGAATCATTGATGCTGCTGGATCCCCTCATTTTTCATATACAGCAGAATGAATTATTTTCATGTATCATGTCATGAGCTTTCTCTATTTTTACATTTTCCCACTGCAGTTGAATCAAAGTGAATATTTCATAGGGATTCCTTTTCTGTAGGGTTTGGCCATAAATCAGAATTGCTGCAATCTATCTGCAGAGGTGACCTGTTTTCTCAAAGCTAACATGGGAAAAACAAAAACAAATGAAGAAATAAACCTAACTAAATAAATCCTAACCAAAATATTACTTTAATTACAAGACATACACTAATGAGCATTTTTTAAATTGGCATAACTTACCTTTTATTAAATGTTTGAATACATAAAAATGTTGCATAGACTTAGCTTTAATAATCTGGAAAGGCTTGGGATATAGTCTGTCTCAAGCCAAGGGAAAAAAGAAGCAGAAAAGGTATTGGATAAATTCACATCAATAAATGACTGGATATGAGTGGCTATGATATAGTTAAGTGCATTATGAAAGATTTAGAAAACTCTGGTCTTGGCTTTAGGCTTAAAATAATTAGCAATTTTTACATGTATGAATCAGTGGAGAATCTGAATCTAACTTTAGAGGCATTAAAGTTTTTAATACAATCCTTTAGCTTGTGTTCAGAGGCAATGCAGTAGGGAACATCAGGGGATGAGTAAATACCTGATATAATAAAGCAGTACTTGTACCCTTGCACTTCAGTGAGTTGGTTCTTCTAAGACTCCATCAGATTTAAACCCCAAATGTGGAAGGTGACCAAGATCTGAACTTATTGGAAGATTCTAATTATCAGGCCAAGGAGACTCAGGAATAGCATTTGCAAAAGGAGGAAAAATGAGATTAACCAAGAGGAAAATTACTGCTTCTTTTTAGATAGAATCTTGCTCAAGTATGAATGATACAATAGACCACGATAACTGGACTTGATGCCCAATGTCATGTTCTTGGCAGAGATGATCCAATGGACAGGAAAAACATCTATGACTTCCAGGCTGTCAAACATTTCTTTTTTTCTTTTGTTGCCTACTGGCTTGAAGTCTGTTGTTATTTACTCTTTTATCATTTATGGTTAACTATCTGTAGTTATCCTTTCTTAGCATTATCTATGAAAACTGAATTTAGGAGTTCCTGAGTTAACAGAACCCTCATGTTTACTTGTTGGTCTGGAAAACTTGGTCACAGTTATCCAAATCAGCATGATATTAAATAAACTTCTGCGCAGTCCAGAAGAAGACACAAATCCATGCTCTCAACAGAGATTGCCCTATAGGCTGAGAAAATGTTAAAATGTTGGTTTTGAATTGTTTAGTCATGACACTAAAAGTAAAATGCCTGGAAAAACAGAAATATTCTAAAACAGTTCATCTCTGCAAGGGTCTCATGACTTAGCTGATCCATAATAACAATGCACGAAGCGCAAAGATTTGCTGAAAATTTAAGTCTATTTGTGAATAACCCATAAGCATGCACACACACAGAGATTAGCGTGCTGAATGCACTTTTTACTCTGAATTGCTTATCTCACCCTTTTTTTCTCTGTTTTACTATTCTACTTCACTTTTACAGTAGATAAGTACAGACAACAACTAAGTCTGTGAGTAAAGCACAGATGCCTACAGTTGGACACCATAAAAATTTGGGCAGCTAAGTCCATCATTGTCATATCCTCTCTCCATTTATTGAAGTTTCTCAGGTGCTTGACACTTAGGATCTGGAACTGCTGTGAAAGGCATTGGTCTCAACATACAAGATCTCCTTGAGCACACAACTCTTGTGCTGGTTCGTCCAGGATCACAAAGTGGTGTTCATTCCATTTTTATAATTAAATATAAGCCAATGAGTAAATTCAGCATGTCTGTTGGATCAGACTTTTGGTAAAACACAGTAGCAAGAGTACTTTGTGACTATAGCAGCCTGCAGGTGGTTTCCGTTTATTTCTCACAATCCAGCTGTGCAGTGTGTAAATCTGCTGTCCTTAACTACCTGCAGGAGTTCAAACATTTTGTGCAATTTCAAAGCTCCCTGATGAACTTCAGGCAAAATTAGGGGGGCAATGTTAAACACTTTTTCCTCTCTCCATCTCATCCAAGTGCCTGAACAAATATAGAGAACTAGCATCTTTCTTAAACCTTCTCTTTGTTTCAGTTATTCTTTGATTCTTTTGTGACAGGTAGAATGGCTTTGCTAGAAAAGCTGAAGAATCACCTCCAAAAGAGGCTATTAGTCATTGCTTAGTTAGACAATGTTAGAAAAATGGGGAGAGGAGGAAATGAAAATGGATCTCTTACTTCTTGGACACGATAGTTCATCTTCTAGGTAGAGAAATCAGCATCTCTTTCAGCTGTGTTTTGAATACACATTATAAAAGAAATACTTTGGCTTCAATCTTAAGTAGAGAGAATTGAGTAAAATCCAGTGAAACATCTCATACAAATACCAGAACATGAACTAAAGTTTCATTTTTTTGTCTCTGAGAGTTGGAATTGTAACATATCCTTCCCATTAGTGTTTCCTGTCTGCTAACCCTATTGTTCTGCATGACGCCTTCCCTAGGCAAATCCCAACCCCTGCCAATGAGCTTTTCAAAAGAGCAATACAAATCTGAATACAAATTCAGGCAGTAGCTCAAGCAACATTTGAAATCCTTTCTTTGAATGTTTTTGTTTGAATGCCCTAAATGCACTGAAACAGTACTGACAGCCATAGGGTTAGAAAGCTGCATTTTTTGGTTTACTTCTTTCCTCTTGAGCAGTCCAATTGGTTGTAATTATTTAGGCAACAATTCACCAAGTATCATACATATTTGGACCCATGCCAGTATTTAAACACAATTATAAACAATCTGTACAACAAAGCAGGGAAAGGAAGGGACAGTAGGCAAAAGCCTATGCAACTTCTTAGTGAAGAATCAGTTATTTCTCTGTTGTAACTCTCCTTCTCTGGGTCACTTTATTTTGCCACCTTTACTTGTCTGCAAAGAAGTATGTAAATACATAAAATATTCAGAGCTTAAAAGTAAAAAGCAGTTATCCATTGCTTAAATAAGTGCAGAAGGTAGCTGAGATTAATGAGTTGCTATTCTAAGCATTGGTATGCTCATAATCACCAATAAGATATTCAAACTGATCAGTCAGAGAATAAAAAGTTCGTCCTTCTTGATGTTCCTGGGTGGTTTTCTATCTTTCTCTTTATCATTTTATGCTTTTCTATGCTGTCATTTTCCCTCCTGAGTACCTGAGCTGCTTCTTATTCCCATTTCAACAGTCTTACCTCTGTTTGTAAATTTTACTTTTACTTTCTTGCATGGTTCTACTCAACATATTTTCTTACAGATTTTTTTTCTAACATTTTTCAATTAGACATAGAAGGAGGCTCTGCAGTAGATGAGTTTACTTGTAACCAGCAAGGAATTCTAATAAAAGTTATATCTTGATTAAATCATCCTGTTTTATTTTCAGGTGTGGCTAAACAGATTCCCAAATTCTTTCACTCCAGATCAATGACACGGGAATGTTACTAAACACATTTTAAAACACCATCACTTCTCGGAGATATCTCACTACTATCATCACTACTCAGAAGAGCACATGTTGTCTGCAAACATTGAGGCACTAAGCAAAGCACCTATGCAAAATTTGCAAACAAGAAAATTTTGATGCGTTAATCTTTAGCCAAATCACATCCTAGGTAATTAATATGAAGTAGACACTGAGTAGTCAGCAGTACCATTTGGGATAACCCTAAAGTATTTCACCTGGACTCCATCTGCAACTATAAGTCTCAGATGGCACTAGGAACCACAGCATGCGTGGACTATTAAACTGAGCCACTAAATTTTAGATGGCTAAAATTAGTTTAGACGAATCCTGCTTTCAGGGCCTCAGGATGCTACTTTTAAATCTTCTACACCCTATTAATCTGACACCTAAAGGCTTAGACTGGGAATAAAAATAATGCCCTTCACAGGCTTCTAAATGCAAGGGATACATTATTACTCCTCAATCGGAACAAAGGCCTGAGGATATTTTACATCCAGAAGTTTTACAAAGGCATTCAGTGCATGAGTTTCTGTAAGCATGAAATGTTGCATCCAGACAAACATGATTTATAACAACTTTAAGTCTCTTAGAGAGGCATAAGCTTGGTCAATGGATTGGTTGGATAGAATGGCAGACAGGATGTTTATTCATAGATGGTACTACTTAAAATCAGTCATAATCATTTTTGTGTGTTTTTAGTGATATCCTTTCAAAGATTAACTTATTCGAATGCTCAAGAAAGTCTGATGCTACTTTTTGAAGAATAACAATATCAATTCTATGATCTGAAGACTGTCTAATATCATCCACTACTTCAGATTTCTGCAAAATTGCTATTAAAATAGAAAGGCTAAATTGCAGTTTGAGTTACTACATTTTGCTCCCAATATCCTGTCTGGTTCCCGAACCTCCTGTACCTCCATTTATGGATTTTGTGAGTAAAGCAAGCAAAGAAAAATTTGGACAATAAAGCAGGATGAACGCACACAGCGAGATCCAGTAGATTATCAAGCAGTTCAACATGAACTAAAAATCCTTCCTACTTCTTTTCTACTTTTGCTGCTGCAGTGCCATAACTAGCATTCTAGCTATGTAAAAAGTAGTAACAACAGACATACTGATGCCTAAGACACATTTTATATCAAAGACGGTCTCCTTTTCTCAAAGTTTTTGTTTTTATTAATGCTCTGTGCATTAATATTTTGGCTAGTTCTCTTTTTTTGTTTTTTCTTATGAAGTATCTTCAGGTCCTTAACAATGAAATAGGTTATCTATTCCAAAGCAAGTTTTTCTTAAAACCTTGTTGCTCATTTACACATCTAGCAATACATTTGTATTTATTTATTATTTACATGTACGCATTTGCATGTTTTTAAATTCCTAAAAGGGAATAAGACTCCTTGACATGACATCATGCCTCCAACAGCCACAGTGTTGCTGTGTTTAAGTGAGGATCCTTAAGAGACTTTCTTAGATAATATTAATTTATTTCCCAACTGAAAAAAAAAGTGGCATAAGTTCACAATAACTAGAAGTCATTGGTCTTAGCTGTACACATCTGGGATGAGATTCAGTGTAAAATAAAGGGCACAATTCAGTTGAACTGAATCATATGTCTAAGTCAGGTATCATCACCCAAAGCTACTTTATGCTCAGTAGAAACAAATAGGTGCTTCCGACTGTGAATCACCTTACATATTTAGGATTTTTTTTTGTTTTAGGATGCGATAAACCACCCTCTAGAGGCAAAAAATGTAATTTAACAGTGACTTCTTAGCAACCTCTGCCATTGAACTACAGGCTGAGGGAATGTATTTCTGAAGTTACTTTGCCTCCAAGAAATTTTAAATTTACCTAACACCATGCTGAAGATAAAAAATAAAGTCTCTGTGTCTTCTGACTATTATATTTTGGGGCCAAATCCAGGGGTTCCAGTGCTTTCCAAGGTGTATCACATACAAAATCCATCTAGCTTTTCCTTTAAATCTCTATTTCATTGCTATAACCATGATGAACACTCTCTGCATTCCTGTTGTTTATAGTTAAGGCACAGGTCTCAGAATTTGCTTCCCAATTAGTCCACCTTGTCTATTCTCCTCTCTCTTATGTAATCCATTTAGATTCCCTTACCCTTCTCTTCAGGAAATCTTAGTATTATTTTTATACAATCTATTCTTGTAATTTTTACTGCGCTGTGTTATCAGAGTAGTGCAGGAAACTAAATATATCCTCTAGGTTGTTTGGGCATTTGGAAAAGAAATTTGATCTAAGCCAGAATACAGGCTGAAGCTATGTCTGAACCAAAAATCTTTAAAAAATGTTTAAATTAAAAATCTCATTCAGAGGTATCAAACAGTTTATTGTTTGAGAACAAAAATGTTTTTATTAATATAATTTCCAAACATTTCATTTGTGCTATTGTGTTATGTTAAAATATTAAGAATTTATTACACTGTAATAAAATGTTCTGTGTGATTAAAATGCAGCATTTGAATATAGTGTAAATATTTTTTCAAATAAGATCAGAAAGGTAATGCAAAAGAATAGATAAATTCCTTCCCCTTATTCTGCCATCATTTTTATCAGTATCAAAGATCTCAATATTAACAAAAAATGGGTTTGGGAATGAAAAAGTAATATGTGTTTCATTTTTTTCTTTCTTTGTAGACCTATTACTCCTTTCAACAAGACTTGTTTATGATCCCGTAGTCTATGAATCAAAGGTGCAGAAATAAAGCATAAAAAGACAATGTTTTCCTAAAGCAGTTCACTGAGTAGCTGAGATTGACTGGTTACAAATCTGTAAATGTGGCTGAACGGGCACTTGATGGAAGCCACAGTGGTAAAAAAGCCCTTACTATTCTTTAAGGAAAGAAGAAAATGAGAAAGGATTATCAAAAGAAGATATAAAAAAAAAAAAGAAATCACAGCATAGAAGCTTCCTCAGAGTTAAAGTCACACACTTGTGTTGTGTACTGATAAGCAAAACTCTATATAAATTCTTATCACCTTCTCAACTTTTCCCTTTCCCAGTCATCTGATCTAAATCTGTTATACTGGTGGATGTGGAACACCTATTTCACTCTACTTTTCTAGCATGTTAAGAAAACTACTGGGTCAACTGTTTCCTTTATTTTCCTGAGATACTTGCTAGGACAGAAGACTAAACATTTGCCCATGCACAGACACTTTCATAGACAGAGGTGACCAGAAATTCTTTTTTCAATTGGCTCCATGCAAAAACTCAAAATACAGCCACACTTACTATGAATAGGAGTCAAAACAGGTGCTACCAACAAGTAGTGAACAAGGAACAGAATAAGTACTTTTCACAGTTAAGCAAACATTAGACAATTTATCTATGTAATGGCAGTTTCATATTCTATGAAATATTTGATGTCAAATTCAAAAACTATTGGGACATTTCTAGATCTTTAGTTTCTACATCTTTAGTATGGAGATGATGAGGTTAGATTCTAGTTTTACTTTAGAATCTGTAAATCTAGATGCTGTTGCAGCACTGCCCTGTCACAAGTAGAATCACCCGACGAGAACAGGGCCTACCAGTATTGCGCGAAATATGTGAGCCATCTGTACTGACAGCTTAAACTGGGAATTCAGGTAAACCTGGAAAAAGTGTAAATAAATTGCAATAATCCTAATGACTGATTGCTTTGTACAGAAATGAAGCCTTGAAAGTAGCATTCTTTGATTATACAAAAAAAAAGAAATGTTTAGAATTTATAATGAAATCTCATCAGTTTTATTGAGTCCACTTGTATGCCTCCAGGTTTGCCTGTGTGGAACACCACACAAATTTATGCAAATTTTAATTCTGTTCTCTGTGAGTTACTATGCCTCCCTCATCCCAGAATTCTCTTAGAGAATTCCAATAACTTGTGGCAATAACTGGTGAATAGCACCTACCATGTGCTTACTGTCTTATGGGAAAGAGAATTGTTTAAGCAGAAGAGTGTTTCAATCTACACACTACTTTGAAAGCAGTTTTATACTAACAACATGTTTTATGAAAGGTCTTCTGAGGTCATGCAGCCGCATACGGACTTCATTTTTCATGGTCAGTACTTACATGTGGCCAGAATTGCCCTAATTACAACTGTGAAGTGCTTTTTATCTCAGTACTTGAAATCTTATGCTTCAAGTAATGCTGTCAGGCAGGTATATAGCATGGGAACGGGACACAAGGCACTCAACATCTATTGGACCTGCCGTCTACTTTGTCCATGTCATGAAGCAAACACTCTTCTCTAGCACAGCCCTGAAGGCTCCCTTCCAGCCAGCAGCTCCATACCATCACATCAAGCCTCTGATGTCCAAAACTGTGTAACTGTTTCTGCAGTGCCAGGCTGTGAATGTGGAAAGTACAAGTTTGGCTTTGAGGGAGCATAATCTGTTTTCAGTTAGCTAAGACCTGACTGGTCTGTGTTGTTGACTGGCATAGCTCTTACAAACCTCTTTGTGCTGAGTAGTCTATTGTTACAGATGATAGGATTCTCTTTACCTATGTAAATGATCCATGAGTTTAGCCACGCAGAAGTCTATACCAGTCATCAATATTTCTTTTACAGGCAAAGGAGAAAGAAAGAGATTTTTAGAGTATGACTCACCCTGTCACATAATAGGCATATTTAAACTAGATTGAACCAATGGGTCTCTGGAGATTCCTGACTCTTGACTGCATAAAAAGTCAAGACTGATTTAGAAAAGACTTCTAACTTTTACACAATTTATTTAAGCAACATGACTACCACTTAAATTTAGCTGCCCTGACTCAAAGGCTTTTATATATGCAGAAAGACTAATAAAGAAAGTAGCATGCTCTCATTTCACAGGCAGGGAAGCACGCAATAAAGAGGGCAGCATTTCCATATGCACTTCAGTGACACAGGAACCCAAATCTCAGAATATTGTTTAGATGCTTGTAAAGATGGGTCTAGATCAATTAACTTTCATAAAGTCACACACTATGTCTATGTATAGACAGGAACTGAAGCTGGCTCTCCAGAGTCCCAAGCCTCTGCTCAACCTTAACACCATCAATTCTTCCTTCATCAGCCTCATGACCTGACTAAACATCACTGTGAGGGTCATTTTCTGCTTTAAGGAAAAGCTGTGCAGGTCTCTGAAGTTAGGCAAGTTTCTTCTGCTTTACACGTTTAAATTAAAATCTATTTAAGAAAAAAACTACAAGACATAGTGCAATTTTAAAGTCATTTGGCAAACTGATTCTGTCAAGAAAGCTTAGTTTCATTCTGTTTGCTTGCAACAGCTTTTTTTTTCCATAACTCTGCTGTTCTTGTTCTTTTAATACATTTGGGAGGCCTGTCAAGGCCTATCCACTCTCTAAATAGCTTTGCAGATTAAATTTTTAACTCTACTCTCTTCCTGCAGATGTATATTTCTGACAAAGAATTGCACTGACATGTCATCTCCCATCTTTCTCACAAGAGAGGAAATAGCTAAGTGCCAGTACTGTTTGAGACTCTAAATCTCCCTAGCAAACAATAAAATAAAATAATTATATTTATAAAACCCTGCATTGAGAAAACCTACTACTTCTTTAGTTGAACCTTCACTACTCTAATTTGCCATAGGTGTTTTGGGCGTTTTTCTTCCTCACCTTCAGCAACATTTGTAACCAACTAATGAGAAACTGGGGAATACGGGGCAGAATAAAAATGAGTTTTGTTGATTTTGTTGCTGCTACAGAGGCAACTGAACTTCTACCCAAAGACAGTGCAGTACACCCAGCCTAACCTTCAAGTCTTGTATTTGCTTGGAAATATTATTTCATATACATTTTTTACACATAAATACCAGTAACATCCTACTCCACTGCAGATACCCTGCCTAGAGAAAGAAATGCCCTGACTTCATAGGAATGAAGGGGTTTTCTGATTTACTGGATCAGAAGTGCCCAGTTAAGGACTTTTCAATAACAGTTGTTTCCTAGAAGGGGGTAATAGGCAGTAAAGAGGTGACAAACTGAATTTCAGTGTGCAGAATCCATCCCCAGATTAAGTATGTAAATTAAATGGGTCTTCAATGTGTCATACAGTTTGTCGTCCTAAGTTCAGTTTCCTTCTCCCCACAGAATCAATTGCATGTAAATAGGTCGTTGCTTATGCATAAATCATTGCTTATGAATTCTTATTATCAAACACTTCTTTGGGACTCAACATGCTTTTCTGAGATAAATATAGAGCAGAAATGGATGAACATGGGAGCAAAAATACAGTTAAAGGTAATGGTAGATCTCTGGGGCAACTCCACTGCATCTAGTACAAATGCCATTAAAGAGTCTGAGCATTTATAGCCGTAAATACTTACTCAAAGTGTGGAGAAATCAACAGGAATACTTCATGGGGCAAGATTATTAAAAAAATAAAGGAGGTTGCATTTTCCAGGAGCTGTTATATGACGCAACTGTTACTTTGAAAACAATTGAGAAACGCCAGGTTTTGTCAGCTAGGGTATTTTCACATTTCTGTGAAGTGTTGGCGGCAAGAATTAGGCAGGCTACTTCATCTTCTCATTTTGTTATCACTAGCTTAGTTTGTTTCTCCCATTTAGAGGTTCAGGGTAAAACTGATAATTGGAATGCTGAGACAAATTTTTCATTGGTCATACTGGAAAATTTTCATTTTTACTTTTATTTTATTCTATGTTATATTATTTGCAGGCAGAAATGTCTTCTTTTAGCACAGAGCATGTCATGATACCTAGTATTGTCACAAAATTTTAATTAACAAACTCCCTATTATTGGTCTTTGGTAAGGTTCTTGCTCTCCCCTGTTCCTTTTCTGGAAATTATCTGCATGCTCAGCTGCCAGACAACCCACTACATGCTGAAAATGTTGGCTCTGATCCCTCCTCTTCTATAGCATTTTTGGCAAATTGCTTCTCTCTTTCTGAAGTTCTGCATTGTTTCTATTGATCAGAATCGATTAAACATTCCATGTAACCTAGGAAACTTTTGCAATTAAATTAATTGGAGCAATATCTTGTCACAGAGTTTGAACGGGTTAAAAATAATGCCTATAATGCATTTTAAAGCAATTTCCTTTTTCTTTGTTGTAAGTTGCCAGGCTTGGTTTGTGTTTTTTTTTTTTTTAATAAAAGACCTGACAACTCATACACTAGCACACTTTAATCACTTTGGACGTAGAGTCAATTTGCTCCTGAACGGAATTGATGCTTGTCCAGGCCTTGCCCTCAAAAAAAACCGTTTCTTCTTTCACATTTGAGCTACAAGCATCATGGCTACTCAAGAGCAGTCACAGAAAAGCTCTATTGCTATTTTACATGTGGAAATTGAGTTAAGGAAAGAAAAATACAAAATCCTCAGCACTATTTATTGTTAAATATTTAAAAATATTTCAAAGCTTTGGATTTCAATGGCTAAATGATCCACTTAACTGGAAACTGAGGAACTGAGACAAAACACTTCACATTAGGCCATCACTCACTCAGCTGCTCAACTCATTTTTTAAGGATATGTTCTGGAGTGATATTGTTCATTACTCCACTGATTACTGTGTGTGACCATCTACTAGAATGAAGTAAAGATTTCTACTGATGTCTGTCTGGAAACAAGAGTTAGATATTTTTGTCAGACCCAAGTACAAGCACTTAATAGCATTGTACCAGAGTTTGGTATAGAACATCCTTATTGTGTGTATGCTGTTGAGTTCATCTCAGGCCATAATAGATGTTAATGCTTGACAAAAATAAAGCACAACATCAAAGAAAGGACAAAAAATCCATTTTCATGGGATCATAGAATAATAGAATCACTTAGGTTAGAAAAGACCTTTAAGATCGTCAAGTTCAACCATAAACCCAGCACTGCCAAATCCACCGCTAAACCACGTCCCTCAGCAATATATCTACACATCTGTTAAACACCTCCAGGAATTGTGGCTCAACCACTTCCCCGGGAAGACTGTTCCAATATTTGACAATCTTTTCAGTGAAGAAGTTTCCTTGATATCCAGTCTAAACATCTCCTGCCACAACCTGAGGCCATCTCCTCTCCTAATACTTGTTACTTGAGAGGAGAGACTGACATCCACCTCATTACAACCTCCTTTCATGTAGTTGTAGTGAGTGATAAGGTCTCCCCTCAACCTCTGTCTCTCCAGGCTGAATAACCCCAGTTCCTTTAGTTGCTTCTCATAAAACTTGTGCTCCAGACCCTTCACAAGCTTTGATGCCCTTCTCTGGACATGCTCCAGAACTTTCCTGCAGTGAGAGGTCCAAAATTGAGAACAGGATTCAAGGTGTGGCCTCATGAGCACTGAGTACAGTGGGATAATCATAATCCCTAGAATCAGCCATATGAAATGTGGAAAACTACTTCTGTTTAGTTGTTCAAATCAACTCAAGAATTTAGGTTGTTAAATATGTGATGTTTTTAGTATTGGAACATTGTATGGTAGACTATTCAAACATGCAGCACACACCTCAAAGCGATCCAGAGCCTGAATTACAGACACAAGTAATGAAAAAAAACCCACAAAAAGACTTTATTACTGGGCAGTCACTCTGCATTGTTCTGCTGTAGTCCTCAGTCCTTTGTTTAACCTTTGAGAGGCATTGAAATACATTGTGATCTGATGTGCAGCTGGGGAGGGAGGCTGAAGTAAACAAGGCTTTCTGTACTAGAGCTTCTGAGCCAGTTGTGATGGAAGAGAGAATTAAAAGATTGAGTTAAAAGGTGTTATTAGTAATTGAAATACTCAGCTTTTTTTTTTTTGATTCATCTGCTACTATGAAGCAGGTGAAGACTTTAAACCACAGCTCAAGAGTGAACTTGACAATTTGTTGAAAAAGTGTTACATTTGAAAAAGCATCCAAATCTGTTTTGCTCTTACTCACATCTTCCTTAAGGAATTTCAGTTCAGAGCATAAGGTCTGTCAGAGCAATATTTTAGAGGAATAAATCTATCAACAGTAAAATAGTTCCAGTATAAGGAAAAAAATTGCATTTGCAAAATACCATTCCATTTCTCATTTTCTGCATCCATTTCAGTTCAAGGGATTTCAATTCCACATAAAAGCTGACAACATTTATAGCATTAAAAGCAGGTTATTTCCATTGTTTCTGGAAGTCCTGGAGGGTTCACTGATCATGGCAATTCAAGTGATCCTGTAGATCAGTTTTGCTCAGCACTGTACAGACACACACATAAATCCCTGCCTGTAAATCCAGTTTTTCCAGTAAAAAGGCCCTGATAAGTAGAAAAGAAAAAGAAGGGGTTAAATCATACCCCTTTGAAAACTAGTGATCCCACTGTGTCACAACAGGATAGTTGGATGATATAAGAGGTCTAAGAATGAAAAGGCTTCTTCATAACATGAGGATTTTTGGGTAAAACCTTTTATTTACTCATAAGCTAATTCTAACTTTTCCAAGTGAAGCTGTAATAACTACTGTAGAAGAACTAAGGGATCCAGGTAGCAATTTTTTTCAGATTAACGAAAGGTGAACGTTTGTGTCTTCACATCTATTCTCCTTCTTGGTGTGTTATTTAAAATTTTATTTTGTGTTTCTTTTTCAGAGGGGCTGTTGGTTCACCTTTGAGAGAGATGCAATTGCTGTTATGAAAGCCTGATAAATGATAGCAAAGCAGATCTGCACAAACAGATGTACACTCTGCTTTGCTGATGTTAGATTTACTCTTTATAGCACTTGCAAATTAAGGAACAGAACGATACAGAAGAATATGAAATAAAAATGCTGTTCCTTTTGATGGGTTCCCCGTACCCATTTGGTTTTGCCTTAATCTGTTTCCCTTCAAACTTATTCCATGACAGACCATCTTATTCTATACTATTTCCCTTCTTAAAAATATTGATCTCCATTGATCTGGACTGTAACAATTAAATATTATCTGGAAAAAAAAAAAAAAAAAAACCAGTATTTCTGTTTCCACCATGACCTCCCTTAACTGTGCAAGTGTTTTAGGCAAGAAATCTTCTACTTCCTTTCTGATGCAAACTTGACCTCTGTTGCCTTAGTTGGAAAATGCACTTGATTTCTAACAAGAGCTTTTCAAAATGTAACACTGCTGATTTGTTGGATAATGAAATCCAAATTGTTCCACAAAAAAAGGTGCAATTATACAGCGTGTAATACACAAATAAATTGACTTAATGTTACATTATAATGAAAACTGTGCAAAATCCTCTACACAAGCACAATAAAATAATAAAAAGTAATAGAACAGGTAATAGATGTAAAATAAATGCTAAAAAAGTAGTTCAAATCATTTTCATACCAGTCAAAAGATACTGAGAAGGGCGCATCCAATCACAATAAAACACCAGAATGAAACACTTCTAAATAGTAATATAAATTTTTGTGGACACTTCATGTCCCATGATGTGGAATTGACATATAGTTTGATTTTCTTTTTCCTAATGTAAGCCACAGTTTTACAGTCCTAGTGAAAACATTTTATTGCTGGGGATGTATTAGACATGGTTCATTTCCCTTCTCAGTATGGCTTTAATTTTCCACATCCATGGCTTGACACAGACCCAAACACCAGAAGATGGTTGTCTGCTATAAAGTGTTTGGTTTTCTTTGATTGCTTTACAATTTAATCTATAGTTCATTCCATTAACCCTTTCTATTTTAATGCCATGAAAGTCTTCCCCCTCTCCTTAATATAAAGATAAACTTCCCCTGAAACGTTTATGCTCTCGTGTCCAGAGGCTTACAAGGAGAACTGGAAGGAGAGTGCTACTGGGGGGACAAGCAGTCTTTTTCTTAGTTAACTTCACAATGGCCACATGTATTCTGTGAAATAATTGAATGCATCACAGCAACAGGGGGTTTCCTTCTGTTTTCATAATACATTTATAATTATTCATTCATTTGTCTTGGTCACATTCATACCAACACACAGAGCCAAGAAAGTGCCACTGTCATTCTAACTTTCTCCTCAATCCCTCCTCTTCAGGGGGGGAAAGAAAAAAACCCACATTCCCCATCTGCAGTGTTGTCACATCCGATATCCAGTTCCTTCCGGCAGAGAAAGTGTATCTGGGAGGGTCACCAGATCAGCTTGTGCCTCAGGGCTCCTCGCCTAAAGTACAAAAGACTCGACTCAACTCATGTTAGTCATCTAGGTGGCCTATCGGTGGTGACGGACTGCCAGCTCGGTCTGTGGGCTAGCAATGATAACTGCCTTGAAATGCTAAGTGCTTAATTAAGGACCTTTCATATCAGTTATTGAGGGCTCCATCTCCCATAGCCCAGGGCATTGTACTTTACAGAGGACTCCCCAGAGCCACAGCCAACTTTATTGCAGTGACAAGTTAAAAAAAAAGGGGAAAAAAAGAAAGAAAAAAAGAAAGGAAAAAAAAAAAAAAAAAAGGAAAGGAAAGAAAAGAAACAAGTGGTTTTAATCCTCTTGTAAGCTCCCAAAATCTAAATACAATCAGGCAGCTGAGCCAACATCATGATCCCCTACTAGAAATTTTCTTTTTTTTTTTACTGTTTATGAGCATATTGCTTGCTCGTGTTTCGGGTAAGGTACAGAGTCATCCCTGACAAAACGATCAGACCACTTGTGTTAACCCACACTGATATTTTACAGTGCGCATTTTTTCCGTTCCCTGAGAACACTCTGTAGCAGCTGAAGGGGCATGTTTATTTAAAAGCAAAAAAAAACAGATGTTTGTGGCTAAAGCTTGTATAATTAATACTTGCTTTTCATAAACAACTCATCAAGTTCTGTCAAGGAAGGGAAGAAATATTTCACAAGCAACTAAGTAGCTGAGGTTTGGAAATAAATACTTTTTATTTCTGTCTGTGGTAGAAGAGACCTGCGTAAGAATGATCAGTTCTGCTTTTGATTACTCATGAGGGTATCTATCAGCACTAACTCTGTTGAAGTCATTAAAGTTACATTGCTATGAAACCACCATAAGGCCAATCAGAGTCAGACCACAGCTTTCATTCAGGAGCTTCATAGGTGGCATAGACACATGGATTCATTTGTTATTATGCACCAATTTCATATGAGAATTATTATTAATTTGCAGCAGTGTAAGAGAACTTCAGACTCAGGACAAAGGACAAAATGCTACTCCCAGTTCCTTTAGTGCCATATTAAAAGAGCATCTATGAGTAATCCAAGGTGGAAAGTAGAATCAACTATAATATATGTTATTATAATCATTATAATAACAAGCCTAATTGCTATTTCATCTCCCCCCACCATAATGCAGCTGGGAAATTGGAATGAGTGCAAAACCGAAGTAATCAAAACCCAAATAAGACCCAAAAAGCTACTCAGGAAGAGTTCTCTGCAAGTTAACTTCAATTTGTAGAGGCTTTTGGGAACTCCTGAGCCTGTGATTGGGCTGGTCCAGGTGCTACAGGCTAGACAGAACTTCATGAAGACATCCAATGGGTTGCACCAGCCCAGCAAGGTACATGTGTGTAATGTTGCAGTGCAGACATAGCCAACCCCCTTGCCATCATCCCCAGCAAGCTAATTTCCAAGGAAGCCAAGCAGGTACAAACAGCAAAACAACTAAATCAAAACATCCAGGAGGCGTAGGCTGACAATTCCTCTTTTCATGTCTTTTCTCCAATATCCCTTCTCCTATTTCTTTTTCTTTTTAATCAACTCACTTTCAGTTATTTGATGTACCTGCAGCTCTGCAACTCCTTAGTTGTCAACGGATGTGGAAGTACTGGATGTTTAAAAGACAGTGACACCAATATGATTTATTTTAAAAACACCGAAGACAAGTATTTAATGTAAAATGACACTTCTTAAGCTTAACTAGAGTAAAATATTATCAGCAACCACATTATAATTTGAGATACAGGATCTTATTCCTCAGTCTGTATATATTTTAATACAGTGCATGGTTTTTATTTTATATTTGAATTCAAGTATGGTATCCTAAATATATTTTACACTTGTTATATGGTACTGTGTATACTGTATTTAGTATACTAAATTTAAATATAGTGTACATAGTTTATAATGTGTTACAAATATCTTATGAATAATAGTAATAAAAAAGAAATAGATCAAGTTTATCCTGGGGCTTGCATAGTTTTCTACTAAGAGTTTAGACAGGATTTAAGCAGCAAAGATCAGTTTTATCTGAAATATACGTTACTTAGTGTATCTAGGAGAGACATCCTGTAGTCTTGCTCATACGAAATGTTCTCATACTCCTTCTGCACTTCACAGTCTCCAAATAAAGAAGAGATTAAACCTATCGCTTGTTCAGTCTAGTGAGAGCCTTTGAAATGAAAAAAGCTGTATAAATGGAAGATGTGATTGGTGATTGCTTCTTCATCTGAATTTGTAATTAAAGTCTCTTCTTTTTCAAGGCAGAAATCAGGGAGCCTTCTCCTTGTGTACAGTTTTTCATGCCTAATTTAGCAGATTATATTTCTCCCACATCCTGTGACAGTTAAATAAACAGGAGTAGGAAATATCTTTAAAATCATTTAAGGTTCTCCATAAAAAAAAAAAAAAAAAAAAAAAAAAAAACAACATGCTGGAACACCCAATATACACCCAGAAAATGGGAATACTGGGGCCATTGTTTAATTTCGAAGACCAGGTTACTGGGAAGATTATTGATGATTCAGAGCTTGAGCATCCGTGTTCACTCAACAGTGTGATACTGACAATTATTAACTATAAAACTGTTGTAGCAGGGTAAGAGTAAATAAGCTATCACCATGGAGCTTCATGCCAGAGCCGCATTCCTTCAGACCGTATTTTACTGCAGCAAGCTCCACCTGATGACAGTTACAATCAACAGTGGCTCCAGGCAGCTGCTTTGCTGCAGGCCACATTCAATTATGTCGGCCTGCATTAGTCCCTGGCGAAGCTGTCACCTTCCAGCCTGTGAAGTGATAGCATGAAGAGTCTCCTGAAGTCTCTGCAGTTCTGTCTTCAGTTAGGGGAGCAAGGGGAAGCGACGTGAAAAAAGACCATTAGCACTGTGACTGCTTGCAGCATTCATTTTGCTCGTGGAGGGGAAAAGAAATAGCTTAGGTGAGCTGGATTCAGAAAATTGTCTGGTGTTGGATAATTGCAGATTTTTTTTTCTATAAAACCTTTTTTTTTTTTTTCCTTCCTACAGGGCTGGGGATAAGAGCAGAAGCTGCTTCCTTTCCTGGATTTTTGGAGTTACTCAGCTGTCTGGAGAGCGGCTGAGACTGTACAGCAGAAGGGAACTGTGTTTTATATTGCCTTTTTACATTTTCCCAAGAAATCCCATGTCATTTCAGGACGTAGGGAGTCCTGAAGGAGTCTTTGGTCTTAGCTGTTCAGCATGTCCCTGCCCAGAACAGCTTCACAAATCTGTGAATCACCTGTGGGCAGGTGGGGAAGCGTATGGACCATGGCAGGATTTTGAGACAGGGGACAGGAGTTTTCATTGCCAGGTGAGTCAGCTCATGCCAGTACTAAGGCAGCCTGATGAGTGACTTCTTGCCAGCAATTGTAGACCTCTAGACCAGCACTGAGACTGCAAGGCTGGATATGTCAGTCTCCTGGTTGTATAGCGCTCAGCACCACGCAAAATCAAAGGTAGATGTTACACAGGTCACGAATGGGTTTCTATTTTCTTCTCCCGTTACTGCAGCTTACATGTAGGGTGTGCAGTTTTCATAGAATCATAGAACGGCTTGGATTGGAAGAGACCTTAAAGCTCATCCAGCTCCAACTCTCCTGCCACGGGCAGGGACACCTTCCACTAGACCAGATTGCTCCAAGCCCTGTCCAGCCTGGCCTTGAACACTGTCAGGAATGGGGTAGCCACAGCTTCTCTGTGCAACCTGTGCCAGTGCCTCATCAACCTTACTGTCAAGAATTTCTTCCTTATGTCTAAAGACCTTAGATAAAGAACTGGTTTTCCAAGCCAGCAGGTAGCTGTGCTCATATGCAGGGCTTTCCAGAAAAATCCAAGCTCCCTCAGCCCAGAATTTTCAAATCCCAGCTTTTAGAGGTACAATAGTGCTGATACTATTAATAAAATACAGTCATAATTTTGCAATATAGATGATATCCAGTGTGTATGCATTTGTGATAAGTATGTACTGATATTTTTTACTGTTAACACTGACGAGAGAAATAATTAAGTGTCAGTCCATGTGACACTGGAAATAATCTTCCTTAAAAGAAATTAAAACAAAACAGGTGAGATTTTTCATCTTTAAGAAAGACAACGTAAACCATACAACAGCTTTTTTCCCCACAGTCATCTTCAACTTATAATATTACACCAGTCTGATCTATTTGATTAAGATTCTATTTCATTTCAAGACATTGTTCTGCCTCTCTGCATATTTTCCTTCATTGCAGAAGACAAATCCACTGCACTACAATTCCATTTTTAAGGAGCTGTTTTGAAAAGTGCTCAATTTCTTCGTACAGATTACTGAATAGTCTAGTGGGGTAAACCCCTGACATACAACCTACTACCTAAAAGATGCTGGAGCTTTTACTATCCTCTTTAAGAAATGTTACTTGGGACTGCAATGTGCTTACAATATTTATTAATCATGTATTAGCCCTTTTTCAATTATTAATCCAGGTAAACCTTAATAAGAAGCATGCTTAGGAATGACTTGCACTTGAGCTGTAAAAGAAGACGTGTTTTCTGCAGTGTGGCTCTCCTTGACAGAAAGGAATGGTACAAGAAGGAAGCTGTGTTTTAGCAACTTGTCTCTGCTTATGAAGGTTTATTGTGGTGTGTCTCAGTTTCCCTATCTTAAAATGAAAAGGCAGCAGAACTCTGTCTTGCACAACCATTGAAAAATCTCAATTCTTTCCTTTCTGAAAATCAGCAAAGAGCCCAATCTCATTCCACACAATCTCACAAGCACAGAAACCTTCCCTTTCACATAGATTTTTGAAAGTGAATCATAACCATTTGCCTCAGTGCAGCAAAATAAAACTCTAAAAGTCTTACTAAACCCCAAAAAGCTGCACAACGAACAGATTGAGCAAGTGTACCTGGGGATAAATGCATTATGGACTTAGATCCATTATCACACCTCTTCTCGTCACAGCCACTATCTGAACCCCACAGGAAATCATTCATTGAGACGCAGAATGTCATTTTAGCTGTAGCATTAATTTCCCAGCTGCTGGTAAAGATATATTGTGCCCCTTCATTGCGTATAAAAGAAAATGAGCACAACTCCATTTGACAACTTCGCTACTGGATGTAGGTTTTATTAAGGGCCAAGATCTCTGTAGTGTAAACGTTGGTAACATGAGTGTTTCTTTCTAAAGATGGGCCCTTTGATTTTATTGTCTCTCCAAGCAGTGAATAACATGCATTGACGTGCTGATGAGGAGGTTCCAAATGAAGAATATGGCTATAACTAAAATGATATTATTCCGTCCCCTCGAGGGAAGGTTTTGCTCTCAAATCCCAGCAGGAGGCACTTGTGATAAAACTCAATTTGGGACATTTTGCTCCTCATGTTTATTTACTTTTCCCCTTTTTTATATATACAATCAATATGAAAATGGAGCCAAACGTATGTAATACCACATAAAACCAACCGTTTTCTCCTTCTGTCTTTTTCTTTATGCAGCACATTGAATCCTAAAAGCTTCTACCAATTTGAGCACCATGGAGCCAGGTTTTTTTCTCCCATAGTAGTGCAGACAAAAGGCAGAAAATATACTTGGTAGCAGGGTGCAGTCTGGTTTTTTGATTCGCATGGCCTATTTTAGGCACCTGAGTTAAGATGAAACCTATGACAAAACAGATAAATTAGTTCTTTCCACTGATTACTCAGGGAGATTACACTGAGTACCAATTTACATTTCTATGCTGTAAATGTTTGAATTTGGTGAGATGAATCCTCACACTCTCCTCCAATGGACTGGTGTTCTTGGAGGACAAGACCTGGAGCTGTGGCCCATAGAAACTAGAAGTATCTGCTGTTGGTGCATGTGCATGGACAAAACTGGTCTCAGCTGTGTGGTATTCCACCAACCTAGTTCTCTCAGATACCAATTTAACTGGATATTCAATAGTAGAAATTAGTTCACACCCAAATATAAAGATTACCTTAAATAAATTAGTCATCTGAAGTGTAAACAATGTTTTATTTCAAGAAAAATAGATGGATATTTTACAAAGTTCCTTGTAAACATGGCTCTAAGTTTTGCTTTTGTCTTTGCCAGCTCAGTCTTCAGTGTTTAATTCCTGGGAACCCTGATCTCAGTCACAGACCCACACAAATGAATTAAGTCTCTGTGAAGTGTCTCTGACAAATGCTAGAACCAGGTTCATTGTGCAAGCAAAGGATTTATTTTCCCAGTGAATTTAAGGCAATCTAAGGCTTTTTTCAGAGGGGACATTCCCCTCTAATCAGCAGCTCTCAACATTCTCCACTGTAGCATCACGGAGCTCCTGAAATATCAGAATCAGGATACCAGAAAAATACTTCTTCTGAATGCAAAAGAGATCAAAAAAACACCATAATTTTGATCCACCTGATCACTCAGCCACATCATTGTCAATTCAGGGCAAGGAAAAGGAACAGGGCAATTGCTTCTGGAGTAATTGTTCCTTCAATTAGTTGAATGGACTTAGACTAGATTGGTTTGTCCTTGTCATTAAGCCATAGTCTTAAACACAACTCAGAATAGACCTCTTTTCCATTACTCAGTCTTTCTATGGAAAAAAAAAACAACCCTTCAGGCAAACCAGAGTGAAGTCAACAGGAATAGTTTAAGCCAATTGTGAGAACGTTGTGAGCTCTCCACTTTCCAGAGGAGGAAATTCCATCAGAGAGAAATGAGTCAAAAACATTTGTCACTACATGGCTGGCCAAGCTCTACTTTTACCAAGAAGTCAGTATTAAACCACCAGGCTGGCCCAGGAACTACATGATCATTAGGACTTTCATGGTGCATTACTGAACTTCGTGCACTAAAATGCCTGTGCAGATGTATGGCTATTGTTAGGAGCTCAGCTACCCATACCTAGGTTAGAATAAGTGTCTAACAGAGTAAGGATTGTTCTCTCTAAGTATAATACACAGCAATTATATTGTTGTGCATATATATACATAGCAATAGGTCTACTCTTCAGAATAATTATCCCACAATTAAAAATTTTGTTGTAGTCACATTCAAGGGACACACCCATGGGATATGTGTCCATCACCTCATTTCTGTAACCTTTCTAGGACTCCGGTTCCTGAGGTCCTTTTGGCTTGAGGTCATTTTCATTCTCAAGTGTTCAGTGGTAAACTTCAGATACCGGGATGGTTCCCCTTTGAGAATGTCTGCTGATTAGGGCAGTCTTGTGAAAAGGAGAGTATCACCCACAAGACAGAGTACTAAGCCTCTAGATTACATTTTACACCATTTATTTACACAGATTTCATGTCTAACACTTTTTTCTAACTCCTGCTAAAGTTTTCTTTGCATGCCCATATCCACTCCTGGTCAAAAGGATTCTGTTCTCTCCAAGCCTGATGCATGTGCAACTCTTCCAGAGGTCTTCTTGTGGATCCTCCATAGCCCATGAATCTGATAGCATGTCTAGCATGGTGCTTCCTTATTTCCTCAGCTGCTAGCACTGTAAAAGCATGTTCACTGCACAATGTAGCCTGTCCTGGTTATTTGAATTTAACAACTGATTCAACAGATCAACTCACTCTGGAAATGTCAATATATAGCCTGATGATTAGAGAAGGTAGGAAGAAATTCTTTACTGTAAGGGTGGTGAGGCACTGGAATGGGTTGCCCAGGGAAGTTGTGAATGCTCCATCGCTGGCGGTGCTCAAGGCTGGATTGGACAGAGCCTTGGGTGGCATGGTTTAGTGGGAGGTGTCCCTGCCCATGGCAAGGAGGTTGGAACTAGATGATCTTAAGGTCCTTTCCAACCCTTACTATTCTATGATTCTATGAATAACGATACCCCATGACCTCATAGAGAGAGGAGCTGTACCCCATATTCCAAGTGAATAACCTTAGCCCAGGGCTTCCAGAGAGAAATATCTTGTCCTTTTCTAAATGAGACTTGTAAGAGTGTCCCTCACTGCAGCAGTTATGGATGGCTGACTGATTATCCAGAGCATCTAGCCCATGAAACCCCTGCACCAGCACAATGTGGATAAAAGCTACCCTCCTCTTCACATTCTGTCCAGCTACTGGTGATAGTACACGGTCAGAGGGTTGGTTCCCATTCTTAGGGACTATCTCATTCCCCATCCATTATGTGCTCTGATTGTCTAACAGAGGTACATTTCACAGGCAGCTGAGACAAAGCTTGTTGCTGTCAAAGATGCATGGCCACCTTCCTGCTTCTCCTTCCCTTGCTTTTCCGTGGGCTCATCCCCAGTTGCATCATTGTAATCCTTTCCTCCCATCAGCTTTTGATGCTGCTTGCCCAATTGCACAGCAAGATGGTTCAGCTCACTAACTTAATGAGAACTAGTTTCTTTCTGGCCAGGTTATTTTTTAGCCTCTCGAGAGGCTTGAGTTGGCACTGTCAAGCCATAAGATGTGCATAAAATGTGGCTCAAGGCGAGTGAGAGAGGAAACAGCTCCTAACCCTTTCAGCTGCAATGAAGAGTTAAATCAACTCAAGATGCTGGTGAAACAATCCCTTAAGCTATTCTGAAGATGTCTAGCTGAGATCACAAAGATGGTCTGTGATATAGCGGGGAGATGACTCTTTGCTGCTCAAGCTCTAAGTTAAAAATTAAACTACTGGTCTTCCTTTCTTTTTCATCAGCTTAGTGCCTCTTCATGAGAGGTAGTTGCCATTTTTGTAACTTTGCCCACACTGGGCAAACTGTGCTGAGTTAAACAAACCTATTTTAATCCCATCATGAGAAACATATGAGGCTCCCTAGTATAAATACTGAAATGGGCTCAGCAATGATGCTCAGCATGATTGGAGATGGGATGCACCATGAGAAATGGTTTCCCATTTGATAGTCTGTTGTTTTTCCACAGTAAACCAAGCTAGAAATTGGTTAGTGGTGTATAATAATTCTTATAATGGGGCAGGATGGGGACAAAGCCCATGGCAATACCTGAAAACAGAGGCCCTTTTCCTGAGTCGTTGTCCTCATTTACCCAGATCTTTAATGTGGGTGAGCCGGTGGGAACATGCATCAGGGAGTTTGCAGTAACCTAATTAAGTCTGAAGTGCTGTATTTAGCCAGATTCGGCAACTTTAGTGCAGAAAAAGCCATAAAATCTTGAAAGAGCTGGAAAAGTAAGTTGTGAGTCTCCTCATATTGAGTGTTAGTAACAGCACCACTACATGCGCATCAGCTATTTGGGAATGTGAGAGCCCTGTACTCTGCCATGAACTCTAGCATGGATAGCTTCACTTTGATAAAGCTAGCACAAATGAGAATAGAGACCATTTAGGGCTAGGTATTTTGCTTACACAGAAAGAATTTAATCTTCCAGTTTAACATTGGGGATCCCTTATTTCACTTTCTTCACATCTCCAGTGGTTTGGGGCAAAATATCTAAGTTCAGCTACCCACATATAGCGGATTGCCTGGACTCCAGTGATTTTGGCGGGAGAAGAAGGTCTTTGTGTTTCCAGACCTTGGTTGCGTTAGCTCCCCAAGTATAAAGCTAGACATAGCACTGCTTTCTACCTCCCTGGGCTGTTTGAAGAAAAAATCCTGAACAGACTGAGGTGCTTACATGTTTAGTAAAGACATACAAGCCCCTAAGATAGGCAGCTAGTATAAAGCATCAATGTACATATGTTTCATTTCTACAGACTTGCAGGCATTTGCACCTGCACAAAATGAGTGCCAAATAAAAATAAAACTCAGTGTAATATCGTTTGTGTACACTTTTTACAAAGACAAATGACTGCAAAAGCTGCAAGGCACTGACAGTTAAAAATATAAGCACATTTCAATATCCAGGAGCCTTGTGTTTCCAAACATTGATTATAAACAGATCTGAGGACTTAGCCCAAAATAAGGAATATTTGATTTTTCCTCATAGGTAAATGTTTTTCTTAAGGGAAATGTGAACAAAAACTTAATTTTATTTTGCTAATTACTTTTGAGGATACTCAGGCTTCTGTGCCCCTTTTTACGATATATATTCATGGTAGCTACTCTTCCATTAATTATCCCAATAGGAATAACTATTTTCAACATAAAAGCATCATATTCTGGCGAAGCTAGGAAAGAGAATTTTATTTATTTATTTATTTATGAGTAACAAAATAAAAAACCCTGAGAAAAGTTACGTTATTGCGTCTTGTTTAACTAGTGCCCCCTCTTGTGGTACTTTGGAAGCAGTACCAAACCCCAAAATCTGTTTTTCGCAAAATTGAGAAAAAATACGGGATATAATATAGGTTCACTTCAGAGCTGTTTTTAACAAAGCAAAGTAAGATAGATGAAATTATATTAGATGCATAAACACGACGAGATCTGTCAGCTCTCAACATTAAAGAAAAGAACAATATTAAGGGGGCGTGATAGAAAGGATATGAATGTGCCTAGCTCCTAAAATTATTACCCTTCCTTTCTGAAGTGGACTTCTCAGCCATGAACAGCTAGCTGGCATTTTAGTTACAACCTTTCTGAGTGCATGGTTCCGTTGAGCATCCTGGTTTTCCTGCCTGTCTGTCTTCATTTTCTTTCTTACCTCTCCTGACCATCTTTCATTTTTCTTAATTTCTGTTTCATCTGTAGCATTAGGTCTGCAGTTTCTCTGCTCTCCAACTTTTTTTCTCCTTGTCATTACTTCTGCAAGCCATCAAGCCATACAGACACCTCAGTCCCAAACAATGCCCTTTCTTTATTCTTATTTTTTTTCCTTGTTTACCATCCCAGCTTGGTTTTTCATAATCACTTTTTAAAGACTCTCTACTGATGCGGCATTGGTTTTCTTTTCAGATTAATTGTATCTGTGCTTGCAGGAGCAGGAGGAAAAATAACCCTGGAATGACCATTTTGAGCAGCGACGAGTAGGATTCTTCACTGAGAAGTTTTAAGCCAGTAGATATTATCTTGTTCTACAGGGATCTCTGTCAACTTCTCTTTTTATGCATTTAATGTTCTTCCCTAGCGATAGCCTAAGGGTGCTTTCACTAAACAATTAATGTAAGGCATCTCCTGGGAACCTAATGGGTATTTTGCAATAAGTTCACTTCCAGTGAATTGTATAATGTGATATTTTGACAATGGATATAGTAAGGTTCTTGAAAGGTGAAGTTTTCTCCAAAGAAGCAATAAAATATCTAACAAAACTTCTGATAGCATTAGGTGGGGTGGGATGGGATAGAATAGAGAGTGGGTCAGAAGGTAATTTAGCAGAGTGTTATGTGCTGTTGTACAGTATGTTCTTTAATTTTAGTGTCATCCTGTAATAATGTTCACTTTCACTAATACAATGTACAAGTCGTAATCTATTAGAGAAAATAAAATTTGCACTGACATTTGATATGAAAGCCGCTAGCAATGAAGGATGTAGTACTGCAAGTGATATTTGTATTATGTTAATAAAAATTATATTAACATATGAAACTAATACTAGACAAGGAAAAGTGTTTAATATTAAGGCTTGAAACGCAGAAAGTAACATGAAATCTCCAGTCTGGTCTGATAGTATTGTGTTCAGAATTGCACTCACTGGGAAGACTGTAAGGAGTACTTTAAAAGGTAATTGCTAATTGTTATAAAAAATAATGCCAAGAGTTATCACAACAGTAATTTAGTATATTAATTTAGCCATTTTATTATAGAAGGTGTCATTTTAAATATAAAAGATTAGTTGACATGCATTCAGAATATGATATTCCCCTGCTAGAATTATTCTCGCTGCTTAATCTAAATAAAACTAAAACTTCAAAGATGTGGTGTAGGATTTTGTGGCATTTGTCTATAATGTGACAGCTTGCAAACTGCAAAAGACATACAGCAGTTTAGAAATGTGTCTGTGTGACATTTTTGCAGACACAAACTTCTATAGGGTACAGCATAATATGATTTCATAAAAAAAGAGGTTGCATGTAGGAATGTGCATAAAATCAGCTTTGCTGCTTCTAATTACTCACTTGAAGAATGGATTGGGGGTTGTTTTACTAATGTGCTTTTTTTCTAAGGCAAAGGTATTATAGTAGAACTGATAAATTTTTGTCTATGATACATTTCTATCAGACAAACGCATAAACATATAGCCAGACAAATAGAATGAAAAGGAGATAGATTTGAAAAGCAAATGAAGCATTTTTTACATTGTTTCAAATGTCATTCCAAAAAGCAAAATTAAAATTTTACTTTAACCTTTCATTGTTCTCATGCACTAAATAATGAATGTCCTAGGAACTGTGAAACTACAAAAAACAAAGCAAAAGCAAGAAAAAGAGTTCTCTTATAGCAGTTAACTAATTTAACTCAATTTTACAGATTATACCTTTCTTTTTGCTAATAAATTTAAAAATAAAACTTATTGATCAAGGTGAACTGTATTTACGGTTTCACCACAGATCTTCTGTTGTGATATACTATTGATTTTATAGTTAGTCAGGCTCAGAATGCAGCCCACACAATATCTAACATCAATAGTATACTGAAAATGGCTCTACAAGTCCAATCCTTTCACAGGGTGGTGTCTGCTCTTCTCAAGCTTTATGATAAAATTAAGCTCATTATCATATTCTGTAGATTTTTTCAAATATGGAAAACAATGCGTTAAGATTTAACAAGGGTATTTCTAAGCAATGAAAGTATGCAGGTTCTTTTTTCTTGTCTTTTAAAGACAGCTATTGCCATTAAAACCAACTGCAATTCCAATTTTTAACATTCATTCCATTAAAATGTAATAAAACAGAGTTTACATAGATATAATTTTTTGCTTAACTAAGTTTTCAAAATCAGAGAGTAAATCATAGTCTTACAGCAATCCTCATACCAATCTGTTAGCTTCCAAAGCTGATTTGAATTATTGATAAACTAATTTAGGGTCAAAATAACAGTAAACAGAACAAAAAATAAAGCAAGGGATAATAACCTCAAAGGCTTTTCTGTGAGCTGGGTATATGGTTAGTAAAGTAGCACCCTTGTGGCAATAATTTGTGCTCAATAAATGGAGCCTAAGGATTTGCAAGTAGTGAATTTTAACAGATGAAACTATAAATAAACACACATTATTTTCTTTTAAAAATGTTAGATTCTCTGCTGATGGAAACTGGTGTAGCTCTGTCAACATTGCAGAACTCTGCTGATTTACACGTATCAACAAATTTGTCCCTTTTGTCTTAAAAAGCATTCTATTTGCAAGACAGAATACAGCAGGGTTGTCCCTTGCAATACAATCATTTCTCAGGATGTACTTGCAGGCTGATTTATCAGTTTTGCATTACAACGCATTGCTTTAATCTTCAGAGAGATGTCTGCAGGATTAGTCTATGTGCCAAATACAAGCATAAACAATTTATGTCCAGAGCATTAAACCTGTGTATATACATCCAGCTTCAGCCACTTGCCCTTAATGATCTACTCAGGATTGCATGTGAGCACAGCATTTGTAACCTTATGCAACAACAGATCCTTAGCTGCTTACTTTTATAGAGGCAGAACATAATCACAGTTAATCAGAGCAAATATGGAGTGTCTTAACTGAGGTATGAAGGCTTGCTCAGGATTCATATCTGACTATTTCAGCTGGCATCTGGCCTTTGGGGGTCTATATTTTAGTGCAGACTGTTAGCAATATGGTGCTTGCTGTTCAGAAAGTATTTGACTGCAGAGAGATAACAGGGAGACTTTTGTGCTTAAAATTATCTTCTTGAACTTATTTTAAAATCATCATTCATTATTCTTTCTTCTTCCTTCCTTTTTTATTCTTTAGCAAGTGCTAGAGCCAAAACAGAGCCAAGGTGGGCTTTAGGCCTATTGCAGTCCATACCTACCCTCCTTCGGGACAGTTGACTGAAGATCTTTTTCATGGCTGTTCCCTGGAGCATTCCCACCTTCATTTTGTTTGTGTGTCAATGGGCCTTTATTCCATCTCTCAGAAATTAGGTTGGAAAATATCCTCATTTTCCTACAAATCTAACAACTGGAGACTCACCTTACTGAGACGATTCAAGAGTAAACTTCACATCTGTCTGGAGAACACCCAAAGATGTCAGCAAAAATGAATGAGTAAGCAGGGTGCAGGGTGTAGCACAGAAAACACTCTCCTGTGAGTGATATTTAGGGAAACTCATGGATAGGAACCACTTTAGTGGGGCTGGAAGGACTCCAAGCAAGAAAGGGTCCGGCTACTACTCTGAGTGTTCCAAGAAGAAGAAGAAAACCTAGATTGTGGTCAATGGATACCATCTGTACCTTGTCAGTCAGCCTTTTTTTGTTACACTCATCAAAGCATGATAAGTGAAGATAAAAATGATCAGTTCTTTTTTTTTTTGTTTGTTTGTTTTTGAAGGAAAGTTGGTTTTTTTGGGATAACTAAAAATTTGGTAAACTTTCAATTTCAATTCTAGAGTGTATCTGCTTTTTCTTGGCTAATTAAAAGATGTGGCCATTAAAGATAAATAAATAAATAAATACAAATAAGGCCTTTCACTAAGAATATTCTGCTTTTCCTCTAACATTTTGGACAAAAGTTACACTTTCTACAGAAAGTACTGTTATTGTGTTGCTTATGATAATAATGGTCTTATGTTATTCTTTTACTACACAGTGGAGATAGAGATATTGCTATACAATGCTCTTATTGTTCTTGCAGGAAGCTGAACATTGTATGTGAAATATTACATTTAATAGCTGAGCTAAACAAAAACAAGCTAGCAGATATTCAAACCAAACCTATGATCCATGCTGTCCATTTTTATCCACAATTAGGTACTTGAAAGATTAAAAAGCATTACTAGAATTAAAACAAAAAAATACATTGCTGCTACAGTTCATAAATAACAGGAAGAATGCTACAAATCAGCTGTCAGTATTATTTCCCCTTTTTCCATTACACTGGAAAAATAAAAAAAAACAAAACCTTGCAGATGAAATTTCTGCTTACTAAGCATTTTATTCATCTGTGATTTATTTTTAAGGCAGATTAACTACTTTCTCCATTAAAAACACTGCAGATCCCTCAGTGTTACTGACTGCAAGCTGACCTTTTTGAGGCAACAGCATCACTTACAAGAATGTACTGGGAAGCTATTTTGTCATCTTATGAGATAAGAATTTTTTAAGTAGCTACTTCCTGTTAGGGCTGGTACCTCTGATATTTGCTTTGTCATAATATGACGTGAATATTTTATCTAGTATGATAATTCTCAGTAAATATGTGGATCTTGACTGTAAAACCAATTGAAAGCAGTTTGAATTTATATATTAATAATTATTAATGCCTTTAGTAGTTTACTAATAAGGAAAGGCATGGATAAGCAGTGTTCAAAATTAATGAACAATTACCAAACAATAGGTGCCAGAGAGAATACAAAAAAGAAATGAGAAAATGGGACACAGGTTTTTACTAGCTAAGACCTGAAAATGTACTGTTATGCAGGGTGTTTTTCCAAAAACATTCTTCTCAAGCTTGTAGCAATAAAAGCCTTCATGCTTTCATGGAAAATGAAAATCTAAATGCATTCCTAACTGAGCTGCTTTATAATTAAATCTGCTTCCTTTTCCTTTTGAAGTAATTGAAGACTTTTTGAGTTTCTAGAGGGAAACATCCCACTTTAGGTTTAACCAAGGCATCAAATCACTTAGTTGAAACACAGGAAGAAAAATTCAAACACCTGGGCTGAATCAGGCAGCACAAAAACAACCTGGGTCTCCCCTGTCCCAGGCGAGTGCCTCAGCCCTGGGCTATTGGCTGTTCTCCAGCATGCCTGTAGCTGGACAGAAATTCTCTCTTGGACCTGAGAAACCTTTCCCAAAGCAAGATGTGTTGACAAAGTTATTTTCCTAGAACATATTCTTGTTATTGACAAATCGTCATTTTATAAATAGTGGTTCAAACTAGCTCTGCTATCCACTGTGCCTCCAGCTAAGTGTATATAATGTTTTTCCAAACTGTGACTAAAAATGATGGCAGGCAGGACCCTGATATTGATGTCTTTTCACTGTGAGTGATCTCATTGCCTTTAATGGTGCATGTAAATTTTCATATGACCAAAGGTTTAATGAGTTATGACTTATACTTTCCAAGTAAAAGTCCATCCTGTGGCAGGTCCAGTTGCCCTAGCTCCTAGGCTAATATCAAACACTCTAAGGGTGGTATCAACAAAGGCTAATGCTAGCCTACAGCACTTGGTTCTGTTGGGTCAGAGGAGAAAAATACATTCTTCTAGCAGGAGCTCTCCTTAATCTCTCCTTGAAGGAGCCTATCTCTCCCTCTTTTCCCTGACTATTGGGCAGCTCAGAGATACTTCTTCAGGCCAAAATTAGCCTTTGTGAATTCTCTCATGCAGATCTGCTTAAATGCACACACATATGTGAACAGAAATGGTTTACTACATAAAGTCCTGCGAGCATCAAACTACTCTGCTCTGCTCCACTTTTAATACCACCATTGTCCTCAAAAAAAAAACAACTTTACTAGTGACAATGTAAAGGCGAACGTTAGCAGGTCCCTTTAACTACTACTTAATCAAGACCACTTTGGCCAAGTCACTTGGATTGTCTTGTAAAAGACACATCCAATTTGAAACAAAGTGATAAAAATGAGGATCAGGATAATTAATGGCAATGCAATCAGTGAATGGTTTGGGTTGAAAGGGAACTTAGATCTCATCCAGTTCCAACCCCTCCTGCCATGGGCAGTGACACCTTCCACTAGGCCAGGTTGCTCAAAGCCCCATCCAGTGTTGCCTTGAACACTGCCAGTAACAGGGCAGCCGCAGCTTCTCTGGGCAACCTGTGCCAGTATCCCACCATCATCACAGAGAAGAATTTTTTTCCTAATATCTAATCTAATCACCAGTCCACCTAACTGAATTACTGAGAAGTTGGCTATGAGCTGTGAGCACTTTGAATGCCTGAATGTAGCAGCTCCACTGAAAATGTTTAGCATACACAAGAGTGAGCCAATATACAGCTGGAACAAGACACAAACTTCAGGTCAGAACCAACAATGCATACTTGGTTTCATATTTCTAGTAAAATACTATTTTTACTTGGGTAGCTGTGTGGGACTAGGATTCTGCCTGGTTAGTCCTTACACATCCATCCCTCCCACATAAGAAAATAAATAAAATATCTGCTTTGAAATAACACCAAAAAAGATTTCAAATTTAACTCCCCTAGGCCTCCAGAAATTATATATCCCTCCTCTTCCTTCTTTAGGAAGCCAGTGGCCAAATCACAAATGTACTTCATCAGTAAATTAAGCATGGACCTCCAAATCTCCCTTACAAGAAGAGTTTGGGAACTTTTCAGATTCATCTTGAATTATTCTGTATGACAAAAACTGAGCTGACTTTTGCTCTGCCACACTCATGCTTGATTTTTTATATTCTTCTTAATCATTCACTGAAAAAAATATCTTCAACTCATTTCATCTTGAATTGCCAAGATGATAGTGTAGCTTGTAGCAGAACTTTGTCTTCTTTTACTGTTGTATAACTTAATAATATCGCCAGAACCACACTGATGACTCAGGTAGTGTTAATAAACATCTTTTGCAGGAGGTACTGATCAAATGTGGGATCTGATTTTACACCTTGATTAATTGATTAAACTATGAAAATATGCCTCAAATCCTATAAATAAGATTTTTAACCCTTTAATGGCTGCTTTGTTAAAAATTACCCAAAATAAGACACATTTTCTAAAGGCTTGAAGTAAATCTGACTAATTTCTTTGACAAAGATAAAATGCTTACATTATCCCAAAAATAACATGCAAACAAAATATTCCATTATATGTTCAACCTAGTACAGTGAAGAACCCTACTTACTCAGCTCCAGAAAAAAAATACGTAAACAGGCAGGTAGCTAGATAACATACTGTCATGGTTTAAGCCTCTATAACTCACACAGTTTTACTCTCTCACTCACTCCCCCCTCTTTCTTCCCCCCTCTCCCGGAGGGATAGGAAGGAGAATCGAAAAGAATGCAACTCCCACAGGTTGAGATAAGAACAGTTTACTAATTAAAGTATAACACAAGACCACTACTGCTACCACCAATAATAATAATGACAAGGCAAATACAAGGAAAGAATACAATCACCCACCACCTATAGCCAGCCAAACCAAGCAGTGCACCCCCACCTTTCCTGGTCTCTGCTCTCCGTTTTACATCCTGGGCATGATGTGCTGTGGCATGGAATACCTCTTTGGTCAGTTTGGGTCAGGTGTCCTGTCTCTGCTTCCTCCCGGCTTCCCCTCCTCCCTGGCAGAGCATGAGACTCAGAAAGTCCTTGGTCAGACCAAAACATCACTAAGCAGTAACCGAAACACTGGTGTTATCAGCATTGTTCCCAGGCCGAAAGTCAAAAACACAGTGCTGCACCAGCTACCAAGAAGGAGAAAAATGACTGCTGCTGCTGAACCCAGGACACATACTTAGGGGTAAAGATAATTTTTCCGCCTGACAACCCCATGTACTCAGTATTAGGATGCAAAACTCAGCCTATGCTCTTTCCACCTCATGCATCACCACAACTGACATAGTTTCTGAAGCTGCAATTGCTGACTGAAGTCAGCTAGCAGCTTGTCACTAGCTTTGTTAGAATTTGGATTGACCCTATTTAACAGTGCATTTTGTGACACAAGTGCTGGCCTGCAGAAGTGAGACATTCAGCAATCAGGAGGTTTGGTCAGAAAAATAAGAAGAGTCATAAAAAGTTACCATCATAACCTAATCATTTCTAACCAGGACTGCAATTCATGAAAAGGAGACTTCAGTTCTCCTACCTTGCTTGCTCTCTCAGAGATATGTTCTTGTACTAATAAAACGGACAGTTACATATGGTATCTAACCGGCAGAAAAAATCTTTTTGAAACTAGTACTGTGTCTTTTTCCCTTCCTCTCACAGTAGCAAGTACAAACTCATGTCCACCTTCATTACTAGCTTCACTTTATTCTCTGAGAACTCTGCAAAGCATGCATAGCAGGTTACCAGGGTGCCAACAGCTGTCACCAAGGACATAGAACTGGCTTGTCTGAAACCCATGTCTCAACTTCCTTCCCTGAGTCTGAAGGGATGATGCTGCTGTCAATTATTCCTCCTAGTGATCACTCCTCTTGTTTGAATCTATGACAATGTAACAGTTGAGGGGACTAAAGACATGAGTCAGCTTGTGGTTAAACCAGTTTATTGCTTCCTAGATAGGCAGGGAACCAACTGTATTGGTCATGCTACACACATGGCCTTGTGCACAACACGGGAAAATTTCCTTTAAAATCATGTTGTGAAATTTGAAATGTTAATTAATAAGAAAGAACATTATGATAATTTTACATTCATTGTCGTAATCCCATGCATGCAAAATACATGTTACAGAATGCATAGATGCATCTTTTTATGAGTGTGCAAATAACTATCCGAAATATCTAAAACAAAAAATATTCTTGACAGTAAGAGCAGCCTGAATAGAGTCACTCAGCAGTTTGCGCAATACTTTGCAGTGACATTAGTAACTGATTCATAGCATTAGGTGCAGAAGGATGCAGTCAATGGATTTAGGAAAAAATCCCAAGATCCTCTAATTAAATTGTGAGTCTGTAAAGGTTGGAGTGTTTCTTGTACACTTCCTAAATCTGTTGTGTCATACAATAGTCATGCAACAGAACATACATGTTCTGAGTACAAGATTATGTAGCACAAATGAAACTGAAACACAAAGGGCAGGTCAGATTAAATATTCCCAGGGATGTATGACTCATCAATGTGCCTAATTCAGTATGAGTACTGAATTCCAAGGAGCTATGCACTCCATAGTAAGTGTGATTTCTGTAGGCCATGAATTTCTCAGTGCCTACAAAAGCAAAGTAGAAGGCTAGCTTAGTCTTAATAACTGATTTTTAGGTTCCCAGAATTAAGGTGACTCTGACGATTGAAGATTTATTCTCTATGAAAGCTTTATGAATGTTAGTTCTGGCATATTAAAATATAAAGTAAATAAACAAACAAATACAGAAACTCAGCCTTGAAGGGCCACATTTTTTTGTTCTTTCACTGCTGCCTTGTCTTCATGTTTATTTATCAGCTTAAAACTGTTTTATTTCAATACATAATTTTCTCTGTGGAAGAAGACAGTCTTTTGGTCTGGTTATTTAAAAAAAAAAAAGACTTAACATGAAGACACTGTCTGTGAATATGTCATTGTCCCTTTTCCCTCTCACTGAAGACACTAAACTTTCAACCCATCAGCCAATCTCAGTGAAAAGCTTAGCATCCATCTACATATCTCAAAGATGTTAAACCCAATGAGTTTACTTATTAGCAATAATAATAGTTTATTATTAAACTGTGAGTGACTCTACTCCACAAGAAGATCCAAACAAGGTTACTTTGTCATTAAACACCAGAGAATCCAACCAGAAGTTTCCATTCTTTAGTTTGGCACTTGGTTAAACTCTTCATTTCGCATGTCTAGGGAACTCTGCAGAATAGGAAATACTACATTATTACTAATGTTAATATTTGGGGGTTTTATTTTTGGTGGGTTTTTTTGTTTGGTTGGTTTTTTGTTTGGTTGGATTTTTATGGTAATAAAGTGTCCATTATTTATTTTATCATTATCTGAAGGAGCTGAAGGAGCTGAAGGAACTGAAGGATCTTGGTGTTTGTCACATATTTGCTGAAAGCAGCTATATAAAATGTTTGGATTCAGTTTTAGAGCGTTTTGCTTATCATGTGTTCCACAAGGTGTAGACTTGATGTCCTGAAAGTTACAAAAGACAAATAATAAATAACGGTGAAATGCAGCTTTGATACACCTTTTAGCTTTTCAGCTTGAAAAATCTTATCTTACACTTACTTGTTTCTGCTTCGTTATATATACAGAATCTGTAATTAGAGACAGTTGACAACAGGAGAAGAATGAGTGTATTTTTTGAGTTTTAGCATTAGATCTATCTGATACAGTGTAATAACTGCTTTAAAATCCTTACTGTGAAAGCAAATCTAGCTCCATTGATCATGATGTTTCAGACAGAAAAAGGGAGAGAAGGAGAAAAAGACAAAAGGGCAAGCTGACAGTAAAAGGAGGAGGGAGGCAGGGAAAGAGGGAGGAAGGAATAAAGGGAGGGAAGGAAAAAGTTTAGAGGGAAGAGGGGAAGTCTATATTTTTTGAAATTACTTGAATGATATATTTTTCAACATGACTTAAGTGTTGGACTGGACAATCTTTAAGGGTCCCTTCTAATCCAAACCATTCTGTGATTTAATAACAAGAAATTAGGGCTGTCATGTATTCTCGATGTCATTCAGAATCATTCTTTAGACTGTACTTTCTCCAGATATCTTTTTCCAGTTGGAAATTTGGTTCAGGAGCAGAGGAAATCTAGCCAATTTTCTGAGGTTTCCAGTGTCAGACATTCAATCAGAACATGTTTTCTGACACTTTTCCAAAGCCACAGTATGCAAATAAATTGCATATAATGTGATGCAACAAATCCAGACAGACTTGAATAGAACAGACTTTTTTAGCCAGTTTGCAGGACTTGTGTCAGGGCTTAGATGTACCTTGATATCCACACAATGCTCCTGGGTTTATTTTCCTATCTAACCGGTCTATATTGCTACCTGGTTGATTAAGAGTGAATGCAGACAAGTTCTAAACAGAGTCTGCAGCAGATTCACTTGATTTCAACGAGACGATGTCCATACATGGTTTTTAATGTGTTCATATAGATGATCTTTTATATAGGCAAAGCAAACAAAGAGTCTAATGACAGATAATTTAGAGTGGTAAACTGGTCCAGTAAGAGACTGTAATTCCTCCACCTACCTTGAGTCTGTGGAAGAGAAAAATCATTTATTGTTGGTGCAGGTTATGAGGCCAATACAGCTGATCTCTGTCTCCAACCAGCACCGTAGAGCAAAGATAGCCTTATAATTCCTTATATAGCTGTTCCTGCAAAAGGGTTAATGAGTCTCTTAAATGAGTTTTTTTGCTCCTGGAAACAATAATGTCCACTCCCATTGTTGTTCCAAGTACCAGAGTACTTGAGTACAAGAGTGGCTCTCCCAGTTCTTTGGGACTTCTGATCACAAATGAGTGGGGTTTTGCACACCAGCTCCACTTGAATTACTCTATGGAATAACCTTGGACTGTCTTTTCAGGCATTGCTTCATTCGATAATAAAGCATGTGATTTCTTGTGTTGAAGGTGGCAATTAAGCAGAAACCTATTTTGTTCAGAAATACTCTTCTGGTATGGCCGTACAAACGAGATGACCCAGCTTCAGAAGCAGATTCATATAAGGAAAGTAAGATGCACTGCATAGGTTAAGGCTAGAAAGGGGCATGGAGTTTAAATATAGTACAAGAAAGAAAGACTATAGGAAAAAGAGTAGGAAGAAATCCGAAAGATGGGGTATGTGGGCAATTCTGGTACTTTAATCTGAAAAGACCATGATTAACAGATTAAAAGCCACAAGTGACCACTGTGAGGATTTAGCTTTACCTGCAATGAACTTCAGGAACTATTTTATGCTGGAGTTGAGTCAGAACTGTTGCAATTGGTACACATCTGCAAAACATCAGGGTAAATCAAGCTTGACACAGATTTTCCCAAGGTATCCTTTCTAAGTTGGTGAAATTGCCTTTTACTCTATGATGAAAGTTGTTATTTTTCCATCAAATGGTGTTTTGAGAACACTGAAAGCAATTAGCATTCAGGAAAATGTGTGCAAATAATCAGTTTGCGTTGACTCGTGATGTTGCTTGGATTTATATTGCTTTGTATAAGCAGTACGTTTCCTTGTTGAAAAGAAAAATGAAAATTAAGGCAGAGCCTTGGAAATCTGCTTTTAAAATGGTGACTTAAGATGTGTAATATAAATTATTATATATTTTGCATGCAAGACAATGTTATTGAATTTGAATTTCAGAGAGAAATATTGTAATTCTGTAAGGATCTATGCGAGTCCATCTCTAAAGGATCTGAATGACTTCCAGATTAAATGAATAACAGCAAAGAGAGTTTCATAGCTTTCTTTTTCTGTTATTATATTATTATGATTATGATATAAAGCACTTTTAACAACTGTGTGATACACAAAAATAATAAATGTCAGCACAGTTGAAAGATAATTATGATTTCTTGGCCTTGATTTTGCAAAGGCTTTAAGCACATACTTGGGAGTTAAGCAGAGTGGTGATCCTATATAAAGAATGATTAAAGCTAAGCAGAAGTGCTTAGTTGAAGTGTGACGATGTTTTCTGCTTTACAGACTGGAAACTGCACTTCAAGCTTACTTACACTTTATTTCAGCTACAAAATTCCTGCTGAGTTCAGGGGGACTAGAACCTGGTTCACTGAAGACACTAAACAATTTGTTCATGGCTATAAAGAGAATACCAAACATCAGTATGAGCTATGATAAAGCTGGTGGCAAGGGTGATTCGAGATATGATGAAATATCCATTCCAACAGTGTCCATAGCTTCCAGCTGTGAGGTTGAACCCTCACACACCACTTGCCTCAATGAAATCCCAGAAATGAACTTCTAAGGTGGAAAACTGTCCATTTGAGAGCAGATTTTCTCAGAGATGGGAACTGCATCCTGAACTACTCTACTCAGTGTAGAAATCCTTTGCCTGACTGAGGTAAATGGGGGAAAACAAGGTCTGATAAAAGGGTTGAAACCTAGGTGTTTTTGAAGATTTTCAAAAGAATGAAGACAGGAAGATAAATTACAGCCGTCAGCCAAAAAAGCAGGGCAACTATTGAGTGAACATGAAACCAACTGCACATTTAAGATATTACTAAGTAAAAGTAAAGCCTATCTTGAAATGACACAAACTGAGCTGTCGTCTCTTGTAGTTATGCTCAAATGTGCCCAATATGTTGCATGACTCAGACATAGATCCAGTCTTGCAAACATAGAAACACTGAAGCTAATTTATGTATTTATAATTTGATGGGTGGGTAAGATTTTTCAGAACTAGATCCATAGTTTGCATTTAGAATATTTTATGAATTTCTTAAATATATGTTGTAATTAAAGGTTCACTTTTTCCCAGTTTTTGTTAAATTTTTAATTATTTTGTAAAACTATTCAAATTTTCATGAAAACCTAAACCTAAGTAATTGAAGAAACAGCTGATAGAAATACTAAACGCCATTTTTAGTTGTGTTTATTTAAAAATTCACATTTGTAGGCAATCCTGTTCCCAGAAGTGAACAGTCAGTTTCCTCATTGGTCTTATTGTCTCTGCTGCTGCCTCATCTAGAGCCCCACACACTTCATGCATACCCAGCAATAGACTGTCCTAGCTTCCAGGAGTCTGCAAGCTCAAATGAGCAAGAGACACAAAAAGCAGGAGAGGAAGAAGCGCCAGAGCAAGGTCTTAACAAAGAACTGAAAGACTCAGAGTTGAAATATAATGTTCTGATAAGCTTTCAGGGCCATGAACAAGACTCACGGCGGGGTGGGCGGGCAGGCCTGGAGGGGCGGCAGCAGATTAAAACCGCGCATCATCTACAATTCCTGAGGTGAGTAGCTCGAGAGAGGACGCCTTCAACACCTGATCAGGGGGAAGCTCAGCATCCAGGAGCCTCAGCTCAAAGCAGTGAGAGCCACCGAGGGAGCCTCAAGTCTTCGACAGGACTTGCCCAGGAGCCGGCAGCTCAGGTGATGCGAGCAGCTGACTCACAAGGGGCAAAGCCAGGAGGAGCGGCACCAGCTCTGACTGGTTAAAAACCCACCCCAGGGAGAACAAACGATCAAGAGTGCGGTGAGCGGGGCTGATTGAGGCGGTTTGCGCGGGCAGGCGAGCGGGCTGGTGAGCAGTCTTCTTATGACCAGGGCCCAGTCTGGGAGCTCTGCTCTGCCTGCCTCAGCGGTGGCCAGCGTAGGCACCCAGACGGAGCCGATGAGAGGGGAGGCTGCAGTGCAGAGCTTGGGGAGTAGAGAATGTCTGGTCTGTGCTGGACTAGTGAGAGGAGGGTGCACAGCGGGCAGGGCTGCACTCGGTGAGCCCTTGGTGGAGGTCCTCCTGCAGCAGGGGCTGAGCTGCGGGACGCTGTTGATAGCCTGAAAGATGTCAGGGAAGCTGAGAGGAAGCAGCACTGCTTGCTCCAGGACCACACTGTGCAGGGGCTTCAAGTGTCCACTGTAGCTCATGGAGGAAGGAAGGAGGCCGCTAACCCAGGAAGCTGGGAAACAGCAACAAAAAAAAAAAGGAGGAAGAGGACAATTAAAAGCAAGCGGCTTCCTCCTAAATTTGTTGTCCCCACCCAGAACTGCTTTGCTGTCCTGCAAAGGGCTGATGAGGAAACATACTCGTACCATGAACTGGCTGATGCATTGGTAAAGAAGATCACTATTGGTACTGCCAGGAAAAAGCAGAGGGTTGTAGTAGTAGGGGACTCTACTCTGAAAGGAACAGAGGCACCCATCTGTCGGCCTGACCCAGGCTCAAGGGAGGTGTGTTGCCTACCGGGGGTACGGATCAGGGATGTTGCAGAGAGGCTGCCTGCTCTAGTCAGTCCCACTTACTGTTACTTCTAGTGGTCCCTGAGGGTGCTAGTGATATAGATAGCAGTAGCCTGGAGAACATAAAGGACTACAGAGCTCTGGGAGAGGTGGTTAGGGGTTCTGTAGTTCATAGAATCATAGAATCATAGAATAGTTAGGGTTGGAAAGGTGGAATGGAAAGTTACAGGCTCTTTAGGACAGACAGGCCCAGTAGGCGGGGAGGGGGAGTTGCTATTTATATTAGGGATAGGCTGGAGTGTATGGAACTGTGCCTGGGGACAGGTGAGCAGTAGACAGAGAGTTTGTGGGTCAGAGTTAAAGGGAGAACAGTGATGGGAGACATTATTGTGGGGATCTGTTACAGACCACCTGACCAAGAGGACTCTGTGGATGAAGCGCTCTATAGACAGATAGGAACAGCCTCACACTCGCAGGCCCTTGTTCTCATGGGGGACTCCAACCACCCTGATATCTGTTGGAGGGATGGTATGGCCTGGCACAAGCAATCCAGGAGGTTCCTCAATTGTGTGGAAGACAGCTTCCTTCTGCAAGTAATAGAGGAGCCGACAAGGAGAGGTGCCATGCTTGACCTCGTCCTCATCAGCAGGTAAGGGCTGGTTGGAAATGTGGCACTCCAGGGCAGCCCTGATTGCAGCGATCACTCCAGCCTATCCCTAACATAAATAGCAACTCCCCCTCCCTGCCTACCAGGCCTGGTTTTCCTAAAGAGCCTGTAACCTTCCATTCCAACACACCAGTCATTGGAGCCATCCCACCATGTTTCTGTGATGCCTAAGATATCATATGCCCATAGACGTGCACACATCTCTAATTCCTCTTGTTTGTTCCCCATGCTACGGGCATTTGTATAGAGACATCTGAGCCGAGCTCCACTTGAAGCCGTCTCATTGGCTGGAGTAGCTGCAATATCTCTACATTGTTCTGAATGTTTACTATAGGTGCTGGCAACTGACTGGGAGTGTTGGGATGGAATGATGCACGCCTCCCCCAACACATCTAGTTTAAAGCATCCTTGACCAGTCTAGCAAGCCTCCTCCTAAATCCACTCTTCCCTTTCTTTGTCAGACCAGCTCCACCAGACCCCAGTAGACCTGGCCTACTAAATTGAGTCTCATGTTCAAGGTACCCAAACCCCTGACTATGGCACTACCCTTCTAACCATTTATTAACCTGGCCAATCCTCCTAGCCTTTTTGAGGTCCTGCCCTGTATCCTGGAGAATTGACGAAAAGACAATCTGCGCTCTAGAGCCCCTAACCACCTCTCCCAGAGATTGTCTGTTCATCAGTTCTCCAGGATACAGGGGAGGGTCTTAAAAAGGCTAGGAGGATTAGCCAGGTTAATAAATGGTTAGAAGGGTAGTGCCATAGTCAGGGGTTTGGCTGTCTAGAACATGGGACTCAATTTAGTAGGCCAGGTCTACTGGGAGCTGGTGGACCTGGTCTGACAAAGAAGGGGAAGAGTGGATTTGGGAGGAGGCTTGCTAGACTGGTCAAGGAAGCTTTAAACTAGATGTATTGGGGGAGGGGGGCATCATTCCATCCCAACGCTCCCAGTCAGTTGTCAGCACCAATAATAAATGCTCGGAGCAATGCAGAGATATTCCAGCTGCTCCAGCCAATGAGTTGGCATCATTTGGAGCTCAGCTCAGATGCCTTCATACAAATGCCCATAGCATGGGGAACAAATAAGAGGAATTAGAGATGTGTGCGCATCTGTGGAGGCATGATATCATGGGCATCAGAGAAACATGGTGGGATGGCTCCTATGACTGGTGTGTTGGAATGGAAGGTTACAGGCTCTTTAGGAAAGACAGGCCTGGTAGCCAGGGAGGGGGAGTTGCTATTTAAGTTAGGGAAAGGCTGGAGAAGGCGGAACTCTGTATGGGGATAGGCGAGCAGTCGACGGAGAGTTTGTGGGTCAGGGTTAAAGGGAGAAGAGCGATGGGAGACATTATTGTGGGGATCTGTAACAGACCACCTGACCAAGAGGACTCTGTGGATGAAGTGTTCTATAGACAGATAGGAACAGCCTCACACTTGCAGGCTCATGTTCTCATGGGAGACTCCAACCATCCTGATATCTGTTGGAGGGATGGTACAGGCCAGCACAAGCAATCCAGGAGGTTCCTCGATTGTGTGGAAGACAACTTCCTTCTGCAAGTAATAGAGGAGCCAACAAGGAGAGGTGCCATGCTTGACCTTGTCCTCACCAACAGGGAAGGGATGGTTGGAAAAGTCGCACTCCAGGGCAGCCTTGGTTGCAGTGATCATGAGATGGTTAAATTTGAGATTCTCAGGACAGCGAGAAGAGTGTGCAACAAGCTCACTGCCCTGGACTTCAAGAGAGCAGACTTTGGCCTCTTCAGGAACCTGCTTAGTAAGGTTCCATGGGATATAGCACTAGAGGGCAGGGGGGCCCAAGACTGTTGGTTGATATTCAAGGATCACCTGCTACAAGCTCTGGAGTGTTGCATCCCAACTAGAAGGAAGTGCTGCAGGAGGGCCAGGAGACCTCCTTGGATGGGTAAGGAGCTGCTGAGGAAAATTCAAAGGAAAAAAGAGGCTTATAAAAAGTGGAAGTAAGGACAGGCGGCCTGGGAGGAACACAAGGATGTTGCTCGGGAAGCTAAGGCCCAGGTTAGGAAAGCTAAGGTACACTTAGAATTAAACTTGTCTAGGGATGTTAAGGATAACAGGAAGGGAATCTATAGTTACATTGCAAATAAAAGACAGGCTAGGGGCAACATAGGCCCCCTCCAGAAGCTATCAGGAGAACTGGCTACCCTGGATTTGGAGAAGGCTGAGGTTCTTAATGACTTCTTTGCCTCAGTCTTCACTGGGAAATGCTCTGACCACACCACCCAAGTCTTGGACGGCAGATGCAGGGACTGTAAGAATGAAGACCCTGGGCCTACTGTAGGAAAAGATCTGGTTCGAGACCATCTTCAGAACCTGAACGTATACAAGTCCATGGGACCTGATGAAATCCATCTGCAGGTCCTGAAGGAGCTAGCAAATGAAATTGCTAAACCACTGTCCATCATATTTGAAGTCAGGTGAAGTTCCCGATGACTGGAAAAAGGGAAATATAACCCCCATTTTCAAGAAGGGGAAAATGGATGACCTGGGGAATTACAGACCAGTCAGCCTCACCTCTGTGCCTGGCAAAATTTTGTAGCAGATTCTCCTGGAAGGCATGCTGAGGCACATGAAAGTTATCAAGGTGCTTTCTTGATAAGCAGCATGGCTTCACTAAGGAGAAATCCTACCAGACCAATTTGGTGGCCTTCTGTGATGAGGCTATGGAACTGATGGACAGGGGTAGAGCAGTTGATGTTATCTACCTGGGCTTGTGCAAAGCGTTTGACACCATCTCACATGACATCCTTGTCTCTAAATTGGAGAGACATCAATTTGATGGATGGACCACTTGATGGATAAAGAACTGGCTGGATGGCCGCACGCAAAGAGTTGTGGTTGATGGCTCAATGTCCAGCTGGAGTCCAGTAATGATTGGTGTCCCTCAATGATCGGTGTTGGGATCTGTCTTGTCCAAAATCTTTGCCAGTGACATAGACAGTGGGATTGAGTGTGCCCTCAGCAAGTTTGCCAATGACACCAAGCTGTGTGGTTTGGTTGATATGCTGGAGGGAAGGATTACCATCCAGAGGGACCTTGATATGCTTGTGTGGAGGGCTGTTGCCAACCTGATGAAATTTAACCATGTCAAGTGCAAGGTCCTACACATGGGTCAGAGCAATCCCAGGCACAGCTACAGGTTGGGCAGAAAAGAGATTCAGAGCAGCCCTCCAGAGAAGGACTTCAGGGTGTTGGTCGATGAAAATGAACATGAGCTGGCAGAGTGCGCTCGCAGCCCTGAAAGCCAGCTTGTATCCTGGACTGCATCAAAAGGAGCATGACCAGCAGGTCGAAGGAGGTGATCCTGCCCCTCTACTCTGCTCTTGTGAGACCTCCCTTGGAGTATTGTGTGCAGTTCTGATGTTCTCAACTTAAAAAGGACATGGAACTGTTGGAACAAATCCGGAGGAGGGCCACGAGGATGATCAGGAGACTGGAGCACCTCCCTTATGAAGAAAGGCTGAGAAAGTTGGGGCTGTTCATCCTGGAGAAGAGAAGGCTGAGTGGAGACCTCATTGCAACCTTCCAATATCTGAGGGGGGGCTATAAGAATGCTGGGGAGGGACTCTTCATTAGGGACTGTAGTGATAGGACAAGGGTAACAGGTTCAAACTTAAACAGGGGAAGTTTAGATTGGATCTGAGGAAGAAATTCTTTACTGTGAGGGTGGTGAGGCACTGGAATGGGCTGCCCAGGGAAGTTGTGAATGCTCCATCACTGGTGGTGTTCAAGGTTGGGTTGGGTAGAGCCTTGGGTGACATGGTTTAGTGTGAGGTGTCCCTGACCATTGCAGGGGATTGGAGCTAGATGATCTTAAGGTCATTTCCAACCCTAACTATTCTATTATTCTATGAAGATCAGATATTGAGTGGGTTAGTGATGAAGCCAAGGACCATGGAATTAGAACCATAGGAGGGTTGACAGGGATTTAGCCCTCACCAAGTAAGGAAAGCAGAGATTATTACAAGGTCTAAGCCAAGGGAGAATAAGAGTAAAAGGAGGAGCTTCCTGAAAGTGCCTTTAAAATACTTGTGTTAAAGCCATTACTAAACCAGATGAAAGCACCAGCACTCCTCTGTTCACTCTCTTCTTCCCTACCCCTAGAACAGTCATAGTATATGAATTGTCTTTTTTAGGTTGAATATGAATAAAAGAGTGTGTAGACAAAGCTTAGAGAAACACTGGGGTGTTTTTTTCAGCCTACCACCATTTCAGCCTACCATAATTTGAATCATTTCCGTGGTCTTTTTATTCCTGATCCTTTTTTATCCAGTTTCTCTGCTGCTGGTGTTGTTAGGGCCAGGGACTTTGGAGCCCTGACCCATACTTTGTCATTAGCCCACAAGTTTATCTCCAGAAAAAAGGCATATCAGAAGGAATTCCCTTAGTCTGTTGCTAGAAGGTGGAAACATATAGATATGGAGAGAAGGTAACTTTTCCAGGCAAAAGATATAAAAAAATTGCCATTCCTCTGTTCCCCAAAGGGATGCCACTAGCATTATCTTTACTAGTAAAAAATTATTTAAACATTACAGCAATAAAAACCTCCCTTCACCTCTAGTAGTGCTACATATATCAAATACATATCTGGTATTGAATGGCCTAGAGGACCAAGATCAACAGCATTATTTCTTGCCTGCTGTAAGAATGATTTTGTTTTCCTTATGCAACTGGTAGTGGACAGCACTACAGAGACCACGAATATGTGGGCAGAGGTCTAAAATTTGTGTCAGTCTAACTCCTCATTTGTCACTAAATGCAGGGCAACTTCTTTAACAGGAGTGGTATGTTTCATATCAATTTCTGTGGACTAAAGTTACCAGCAAATCAAAACTTTTCTGCACAGAACGCTCTTCATCTTTTCCTACAGAAATTAAAAAAAAAAAAAAAAAAAAACAAAAACAAAACACCTATATCAGTCAAACAATATTTCAGCATGTGGGAAGTACTGTTTCCTCCATAGGAACAGAGCGCACTGCTGCTCTCTTCCAGGATGGACCACTGTGTAGTTCTCTGTGATGGTAATATTGTAAGGCATTATGAATCTCTAAAGTCTCTTCCAAACCAAACCATTCTACAATCCTATGACCCTGTGATCTAGGCTGTTTCATTTAATGGAAATGAGAGTAGAAACTATTTCCCTTGGACATAGATTTTTTTTTTCTATCAAAGACATTGCTTTATTTGTTATTTCATAAAAATGGGGCTGAAATATATTCTCCTTCAGAACAACATTTTTTCGAGAAGATGGTGAGGGTCCTTTGATATTGCATTACATGGTCATTTTGCAAAGATATTTGTAAATCTAGGCAGTTTAAACAGCAAAGATTTTAATATGATTTTTGAGTCATATGCCCTCATTAGTGTTGCTAATTAAGAAGTGATACTCATGTGAGATGTGTGAACAACGAAATAAACCCAAATATAGTGTATTTTATAAAAGGAATGTTTGGCAAACAAAAATAACAAATAAGGCCAGACCCTATTTAATCTCAGTCTTGTCTGATTGTCAACACATTGTCTGCTGTAAACAGTATTTGTGGAAAATTTTGAACTGTTTGCAGATCATCTACCCTGGTTTTGAAGATGCTGCTGGTTATGTGAAAGTATTTACTGTGGAGCCTGATTTAAATAATTTATTTTCATTGCCCATTGTCAATCTTCCAATAATTGCTTTTAGCTATTCACTGCTGCAGTATGCTATTAATAATGGAAATCTGCTGCCACTTTTTCTAACAGTATGTGAAAGCATTCTAACAATTTGAACAAGACTTAAATTAGGCTACAAAAAATGGAAGGATTCTAAAGAAATTGCAGTTCTCAGTAGAGAGAAATATTCTCTTGGTTTAAAGGATAAATAAAAAAAATCTTGTTGCTGTCTGTAACTCAGTTTTTATTAAACCCTATGTGGTTTCTGAAAATTTACAAAATCTTTCTCAATATTGGCTGAAGGGCAGTGTTATAATGAAATTAAGGTTTCATGGGAGATTTCAGTACCTTCATATACTGACCACAGATACAATCACAAAGAAGATGGAACAAAGCTTTCTAAACCAGTCCTTACATGACACATTAGTGTAAAGGTGGTGGTTTAATTATTTTTTTGTTTTAGGCTCTGCTCATGGCCCTGAAGTGTGGTACTCAGGCTCTGACAGGTCCAGTTTGTAACATACAGCAAGAGACTTGGAAATTAGCAAAGAGATAGAAGATACCTGGGAATTCAACTGGGTCAAAAAGAGACCAGGGAAGAGGGAGCAAGTCACAGAAGTCTCATAGAAGAGGTGGGAAACTCATTCTTAGCAGGAGAAATAAGGAGGGATAAAGAGATGAGAAGGGAAAGCATTAGAAGCAGTTACCAAGCCATGGATAATCTGTCTTCATTTGTTCACCTGTGGTTTTTTACCTTTACAAGGCCTTCTCAAGGTTTTTTGGGGTTTTTTTCCTTTTCTTTCAATGTGCTTCCTTTCCTCTTTACCATGACCTGGCTGCACTCTAGCTTTTCTCTTCGTAAGTGAACACAGTATAATAAAATGAAGTGCACTTTCTTGCTTTGTGGTCATCAGTCTTTTTGTATTCAGATTTCAAAAACATCTAGCTGTATTCCTTTTTGTCTCTTCCATGTCTTCTACACAAGTTACATTTATATTTCTTACATATTATTCTCCAGACAACTTTCACAATCAATAGATCATGTCTAACTTTAGTGCCATGCTTTGCAATGGAGTTAACTAAACCTTGTTTTCAGCCCTTGACCCAGACACAATGACTCAGCTTTTGCTTACTGTGTTACTTCTACTTCAGAATAGCCTCACAAAATCTCCCACATGCCAGGCCTAGTTGTTTGCCATTCTTTAACTTTCCAGCTTTTACTGAGCTTTAAAGTCTAATCATGAAGCAAGTGGTTGGGCTAACTGTTGATAAATGCCAGAATTTTAAGGAGAATATGGAACAAAGTGGATGAACATTTTAACAGTTTCAGTTTTGGTAAATGACATTTGAAAGCAAACCCAAAATACTAGTTAAAGATAGATAAAACATAGTGTCATATGCCAAAGAGTATAGACAATTTTCCTCTGCATTAAAATTAGAGCAGAAAAAGACACTTTTTACAACTTTTAGCTTAAACACATTTCTAGAGACTAACATCAAACACCTGAGTACCTTTTTTCAGAAATGCCGGTAGGGACTGTAGTTCAAGACACCTGATTCTGACGCCTAGCATCACTAGAGTGTCTAGAAAAAAAGCACAAAAGTTAGCACACATTGCTGGAGCACGCATGTTTCTACCATCACTGACATTTGTACCTTCAGACTAGAGAAAGCCAGCAGACTGCCTTTCTGCACCATCTTCCAGAGACCACTTTGTTCTGTTTCAAATGCTACTAGCAGAAGGCAGGAGCAAAGCACACAAAAGCCTGCAGTTAAGCTGAGAGCCTCCTTACTGAAGGCTGCCACACGTGGTTAACTCTTTATCACTGGCGTGCAGGAAGAGGGAACACATCCGTAGATTACTGAACACATCAAAAACATGTCTGGCTTAGACAGTTCTGAAGCTACAGATGGTTAGAGCCTGGGAAAGAAGATGGAGGAAATATGATATGTTTGCCCTGTTTTCATGGCTCTTTCCTGGGCATCTGCTCTTTGACAGCTATCAGAGACAGCATGCTGAGATAGATGATGAGATTCAATAAAATCTTTCTTATATTCTTATAATCTTAGTGAAACTCAGACAGAATAATCTGACTGACTGAGGAGAGAGGAGTTGAAGAGTGGAATACCACTCGGAGGGTATTTTAGACTTCTCTAATGTAGACATCTACGCCTGCCCTTGAAGGAAACAGGCACATTCAGGCTTGATTCATTTGACCTACTTGAATGCTCTACTTTTGGCAACATCAATTACAACCTCAAGATCCCTATTCCTCTCCATTGACCATGAAAGGAGCCCAGGGTAAGTAACTCAGAGATGGACCTTTACATTTCAGACATCAGTGTTACATTACATTAATTCTATCTGGAGTATCTTTACAGCGATTTTGATGCGTTTGAGTCATATTTTGAGAGGAAGAAAAATAACTGCAAAACAAGTGAATCACTGATTTCCCCCACCCCCCACCCCAAAGAGCCATGATTCAACCCACAGATGACACATACTACAGAATGAGGCAACACTTGCATTTAACAGTCATATAGACAGCAGGTCTAAATGCACACCAATTTTATAGTGTGATGACTTTTTCCACAATGGCCAACATTATGACAGGAACAGCAAGTAGAGATAGTGTTAGACTAACATGTTCTATGATGGTCTAACTTTAAGAGTTACAACGGTCATAATTTCGGACACTGTCAAATAAGTGTAATATGAATGATTTGCTGCAAGATGTTGTGCCATATCACTCAGCTTTAGCGAATGAATGAGTTACGATACATCAGGACCAGCACAAACCAGTAGGCTTGTATCAGAAAGGAAGAGCAGTTTTATAGGGACTGATCAAATACCTCCATCTTCAAACATCTCCATCTTCATACCTTTCAATAACTATCTCTAAAGCCTGGCCCCAAAGCAGGTGCCTTAAGAATAACAGATAGTACAAGATTAGATAGTAGCCCCTTTGAGTACTATTGCATCCTTCAGCATTTTGTGGCAAATAAAATTCTGGATTCATTATCCACACATTAGGAAACCCTTATGGATTTCTCTGTGCACGTTCCCAGACTTTCATTGAAGCCATATAAATTTTAATATGAAGTTAACATCAGGTACTTGATAGAGATGCCTAGATTCCCCTTCTCTATTTGGAGAGAGGATTTCTAGATTACTTAACTCAACGTTACATATGACAGCATCTCAGAAAGGTAGGAATCATTCCTCTGTGGGCTATCTCTATTAGCTCTAGAAGAATTCAGCATGACGTGCTTAAACAAATACCTGGTGGGTTTTGATTGTCAGTGTTATGTGAGATGAGACTCTCAGTTTATTGATGCCTTTCCATTAATGACTTATACTGAGCTCCCAATTCAGGTATTGAGAGCTTTCAGTTCAAAAAAATGATCTCTAAAAGACAGTTGCTGTATGCACATGATTAAGGAGCAGTAATTTCTGCTGGTTCATCTGGCAACTTTTCCAAACTATGCTTAAGACATCATATTTCACCTTAATACACATAGATCACATTTCTATGAAGCCTGTTCCAGTGTTTGAACCCTCTCTTGGTAAAGAAATGCTTCCTAATGTCCAATCTAAACCTCCCCTGTGCAGTTTTGAACCATTCCCTCTTGTCTTATCACTGGGTCCCAGGGAGAAGAGGTCAGCATCTCCCTCACTTCTTACCTTCCTCAGGAAGCTGTGGAGAGCAATGAGGTCATCCCTTAGCCTCGTTTTCTCCAAACCCAAAGTCCTTAGTTGCTCCTCAGAAGACATGCATTCCAGCCCTTTCACCAGCTTTGTTTCCCTCCTCTGGAAGCATTCAAGGGCTTTCACATCCTTCTTAAACCGTGGGGCTCACAATTACACACAGTGCTCAAGGAGAGGCCACACCAACACTGAATGAAGTGGGATAATCACCTGTTTTGATCGTCTGGTTATACTGTGTTCGATGCACCACAAGATGCTATTTGCCTTCTTGGCTGCCAGGGCACACTGTTGACACACTGTCTGCTAACAACCAGCACCTTCAGACCCTTTTCTGCAGAGCTGCTCTCCAGCCACTCTTTTCCCAGTTTACACTGTGCCCAGCATTACTCCATCCTTGGTGCAGGATCCAGCATTCAGACCTGTTAAAACTCATTCCATTAGTTATTGCCCATTTTATTCCAGATAGATAAACTCCAACTGTAAAAATAGGTGTGGGACATCTTGTTCTATATGCATTCATAACGCAAAATCAAAAAGTCATAACATTTAAAAACATGGCCTTGATTTCAGCTCAACTGGAACATTCCTGCTTTTTAAAAAATATTTGGGAGAATGGTCCTTCATTAGAAGAATCCACCAATATATCTTGGAGATTTAGACCAAGTTGTTACCAAGTTGAAGAAATCAACTTTCTATGAAACTTTTTCAGAAAAAAGGATTTTTCATTTGTCATATGTGCGAAAAAAGTATAAACAGTTTGGATTTAGAAATAACTGATTTATACAAACTGTAGAAGTCATGTCTTAGACTAAAAAATAATAACTGATTTTTTTGTTATTAGGAAGGTAAGGAGGCAAAAAAGGAATGAAGAAGGAAACAAGGCAAATATTTTTTCAAAACGTAGCTAACATGCTTAACTACAGGATTCATGAGGAGCACTAACAATGATTAAGGCATTTCACCATAAACCTGTGGTACAAACTGAATCCTCCCTCCAGATTCATGCCAAATGCAAGTGAACTCAGCTGTCATATAATCATCCAGGCTGAAATTGGGGGAGCCAAGGGAACTAATCCTGATGCTGGCCATACTACTGCCTTTGGCTACAGAACCTAGAACGTCCTGACAATGCTACTCATACAGGCTTGCATAGATCACCAGCCTCTTTTGATAAAGGATCATATTCCTATGCATGGGAATGATTTTACCCAAACATCTAGGCTTCAACTGCACACCAGAAATATTGATAGCTGTTAAGAGGACAGTTTTAGTAGACATGTGGTATACCCAGAACCCTTTCTCATGGAATATTGGCAGGAAATTTAATATTTTCCTCTTAAAACACTGAGTATGGATCATATTTTTATAATCTCTGTATATGTGCCTATCCCTGAGAAAGGATATTTTATTTGGATTTCAAATAGCTGCATCTTTATGGATATACTAAAGTCCCAGGGTCTATTCTCTGACTTTGAGATCACCAGGGACAGTCTTGCCAAATCTTTTTAAAACACAGTGACAACACCTAAACCACCTGCCAAGAATGGTCTAGCCCCTACTAACTCTTGACCATGCCTAGAGACAGCTGGCTGGATCAGGCCAAAATGATTCATTAATAATTAAATAGTACAGATGAACAAGTTCCAGTGTTTAGGAACAAACCCTGGCTCTGTTTAGTGTATGGGCACAGGTGCCAAATATAACCCAGAAAGGCCAAATAAAATATTTTCAAAGGCATGAGAAAAAAAGCAAGTACTTTTCTTTGTTCTTATGTATGCAGTAACTAAACACAATCTTCTCACACTCAATATATTTTCTCAATGACTGCCTCCTAGCATGAAGACCTGTAGGAATGAAGATTAACAAGGTCATACAGCACTACGCTGAAATTTCCTCACCACCTTGAGAAGCCACCCACAGTGATCTGTGAATTACTGATCCACAGCTCAGCATCATCCATAAGGGAATTCAGCATAGTGACAGTTGCTATCAACAGAACTAATGTTTCCAGATGCATCTGGGAGCCCATCACCTTATTCCTAGGCACTTCTAGATGGAAGAGAAGCTAAAGGTAGATACAACCCATCTTGAGAAAGACCACAGAAAATAACATGAGAAGTAACAGATTTGTCCACTATCAGATTCTTAGTTTTCTTGCATATAACAAATATGTTTGCATTGTTTGTGTAACAGCTTTGGTTCTTGATAATATTTTTACCAAAAGTAATTCTATTGTAGTATGAGTGTTTTCCACCCTTGGATCACAAATTATAGGTTCCAACAATATTACTGTTTGATACTGCTTCTGCAACATCAGAGAAAGGCCTTAACAAGGTAACAATTCACTGTGAGAAATTCTGTAGAGATATAAAGTTAGCTATAGCCCCCTGTATCAAAGGTTCTGCAGTCAAGCATATTGTAAGTGGTTTTTTTCTTTATATATAAAGCTGTTCTGCTCTTTCATAACAGCCCACTGTCTTATGTGTATTAAGATATGCATTTCAGGTGACCTTCCATAGCTCAAAGCAGAGAAGGAGGAGGAGGAGGAGGAGGAGGAGGAGGAGAAGGCAAAGGAGAAGGCAAAGGAGAAGGCAGAGGAAAAGGCAGAGGAAAAGAGAAGGAGAAGGAGAAGAGGAGGAGAAGGAGAGGAGAAGGAGAAGGAAGAGAGAGAGAAAGAGAAAGAGAAAGAGAGAGAAAGAAAAGAGAAAAAAAGAAAGAGAGAAAGAGAGAAAGAGAGAAAGAGAGAAAGAGAGAAAGAGAAAGAGGAGAAGAAGGAGGGAAAAGAGCTTTATCTGCTCAGTTTTTATCAACCATGTGAGGATGGTTTCAGATTAATTAAGGTACCTCAGTGATACGTGACCTGTGTAAGCCAAGCTACTACCCTTCTTTTGCTCTTAGTAGAGAGGCCTAGGGAGCTCCAGAATGTGAACCATCCCATCTTTTCCAGATACCTATATTAGGAACGACCAAATCAGCTCTAGGAGGCGTCTAGTTCTCGCTGTTGGATCTCTCCATGAAGTTCATGTAGCTAATTTCCTTAGATTAGAGCTCAAAATCCATTATAGAGCACAAAATGGTAATTGAGGTGTCTTACAAGGTGCAAGGCATCTGTCTGGAGCTAGCAAATGTTACACAACTTAATTGTACATTCATCTTTCTGGACTGGCAGCTGAAATCAAGTGGGCAAAGACTAGTGTAGACTCAGTGCTCCCAAAGGTGGGTGAAATCATTCCCACTGCTACAGTTAGATGTAATAAATTCCACCCCATTGTCTAACCTGTGTGTTTTGATAGCAGTTGCAGGAAACCTGAACCAGACTGAACCACCCCACTTTTTTCAGTACTTAATTTACTAAAATCCACACAACAAATAAATTGGATATATACAGAAGGTTGTCTCCTAATAACACTTCATCATTCTGCATGTTAATTCATTCTCTGAAACATGAGAATAATTGCTTCTCTCTTTTGATTGTGAAGTCTTTTGAGTAGTGAAGACATTTTTTTCCCTATATCTGTGTACAGCAACATGCACAGCAGACACCTGATTTCACCTGGGACCTTGTAGCACTGCTGAGTGGTATGCATTTAAAACAAAAAATGTCATGCATTACTTAAATTCTTCAAGACCCTGTGGATTCCATACTGCACTGAAATTTCTCAGTCCAAAATTTTCAAATATGTTAAAAATATCATTGTCTGGGAGATATGGCTATTTTTTAATTTATTTATCTGTTTTTACTTTTAGAGGTGTGGTGGCTTGAGACATTATGATTTTGCAGCTTCAAAAAAAATGGGGCTATCTTGCTTGGCATATTATTGTCCTTGATATGGACTGCCTGGTAGTCAATACATTAGGTAAAACATATATATAAATATCTTAAAGAAATAACCACAGAAACTGATGATACTCTGGCAGTAAAGTATGATCCATCACCTGAGCCATGCCATTTAAGAAGCTTCATGCATTAAACATAATGGAAGGGAGTAGTACAGCTCCAGTTCAATATGTGACTTGTGAGCTATCACAGGGCTTCTGACTCAGTATTACTAAGAAATGTTCACTGACTGTCACTGCAAAGGTATGCTAGGGAGATTCTCTAAGGACCAATTAATGGGAATGGAAGAAAATTCTGGTAGATTGGTTGCCAGTGGGAGGAAAGTGAGTAGAGAATGGTGAAGAATAATGTATGTTTGCAATTTACTTATTAACCCTATGAAAAAAAAAAAACCAGCAACTCATGCCAAACGAAATAACAAAAGATCTTAGCAGCATTTGTAAATACCATTTTAATTATTTAAGCTGAATGTGAATAGGAAGCTGCTTTTTTTTTTTTTTAAGGTACGCTGTTGCTAATCAACTCAACAACCTTATTTTATGTCATAAAACCACAGTGTTCTGCCACAGAGGATCCTCACTGCTGCATTTTCTTGAAGCTTGTATTCTTTAACCACAGCTGAAATAATGGCATCTTAACTCTGGCAAGTTCATGTACAGGTTTATTATTTGTCTCTTTTGCTTTCTATTCATTTGTTTGGTTTTCCACTTGCGTATAAATTTCTTTTACCTGAAGATCTCCAACCACAATACAAAACCTAGTTAATTAAGCCTCACATTACTCCGTGTGGAGTAGGACTCCAAGGATAAAATTCACCCAGTGCTGCATTGCTGTATTTCAGTTTGAAGCCAAAGTATTTTTCAGTAATTGTTGCACAAATTTGTTTGGTGCTGTACATTTTCTCTCCTGCTTCCATTTATGAAGTTTGTGTTGCACCTCTTAAAAACTCATAGCCAACCTATTCTAAATCTTTGTCTGATGTGCACTTTGTAATGGCAAAGCAGCTTTTTATTTCAAGCTTCTCTATTTTCAGAAAATAATCTAGCTAGCCTAATTCTGATTGAGAAAGGTAAACTGTTGTCAGAACAAAACACCGTGCTTTTGAAAATGGCAATCCAAATTCTTTCAGCTGTACCTGTGCAAACCACTTTTTCTCATTAGAGCTTAGGTCCTGATACAATCAATTACATAAGCATGATCTTAACTACGATTATCTAATTTTCCAAGTCCAGAAGAATTCTTCTTGTCATTTTATCAGGTGAATAAGATTGAAGATTAAGAATTTTAATGAATTACTGCTGCAGTGTGGCCAGCAGTCTAACAGAGTAATTAAGCACAAGGCTTATTTTGAATTCTAGCATGTAAATCTGGCCTGGTTTACAAATGTTCCATTGTCACTATGGTTTCACTCAACTCCCAGTCACAGTCACAAACAAAGTAGAGAGTGAGATGGGTTTGACATTTGCTCCCTTAGGAAACTGCTTGCTCTGCTTATGCCTGCAGCCTGCTGTGATAGTGGGAAGGAAAAAGGATGGATCTGCTGCAGTTTCCACCAGCTACGGAGTGACCCACGAGATTGTTGTGGGTTTTTTGTCAGTATAACCTTCCTTTTAGTTAATGTGAGAGATATGAAACTGATGACTTACCAAGTTAAGGTATGAGGATGAATTCAGCTATGAAATCAGTCTTCCCTATTTAACTGGCAAAAAGTGTAGTGGGAGGGTATGTGTGCATATGAGTGCATACATGAGTTTTCTCCTCTTGGGAATTACAGTCAAAAAACACGATTACTAGACAGGATTCATCAGGGAAAATAGATGTTCCTCAAATATTCACAAATGTTATGAATTCTGCTTTTACAACAAAAAACATGCTTAACAGTAAAATGAATGTAGAATGAAACAGATTTCAATTCTAAGTAGTTACTAAACTTCAACTTTCTCTATTAATTTAAAATATATTAGATAAAAAAAAACCAAGAGTAGTAATAATAAGGTTTGTTATTATTTAGCCTAGGTGTTTATATTCCTTTTTTATACTCCTATAAATATGGCATTTATGTGGATATGAGTTCTAAGATTAGGAGTTCCAAAAAGGAAAAAATGGCTTCTACAACCCGTGTTGGTGAAAAGTGACACCATCTTTATGATTCTCAAGTAATAGTTGCAACAAAACGACCAAAAAGAAGAAAGAGGTCTTACCTAGTAGGAGATACATATAAGCCTGGCCACCATACTATGGTTGACATCAAAATCTAACATTTTAGGTCTTTTCCATTTTTCCCATCCTAGACTATGAAAATTCTTCCAAGGCAGTTTTTCTCCCTGGTTTATAGAAGTTAGGATTTCAGTCTAATGGAAGAGACAAAAGGAAAGACTAGAATTACTAAGTGGTTGCACTAGCTACTACAGATGAAGTAAAAACTATTGCAAGCAAAATTTTCTTGGTACTGCACTCCTGAGACAGATCTCCAAGGATATCAGCAGTAATGACAGGCCTGTACCCTAAGTGGTGATCACACAATCATAGAATCATAAAATCATAGAATCATAGAATCACAGAATGGTTTGGGTTGGAAGGGAGCTTAAAGATCATCTAGTTCCAACCCCCTGCCACGGGCAGGCACACCTTCCACTAGACCAGGTTGCTCAAAGTCCTGTCCAGCCTGGCCTTGAACAGGGATGGCGCATCCACAGCTTCTCTGGGCAAGCTGTTTCAGTGCCTCACCATCTTCACAGTAAATAATCTCTGCCTGATATCTAAATGCACCTTCTTCCAGATTAAAGCTATTCCCCCTTCTCCTATCCTTACATGCCCTTGTAAAAAGTCCCTCTCCAGCTTTTTTTATAGGCCCCTTTGGTCACTGGAAGGCTGCTATAAGGTTTCCATGAAGCCTTCTATGAGGTCTCCGTTAAGCTTTCTCTTCTCCAAGCTGAACAAACCCAATTCTCTCAGCCCATCTCCAGAGGACAGATGCTCCAGCTCACTGGGCATCTCTGGCATACTCTGGACTCGTTACAACATGTCCACATCTTTCTTATGTTGGGAGCCCCAGAGCTGAACACAATGATCTCAGTGAGTTACATTGAACTGAGACCATTTATGAGATGAGGTCTGATGACCAGCAAAGAATCCATGGGTGCAAAATTACATAATGATAATTAGAATGGGAATATCCATTGCAAAGGTAAAGTTGAACTGTAGTTTCCTAAATCAAACTGCTTCTATATAACCACAGCATTATTTGTTTTGCTTTCTGGTAGTGCAATGGATGTCCAGGTGTGTTAATATTGTAATCCCAAAACAACGCAGAAGTGAGCCAAGACTGCTACAAAACACCCCTGAGTAATTTAATGTATTAAGTAGTATTACAAATGAGAGACATAGTCAGTTCAGGCAACCCTTTCTAGAGGTCTTTAGATGCTTTATAAAAAACATGATTACATAATAACTCTGCAATTTCCCCACATCAATGAATCAAAGCCAAAAACTTGAGGAGAATATCTCTTGAAATAGAATATTAAATCACTCAATTGAAATGGTGCCATAATCTATTTGTTTGGTAAATGAAAAGCAGTTGGCAGTCATCTGCAAGAATAAGGAACATGAGGTACCAACAAGCAGTGAAAAGATCAATTAGGAGCAGACGAAGTGGGGGAAAGTTTTATTTGCAGCTTCCAAAATATAAAATTACCCCTTTAAACAGAGCTGTTTGAAAGTCAGATGTTTTGTTTCATCTAGGCAAGTATGTGGGATGACTTCAGAGTTATTGAAGAGACAGACATCTTCAAGGGCCAATTCACCCAAGCCGAAACAGATGCCTAATGTAGATGAGAAGCAGAAAAACATTCACAGCATTCATTCTCGGTGTAAAACTTAAAGGCAGTATGGAGCAGGCCAGGTGGAGTCATTTCTAGTTCCTTTAACCACCAAAAATATCTTTTAGTAAATTGCTGAAAGAGATTCAGCCAAGGGGGAAATCTAAGAGTAGTCAAGAGCATGGCCCTGATGGTGTCCAAGATAATTCTCGTTGGCTGCTTACGGCTACATGCAGCTGACTGATAACAAAACACAAAACATTCTGCTTTCTGGCACAAAAGTTGTCAAGCATCGCTAAAGATCAAGTCTGTGGAAATCTGACCAAGCAGATTATTTCCTTTGGGATATTCACTTGAGGGATGAGGATCTGAATAAATGCTGAAGGGATATGAGTCGCATATCCATATTCATCGAAACAGATGAGCAGTGTAACAGATGAGGTGCTTGAGATGAGCAACCATATACATAAAGCCTCTGATAATTTATGGTCACTATAAGTCTAACTCCTCCAGAGAGGTAGAGGAATTGAATAAACAAGAAAAAGACCAAAGGTTTATCATTTTCCTTATTATGTATGGCCTCTTTTCTCATCAATATCTTCCTAAATAGTAGGATATGTCCCCAGCATGGGCAGTAAGACATGTGAGACATGTCCTTTTTTAAAGCATTTTATATACATAAAAGCATGCACACACACACAGACAGACCTTGGGGAAAAAAAGAAAATCATACTTTCTCACATGTCCAGAGATCTCCTCTACCCATACCTTCATGTGAACCTTTAGCCATGCAATGAAGAAGATGCTAGGTCGGGACATCTGTATTCAGACCAAAAGGGCAGAAATGGTAGGGTTTGTTTTCTTTCTAAGGGAACACCTGTAGGGGAAAAATGCAACAGTGACTGTGTCTTGTTTCATTTCTCAACTCCAAAGGATTAAATACAACTGCCTGCTTCACTTCTTGACTGATGTTCAGATGTCAGGTGTGTGGATTATCTGTGCCTGGAGATATCATACACTCTTCTGTCCTGTCAGACCCCAGATACATAGGTTATCTGATAGTGGCAAATGATGATCCTGACTCAGTCTCTTCTTCTCTGTACTTTATTCCTTCAGCTCTTGGGGAAGAGAAACTTTTTTACTTCACTGTAGATGCAGCACAACCTAGAGATATACTGTCTTTGTGTTCATACTTCAGAGTGTTACCAAGTTGGTGAGATAGGACTACCAGAATATGGTAACCCAAAAAGGCTCATTTAATTAAGAGCAAACAATGCAAAGAAACTGATTGTCACTTTCCAAAACTAAAATCTGAGAGGTTCTTCAAAGACAAAACAGAAAGGGGGGAAAACAGAGAAGAAATTTTGTCTGTGAAGTCCATTGAGAACAGGTCAGCCATGGCAACTCTGAAATTAAACCCTGCTACCTACGGACAGGTTTATAAAAGGAAGAAAACATTGCTCACCTGCAAGTTGTCCATATGAGGAAACTAACCATTGAACCAAATGTAGAATTTTTGGCTAAAGTATGAGTCGCTGGATGGGACAAAATGATGAAGTTGTGCATATACCATAGGAATCTGGTATAGGCATGAGAGTGCTGAGCATTATGAATATTGTGTAAGTGGTATCACAACCATCCTATTGATGCCAGATGCCACCTCTAAGCTGACAGAGGAAATGAAACCTGAAGACACAAGAGAGAGAGATAGACACTGTTTTAACAGGCATCTTTAAGATTATAAACTTAAAGGACAGAGCCTTGGGTGACATGGTTTAATGTGAGGCGTCCCTGCCCATGGCAGGTGGTTTGGAACCTTAAGGTCCTTTCCAACACTAACTATTCTTACCAAAATGTGAGGTTGATTTAGTTTCATTTTTTGTTGAGGGTTTGTTTTTGGTTTGTTGCTTTTTTTTTTCTCAGAAAGTAGACAACAAAAATTTCTAGTAGATTATGTTCTGAGCAGGTATGCAAGAAGTCATTTAAGCTTTACACTTATAAATCTGATAGTTTATAAATTTAAACTGATAATAAATTCTCTAAATATTCCAAGAAGAAGGGAATGCTAAGGAGCATGAACTGGAGAAAGAAATTGAACTATCTAGACCTCTCCTAGGCAGATATATGTGAAATATGAGTATGACCACCATTGTACACTGACATGAATTTCAGATGTGTTGTGATACTTTGAACTGGAGCAAGGATATTTAAAGCCTTATATGAGGTGTTGGCTTCAAAGATAATCAGATTTCATAGTCTTTTGAACCAAGGGGATTTTGACCTCTGTATGCATTTTAAATAGCTCCAAAACTTTAAGGTTGTGACTCTTCATATAATGGACAGATTGAGATCCAGTATTTTTCACCTAATTAGACTGTTTTGCTTTCAGATTGCAAATCCTTGTTAATAAATATGACCTGAGGCTGAATGATGGCTTGAAACTCAAAATCCAGTGACCATCCTATGATTAATGTAAAGGAAACCTCCAGTATTAGACAGCATAGCTCCTAAGACTATAAACATGACTACCTTTAAACAGAGAATAAAATCAGATTGTTAGGATTCAGCCTGCTTTGAAAAACACATGATTTATAAACATGGCTATAAACATGATTCGCTAAGACCTATAAAAAAATTAAAGATTATAAACATGATTACCTTTAAAGAGCAAATGAAATCACATTGTTAGGATTCAGCTTTCCTCATTTCAGGCCCCTAAACAAGAGATTCAATACAACATGCTCATTAGGCTCTCTAACATCAATGGAAAGATGCAGAAACTCCAAAAGGTGATTCAGCATATCATAAAATTCTTCTCCAAAGCACACAGGATAAAAAACCCTTCTGGATGTGTGTATTTATTTCCATTGACTGGAATCTAGATGGCTATTTAAGGATAACTAATATTAGATTACATTCTTTTAATTAGCTGTTGTGTAGTGAGATAGATTCATAATTGTAACATTAAAGCTATCCATGTCTCTGATTGACAACAGACTGGTGAGTTTTTTTTTGTGTAGCTATCATGTCATGCTCCTGAAGGGACTCTTGGATTTTTGTCAACAAGAAGAGGCAAATAATTTGATGGACAAAATATAAGCCTTATAGAGGTCTCTAGGTATTAATTTGACAGAATAAATCAGAATAAATCAGATGTCAATGACATATGATAAATTTTATCACTATTTCCCTATAATCCATGACAACATCACTATTCAGATGGATAGAATTTGTTCTAGGACATCATCATCTCACAAGCATACCCAAATTTTTCATTAGTTTCTTTAATAAATTATTTGACTGAGCTATCATCTTTCTAAATAAGAACTACCTTCTTCTACCCTACCCCCAGCCAAAACTTTGATTTCAGAACATCTCTTTTTTTATGCCTCCAAGAAGTGTTGAGGATGAATCTCAGACAGAATGGTGATGAGTGACACTATTAAACGCCAGGTCAAATCCTCAACTGGAGTAAATTGGTGTAATTCTATTGAAGTTACTGGTGCTTTGCTGCCAGAGTCTGATTCAAAGCCTTTGGGAATCTTTTCATTGACTTCTCTGGGCTTTGGCACAGCTAAAGATCTATCTTTCAAGCGAGAATTGACAAGATAAACAAGGTTGGCAGTTGTGGGAAATATGGGAGGGTTTTCTTGCTGTGGGAGCTGTGGCCAAATGTATGTCAGAAGAATTAGTCCCAGTTCAAAGGTGAGACTAGTCCAGTAAAAAAAAAAAAAAAAAAAAATACAGAAGTATGAATTTTAATGTTAGCAAATGAATCCTCCCAGCAAAAGCAAACGAATGCAAAATGCTTAGCTCCGAAAAATACAAGCTTTCTCTACTTCTCATTTTCTATGAACACATTTATTTTGCAATCTTCTGTAAATCCTATTGAAACAAAAATGTGTTTACAATGTTACATATTCCATAAAACATGTTTGCTACTCAATCTGCTTGCTTCCCTTAAAATGTTTTTTTGTGACAAACAATCATTAAATCTCACAACCACCGTGTGCAGATAAGTGAAACTAGCACAGATATTACCATTTGGTTGACACATTTGTTTTGACATTGTAAAAAAGCGTTACGGATTTTTTTTTTATAAACTCTTCCTTTTTTTCTCAGAAACAATAATATGTTCCTGCAAATGCTGCAAAAGATCAAAAGCTGTTCAGATCATATTTACAGTACTAAAAGCACAATGAATGCCCCTGCAAATGACATGTAAATTACTGAACGATGATTCAACTTCAGTCAGCTTTGCAGATGAATTGAAGGACCTTAATTCCACTTTAGTCTAGAAATCTGATTATTCTGCTGTTTGTACGAAATCAGCTCTAATCCTCTTTTAAATGTCATTCAACAGGTTCTTCCTGCACAAAAGATGTAAATGAATTTTCCTTTGCAATATCGTTTCAAATTCATTTTGTTTCCACAGGATGTTCTTAGAAATAATTTAAATCTGGGATATCAAACCAACCTTTTCTACATCTATTTAAGAATAATAGTCAGGATGCACATCTTAGCTTAGTGAACGCATAACTCCATTGACCTGCTCTTTATTCCTACTGACAGAAATGAGATAAAAATTCAGCTCCCTGATAAAATTTGCAGCTGAGTATATATTCAAGAAAACAAAAGAATTCTCTTCCTTCCCTATCAAATCCCTTAATCCCTAAATAAGTCATGTCCACATAAAACTGAACACTTTATCATCCTTTCATTATCACTTTCTTTTATTCCTTCAGCTTCCTGCATCCATGAAGTAATTCTATGGACACGGAGATGCTTCTAAATTAAGGACTGTCTTTTTGGCACCTAGTGGTACAGTAGATCCCAGTTCCTGATTAAAGATATCCTTATCATAGGCAAATGATAATGTTATTTTCTGTTCATGAAGAAGACTAAGTGCTAAAAATCACAGGCTGGCTGAGCCACATGTCCAGTGGGTGTAAAATCAACACATGTCCTTTGGGAGTTGTTCTGATTTGCACCAATGGTATATCTGGTATCCCAGGTTAGAATGCTGTTATTTAAAAGAAATGTCCTAGATGATCCAGTTATGTAAAAAAATGCAACTCCACAGACCATGTGGCATTTAAACACTTGTTCCTCCCATTTCTCATCAGCACTTTTGATCTCCTGGTGTCTGAAAGAAAACTCAGCCCCAGGGTAGGACTTCAAGCAATGCAAAATTGCAAATGAGAACAAGTTCACTCCTTATTCACATGAGGAAGCTTAACGAGCACCTGAAATAAATTTATGCCACTAGTAGTATGTAGGTGATAGCTAGGGAGCAGTGTACTGTCAAAGACAGACTTGTCACCAATCTCCAACTGGACATTGAGCCATTGACCGCTATCCTATGGATATGACCATCCAACCAATTCTTCATCCACAGAACAGTCCACCCATCAAATTCATATCTTTCCAATTTAGAGAAAAGGAAACTGTGGGTCCAGATCACCTACCTGGACTTGTGCAAAGCATTCGACACTGTCCCACATGACATCCTTGTCTGTAAGTTGGAGAAACATCAATTTGATAGGTGGAGCACTCAGTGGATTAAGAATTGGCTGGAGGGCCACATGCAAAGAGTTGTGCTCAATGGCTCAATGTCCAGCTGGAGATCAGTAACGAGTGGTGTCCCTCGGGGATCGGTGTTGGTATCGGTCTTGTTCAACATCTTTGTTGGTGACATGGACAGTGGGATTGAGTGCACCCTCAGAAAGTTTGCTGGTGACACCAAGCTGTGTGGTTTGGTTGATATGCTGGAGGGAAGGATTGCCATCCAGAGGGACCTTGATGGAGGGCTGATGCCAACCTGATGAAGTTTAACCATGCCAAGTACAAGGTCCTACACCTGGGTGGGAGCAATCCCAGACACAGCTACAGGTTGGGCAGAAAAGAGATTCAGAGTAGATCTGCAGAGAAGAACTTTAGGGTGTTTGTTAATGAGAAACTTAATATGAGTCAACGGTGTGCACTCGCAGCCCAGAAAGCCAACCGTATCCTGGGCTGCATCAGAAGGAGCATGACCAGCAGGTCGAAGGAGGTGATTTTGCCCCTCTACTCTGCTCTCATGAAACCTCACTTGGAGTATTGTGTCCAGTTCTGGTGTTCTCAACATAAAAAAGGACATGGAACTGTTGGAACAAGTCCAGAGGAGGGCCACGAGGATGCTCAGGGGACTGGAGCACCTCCTGTATGAAGATAGGATGAGAAAGTTGTGTCTTTTCATCCTGGAGAAGAGAAGGCTGAGTGGAGACCTCATTGCAGCCTTCCGGTATCTGAAGGGGACCGAAAAGGGTGCTAGGGAGGGACTCTCATTAGGGACTGTAGTGATAGGACAAGGAGTAACAGGTTCAAACTTAAACAGGGGAAGTTTAGATTGGATCTGAGGAAGAAATTCTTTACTGTAAGGGTGGTGAGGCACTGGAATGGGTTGCCCAGGGAAGTTGTGAATGCTCCATCACTGGCGGTGTTCAAGACCAGGTTGCACAGGGCCTTGGTGACATGGTTTAGTGTGAGGTACCCCTGACCATTGCAGGGGATTGGAACTAGATGATCTTAAGGTCCTTTCCAACCCTAAATTTTCTATGATTCTATGACCATTTCAAAATCCTTACAGAAATCCAGATAGATGGCACCATAGCTCTTCCCTTGTCCCTGGCATAGTCACTCCATGTAGGAAAGCTGTAAGGTTGGTCAAGCAGGACTTGTCCTCGATGAAGCCAAGGTGCTCTGCCAATTTACTTCCCTGTTCTGCATGTGCCTTACCATGGCTTCTAGTAGGATCTGTTCCATGGTCTACCCAGGCACAGAGAGAGGCTGACAGGTCACTTTTGCAAGAGGTCTTGCACTTTACAGAAACTGTCCTTAAAGACCTGCCAGCTCTGCTCTGCTACCTTGTCCCTGACTTCAGCATCCCAAAGGGTCTTGCTAACTCCTTAAGAAGTTTATTTTCCTAAAATTCAAGGTACTGACTTTATTCTTCACCTGATACATGTCCCTCAGGACCACAAACTCCACCAGCACATGATCACTGCAGCCCAGGCTGCCTCAGTTAGCTCACTTGTGCTGGTGACCATCAGGTCCAGTATCACATCCCTTCTATAGGGCTCTCTATTATCTGGCTAAAGAAGTTATCTTCAGTGCACACCAGGAGTCTTCTGGACTGCATATGGCTTACTGTGCTACTTTTCCAGTAGATGTCAAGATCCCCCGAAGGATGAAAACTGCAAGCATGATGCCTCCTGCAGCTGTGATAAGAAGGGTCCAACAAGAGACTCCCCTTGATATGGTAGTTTATACTAAATACCGGCCACAAGGTTCCTTTTGTTGTCTTGGTCTCCAGTTCTTACCCAGAAGCTATCAACCTGCTTGTGGCTGTTTTTCAGAGACAGATCTTGTCCATTTCTTGATGTAGAGGGCAAGGTTTTCACCCCTCCTTCCTAACCTGTCCCTTCTGAGCAGCCTGTAACTTTTGATAGCCACACTTCAGTCATGGGATTCATCTCGCCAAGTTTCAGTAATGGCAACCAAGTCATAGCTTTTTAGCAGCATGGTGGCTTTCAACTCCTCCCATTTGCTGCCCATGCTGCATGTTTTGTTGGAGAGGCACTTCAGCTGGGCTGTCATCCATGTCACCTCCTTAAAGGAATACCCCTTAATTCTTTTGAGGTATTTCACCGGTGTTTCCCTGTTGGGTCCTCTTACCTCAGGAGAAACCTAGCTCATCTCCATAAGATTTCAAGTGTGCTGCAGTGTACCCAGCACATCTCAGAGCAACAGGCTGAGGGCCCTCAAGAACACCTCATTCTTCTAACTTTGATGTGTCATCCCACAGCTTGTCACAGTCAAGCCTGATATTATCCACCTCCCTCTTCAAGTCTAGGTTAAATAACCATTCTGGCTGTTGCAATATTCAGTGTAGACCAACCAAACAAGTCTAAAACTTTCACTGGACTTCTCATTTCACATTCTCAAGCAATTGATTGCCTTTGTTTGCCAATCACAGTCATGGATTCATGCTCTTTATGTGGACCTACAGGCAGGCTGTGACACAGCAAAGTCTCTCAGAACAAGTCAAAGCGAAGCAAGTCCTTAAGCAAGTCTGATGATTCAAGGTATATTACACTTTTTGTTGGGTTTTATTTTTTTTTTTCTAAAAAAGATGCAAAACTTACTTCTCTATTTTGAGTGGAACCTCAAGCTCAAATCAAGTTTCCTATTCTCTCAAGAAACAGGCATGCAGCAAGACCTTCACCCTGAGCAGCTAACATTGAAAAGAGGTTAAACATAAAAAAAAAGAATAAAAAGATGCACCACACATGCAAAGTATGAGGAAAGTAGCAATAACTTGGTGATTTGTCCAAGGTGACACAGAAAGCCAGTATCAGAGTTAAGGATTGATCTTCCACATACAGCCAAAAATCCTTACTAACCCCCACCCCAATTATCTACTCTCCTGTAATCACATGCAGTGACTACCATGTCACCTATTGCAGCAAACATCCCACTGACTTGGAAAATTCTCCCCTTCGTCTGTCAAGCATAAATTTATAAAGTGTTCCTGTAGCGTGGTTCTAAAGGCTTTGAAAGCATTAAAGGCTCTGCCTGCTAAGGATGTGGTAAGGTCACAATATCAGGAGTTATTACTGAAAGAGAGGCATTTTTCTGCATGACTGATAACAGGCAGCATCCACCTATGCTGTGTAACAGGTGTAAAAGACTTGCACTGACATTTCTGTTCCTCAAATCCAGGGGCATCACTTGAAAAACAATCTTTCAGAAGCTGATAAAATTCAGTGGCATGAATCATGCCTGCAGGATAACAATAAATAATGCAAAGAAGATGCAAATACATTGCATTTTAGCAAGCAGTGACATAACCTGATTGAAAATACCTGCACTGAGCTAAGACTGGAAAGAGACTTCTTTTGTGGCAGGAGGAGTTTTCACACTTAAATTGATTGTGTATAAATATTATTAGCCAAGCATATTTTTGACCTGATGCTTTCAGTTTGATATGATGTGACCCGAATTTCTGTCCTAATGTAACTCTCTTATCTAGTCCTCATTCAGGTAATTTCATGGGCAGCTGCATTTATGCTGTGAATACAAGAAACCATTCTTTTCTTTTGAGGGAGAAAAAAAAGTACAAGGCACAAAACCTCACAAAAAATAAAAAATGCCCTTTTTGTCAAGGGCAGGGTGATATTCAGACACCCCCGAATTAAATTAGGCTGAATGGTCTAAGAGGTATAAAACACCCTAAACCAGAGGGAAGGGTTTCACAAATAGATAAATAATAATAGATTACAAGAGGTAAAATATGCCTCTGTGTAGTGAATGGTATTCCTTCTGTTCTTACATCATTTAGGCATTCAGAGAGTCTTCTGATCAATCCCAGGAATGCTCCTCTTCCATAATTTGCAAGAAGAATGATCGGACAACTCTGGAATAAGATGTTCTCTTCTGAATCCAAAATACCTGGGTGACTACCTGGATGAGCCTTACCCAGGCCCCACCCTGTACCTCACCACTGTAGAACAATGAATTGTTTAGCTCAGATGGATAAAATCTGAGATTAAATCTCAGCACTGAATTTATATTCCAGATTGTTGTCTGATATATGTGCATTTTGTGGATGGGGGTATGCATGCTAATTTTTCTGCTGTATCTCTACACAAAGCCAATGACACTGTATATTTGAGTTGCTATTTCTGGACTTTGCGTGACTCCGGAGGAATTACCATTAGGTGAGGTTGTGTCTTGTTGAAGTCACTGCAGAACTTCCAGTGAAACTACTCTCAACAGTAATAACTCCATTGAAGAATGAAAATATTTGGCTATGTGCTGTTCTGCTGTTCAAACACTGCAAAACAAAAAAAGAAATTGATGATGGAACTTCTCTTAATCCTTTCTAGGGAAGAAGGGATTATTTCTTCAAAATAATAAATGTATGCCACTCCATTGAGGTTTTTTCTTATTAAATTAACAGAAATTTGTGGCAATGCACTCATAGACTTAAATGAGACCAGAATTTTATGCTTGGTTTATTTTTCATCCAAACAACCTGAAGTATGAATAATGAAATTCTTGATTTGAAAAGCAAGCAGTTTCACTGGTATCTTATTACCTGAGGCCTTTTTGAATGGATGTAGCTATAAGGAAGCTGTAGAAGGAATGCCAGGACTAAGATCAGAAACCTCTACAACTTGAGGAAAGCTTTAAGCTGTAACAGTCCATCCTCTCCCATTAGTAACAAAAAGATCCAACTCTCACATGATTATATCCTCCTGCACACCAGTTGCCCTTCCCATTCAGAAGTTCACAGTAAGGCATGACTGCACCTGCCCTCATTAGATTTATGGCCCCTGTTTCTTTACTTAGTTGAAGGCAACTTCTTCTGGACCCTTGCCAAAAATAGTGTATTTTTAGCTACTACACAGAAAAAGGAATTAAGAAGGAGCTGCACACCTGTCGTATAGGGAAACTGAGGCTAAAAAAAGAAGGCAACTTTGAACAAAACCACCACCTCCCATGTCCCAAGACCCATCTGATCTGCTAAGTTATTCTGTTTTCCTAAGACAAAAGCTTCCTACCACTCCATCACCATCATCAGGAATAAGCAACAGGCTGTGGGAACGCATGACATGCTCCAGTTCATGCTGTTTTGTTTTGTTTTACCTTAAAAGTCTCTTTGATATTTTTATACCATCAGACAGCAGACAGTTCTTTTTTTTTTTTTTTTTCCTTCCTTTTTTTTCAAAACTTCCTCCCTCTGGACAAGTAGGATATTAATATTATCCCTGTAACAAGCAGCAGAAGGAATAAAACATCTAGGTAAATACTGCAAGAGATTAAAACTCTCTAGTTTTCTGATGTAACCCTGTGACATAGCGTTTCTAGTGAATTAAACCAAATGTACAAGTATTTAACGACTAATCCTTTTAAGTATTTTAATGCCCCAATGAAGATTTCTTATAGGGAGAGGCAAAGCATATGTGGTTTCCGTTAGAGTCTGCCTGCAGGCAGAGGATTGAGCAGATTGGCTTTTTTTTTTTTTAGCTCTCCCCCCTCTTTTTAATTAATTAATATTTCCCTTCCTTTGTGTGTGTTGGCGGGCGGGTGGCAGGTGGGGGGTGTGGGGTGCTGAATGGACAGCTCCAGCCGCCCCCCCACCAGGGGAGGGAGCAGGAGGGGGGAGTCCACATCCCAGCCTGCTCCTTGCTGGAAGAAAGAAAAGGGATATGAAACAGGTTTTATTCCTCCTTTGGGTTACTACAAGCAGCTAACCTAGCTCAGGGGGCTCTTTGAATACCATAAAGAAAAGTAACTTCTCATTTTAGAGACCCATCCTGCAGAGCACCAGGTGTTAAACTGATTAGAGCATTTCTTGTATTTATCTAAATATATGCATATTGTAAAAATATGCACACATATATATTCACATAGATTCAGACCAGATATAAGGGAGAAATGTTTCATAGTGAAGGCAAGCTCCAGTATCAATACAGGCTGGGGGATGAAGGAATTGAAAGCAGGCCTGCAGAGAAAGACTTGGGAGTACTGGTGAATGAAAAGCTGGACATGACCCAGCAATGTGCACTCACAGCTGAGAAGGCCACTGCATCCTGGGTTGCATTACAGTAGTGTGAACAGCAAAGTCGAGGGAGGGGATTCTCCTGCACTCTCATGAAACACCACCTGAAGTACTGTGTCCAGCTCTGGGGCCCCCCGCATAAGAAGGATGTGTGAGGTGTCCTTGCCCATGTTAGGGGGTTGGAACTAGATGATCTTAAAGTCCTTTGCAACCCTAACTATTCTATGATTTTATGATGTGGAGCTGTTGGAGCAAGCTCAAAGGAGACCACGAAGATTCTCAGAGGGATGAAGCACCTCTTCTATTGAGGTGACAGGTTGAGAGAGCTGTGGTTGCTCAGCCTGGAGGAGAGAAGGCTCTGGGGACATCTTATAGCAGCCTTTCAGTACTTAAGGGGGAAAAACCTCTTTAGCAGGGTCTATAGTGATAGGACAAAGGGTAATGGTTTTGAACTAGAAAATGGTAGATTTAGACTAGATACACTGAAGAAATTTTTTCAATGAGGGTGGTAAGACACTAGCACAGGTTGCCCAGAGATGAGGTAGATGCTCCAGCCCTGGAAAAATTCAGGGTCAGGTTGGACAGGGCTCTGAGCAACCTGGTCTAGTTGAAGATGTACCTGCTCATTGCAGGGTGGGGTGGACCAAATGACCTTTATAGGTCATCCCTTCCAACCCAAACAGCTCTATGATTCTATGATATATAGCTTCTTTTTCTGTTGTAGGACTTCCTAGCCATAGGGAATATTTTCTTCTCTACTAATAGCCAGGCCAGTGTCATGCACTGTGGGATAAAAAATCAATGCTTATCACTATGAACAAAATTTATCTTCTGTTTAAACTGATATTTAAGGATTATTAATTTAGGATCAGGGTTAAGGTTTCACGGAAAGTGAATGCTTATACCAGCTGAGGGAAATATAACCTCTTCCTATGCACTTTCTGATGCGTAAAACTACACTGTGCACTTGCATATATGCAGGCAGATGAGATTGCTAACGATAACTCAGCACTTCCTTTTGGTGTAATGAAGAATTGCAAGTGCATAAGGAGTGTGTTGTTATATTTCAAAATAGCAGACCAGAAGTTCAGCTAATGCAAATGGGAGGTGAATCAATTATATTAAAATAGCTGTGTTGATTCATCTAAATGAAGATACAAAATCACTGTGCAAATTATTGCAAAATATCTCTATCATGCATTCATAAAAGTACATGATGAAACTGTGTGATGTATATATATGTGATATACGTATAGAGAGAGGAAGAGACAGATCCTTTATTTATTGTTGCCACAATTTGTCTCAAGAAAGTAGAAAAATATACCTGAGCATTGTTAATACCAGCTTCTGTTTCCATCCTGGATGACTGACTCCTGGTGCTAAATGCAATTTCTTGGCGGTTTTTGTTGGTTTTTTGTTTGTTTGGGGGTTTTTTTGTTTGTTTTCTGTTTTTGTTTTGCTTTACACTTAGAAATAAAGTTAAGCATTCGTTTGAGTGTTTCAGCTAAGCACTTTGCTTAGTCAGTAAGTGAAGTGAATGGGGTCAGTAAGCTATAGCCCACCATCTTTAAACTACTGAAAATATTGTACTTCAATTGCAGTCATTTTATTGTACAATCAAAAATTGTTGATTGTTCATGTTTTGCTCACTAGTCTGCAAATAATCATTTCAGAACAGCCAGACGATACAAATGGAGTAAAATTACTGCTGAAAATCACACTTTAAGTCACAGTTTAGAAACTGAATAATTAAGCTGTCCACACTGCTAGTAAGTATATGTACACATATGTACACATATATATTACTATACAGGAGGAGGGGAAGAAGTGAGTGAAGGAGGGAGGAAGGAAAGTGGAAGGAAGGTGGAAGCAGGCAGGCAAGGAAAAGGAAGGAAGGAAGGAAGGAAGGAAAAGGATTTTTTTTTCCTCATCTTTCAGTAAAGTATAATAAATGTGTTTCAGCTTTCAGGCCATGGAATTAACATTTTAAACTATTTTTAAAGATATTTTCTAGGTCAACATTGTTATCTTTTTTTTATTTTATTTTTCTTGTATTTTAGGCATAATACAAATCCAAATACTTGTTTGGAGCATTTTCCACAGCTCTTTGAATTCCAGGAAAAGAATTCCATTGACTTAAGATAATCTTTGGATCAGGTTCCTCATGCAAGAGAGTACTAGTCTTTTACCACCTGATCCCTCCAGCTTCACTAACGTGCTCAGGCCTGTAGAGGTCAAAGAGACAACTGGCTTATGCAGGGATTACTGACATGAGTCGAGGATGCAGAATGGAGCTCACAGTAAGCTCTATCAGCACATTCATTATCTGTCCTCTAGTAGCTATTGTCAGGTTCTGAATGATGTCTCCTCTACCAAAGATATCATTCCAGAATAAGATTCTGCAGACAAGATCTTATTTATCGAAAGAATTTAAAAGAAAAAAAAATCTCCTTCTGCCAAATGAATTTTAATGCCCAATATTAAAGCAATAAAAATTCCAAAATATCTTGATTTTATGCATGAGCCATTATAATCAATTGGGAAATTATAATATGGTTTTAAAGCATGAATACCTATTCCCTCAGTGGAATCTTAGGTCTCTGAAGTAGTTTGTTTCAGTTTGGGGGATACATCTTATGTAAATGCCTGAATACTGAATCAATAAAAAATATATAGTGGTTTTTTTGCACCTACCCAGGATTCTTGGGTCAATACAAGTCCCATTTTCAAATACATTAACAAATATATGTGCTCAGTGAAAATTATGTATTACCTAACCTAAATACAGATTTATTTGAGCTATTCAGAGCAATTCCAGGCTCTTGAGGAAAGAATCTCTTTAAAATGTTAATACTATTACACCTAATTTTAAAGTGTTAAGGCTACAAATTAAGTGTAGGGGTAAAACAAATCCATGAAAATGTATATCCATGCAAACACGCAGGTGGAGGAAAAAATGGAAGAAGTCACCAATACATGACTCATAAGCCAAGGACAAAGACATTAGCCTTGCCTTTGAATTTACTCTTTTAAGTTTTTGACAAAACCTTAATGCTATTTAAGCATATACTAGAGCACAGCATTTAATTAGGTAAGGAAACTTGCCCACTATTACTGTCATTGCATAAGTATATGAGCACAGTGGAGTACACTCAATAATCCAAAGAACCTGACACTGTATTATTTATTGGAATGTCTGCATTAATTATGGATGATTCTAATATAAGGTACATCTTTAATACATCACAGTCTACAGATGTTTTCATTCTCTACTACCAGAGAGAAGTTTAGTGATAGGATTTTGCCTCATATATTGAAAGGCATACAGAAAATAATGTGAATAACGTCATCTTAGCCAGTTCATGATCAGGAGAATTTCTAAAATCCTAGTTTAACTGCTTACATGTAGAGAGTTTGGTTTAAAATTGCCCTGTGGGGTAAGACTGACAAGAGGAAACAACCAAACAAAAAAACACCACAAAAATCCACAACCTTTTAATTAGATGCATTGGGTAACTGCAAGATTTCCAGTTTTATCACCAGTATTTTCAGCTGATCAGCAAATCACAAGGTTGTGATGATGGTTGTCAGTGAACTTTGATGGCCTGATACAAAATCCTTGTCATATATGGATTTTTCCTGTTGCCTTAGTTGAGTATGGATATTATGCTACATCAATGAGCATGAATATCCCATACAGCTTCCTATGGTGGAATACAGTGGAATACTTCACAGTCCAGACTTTACAGAGCCAAGTGGAATTGTCAGAGAATAGTTCTCATAACTAAATTTTCCACTGCTCCATTCTGGTCCTGGGAAACATCCCAGCTGAAACCCATAGGCTTTTCCAGAAATCATTAGATCTAGAAGGACTGTGTTCAAGTGTCTGTATCACAAGAAGTGGAGCAAGAATTTGAACCAGGACTCCTGTTAATTTTCAAGTCACATTTTGAGGCTTTTCACCATCGTGTGGTTTTCCAGAAACAGGTTTCGTTCTGCTCTACTGCTAAATTGCTAACTTCACCCATCTCATGAACAGAGATAGCTATGTCTGTGTTTCCTTTTAACAGTTTCCCAGTGTGTTATTAATAGTGGAAATAACTTAACAGCAGCAATATTGCTAGAGAAATCTTAGGTGAAGTGGTTAAAAAATACAGTCAGAGCAAGAAAATACATGGTCATAATTTAAAAAAAAAAATGTTATGATAAAGATTCTTTAAGGGAGAATTTCTGGCTTCTGCTTTGATATAAACTTGAGGGCACAAAACATTATTGAGATATCCCTGATGGCTTCCTTGCCCAAAATTTAAAAGCATTAATCACGTACAGGCAAAGTGGAATTGACTGATGAGCTAATGAAGAAAGGCAAGACCAACATAGAAGAATAATTGTGATTATAACCAAACATCTCCTTTCAGAACAGCAAAACACACAGAATATGAGAAATTCAGCAAGTCATAGACAGGAAAAAGAAACTAAAAGGAAGACTATTAAAGGATTCTCCAAAATTGTCATGATTCTGTTGCCCACAGCAGTAAATACCTTTAGATAGGCACAGAATCAGAAAAGGATTTAAAGGTAAAAAAAGGTGACCTACATGAGTCAGATACATCAGGTAAAGAGAAAAGAGATCTGAGAGGATTACTTAATGAAGGGAAGTATAAGATATGTGAAAGAAGCCAAGTTGAGGAATGAAAGAACTGCACAAGACAGCAAAATAAATTAAGTAATAGGACAGTCTTCAAGTACAGAAGAGGTCAATGGGAAAAAAAAATTACCTCTAAGAGATGGAGTAACTGACAGAAAAAGTACCTTTTGCTTTCAAGAGAAAGCTTGAAAGAGGAAGGGAGGTTTTTCATTGTCTTGGAGTTTGCGGACATGAAGAGAGGACAGCTGCCACAGATAGTCATCATGTTACCCCCTCTAGAGGATCCAGTAGAGATGCTGAAAGAAATTAGGAATATACCAGGAAAAGGCACTGGCAAAACCACAGTGTTATGTGAAGATTGAGTGGGGAGAAATCCCAAAAGGGGAAGAGTGGAGGCGACCTGTTTTTCTTGATGCAGGTGCCTAAAGTAGAGAGAAAAGGTGGGTAAACAGCTTGAAAACACAACAATGGCAATGAAATAAATGCCTTAAAGCAGAAGTGTGTGAAAGACCAAAATACACCAGAAGCTATTGTCAAGGAGGATCTGGTGGAGACCCTCAACAGAGCAGGTACAGCCCCAGGAGTCATGCAAAAAGGGGCCCTAGGCAGCTTCCCCAGTAGGATCCCCTTGTCTTCACAAGCCTAAGCCAAGATAAGATGCTTTCTTAGGGTCTGTCTGGAGCAAAACCAGGTGGGATTTGGCACACAGCAGCTAGGGGAGCTGCTGGGAAACAGTCAGGAGAGGGAGAAATTGTATGGCTGTTGAGCAGAGAGGATAAGTTCCATGAGCAGCTCCATGTAAGAAGTAAACCTGTGGTTGTGCGACAGCATGTTTAAAGGAGAAAGCAGGGAAGTCATCTCCGAGACTTTTGTCACAAGAAGTAACAGGACATGGATAGGGACTGTGGGGCTCGCAGCCCCATTTGTCCAGCAAAAGGTAGCAGCCATCAAGGAAGACAGATACTAAAGATGAACACAGAGGGAGATAAACTAGGAAAAAGAGGGAAAGAAGGCGTCTCATTGACAGGCAGTCAATGGACCACACTTACCACATGCCTGGAAAGACATGTTGCGATGCAGTGGCCACAGATTCTGCCCTCCTGATCCTTGCACAGGCTGGTATGAAGGGCAGTCACTCCAAGTGAGCACATGTCTGGTTTCCTGCAAGGCAGCATTGACCCATATTAATACCCTTGAAGCCATCTCACCTCTCCCATTTGCTTTTACTCTGAGTGATGCCAGGCCCCTGGGTTAAAATATAACTGTCCTTGAGTCTTCATAAAAGCCTCAGCAAGCAGGAAGTCTTGTTGCCATCAAAGGAATGACTGGAGACATCAGTTACCCACTTTAATTTTTTACTAATATATTCACAGCATTTTAATTGCTTGCAAATGCAATTTCTCTGTCCCATTATGTTGCCTTTCAGCTGTTGTGGTGAGGCAGAATACAAATTTGCAAGGAGGAGGAAACATAGTGGTGGCCATCGGAGAGGTTAGCTATGTTCAGAGAGAAGGGGAATGGGAAGGTATTTGCAGGACGTCTCCGGTCTTGCATTTGAAGAAACCACCTCCAAAACTCCCCATACCCATTGGACACAGCTACAGCCTGTGAACTCCAGTGCCAAAACTTCCTCTCTCCTTTTTTTCCTCCTTCAAAGAGAAAAAGTAACTTGTACTCTCAAAATAATGATTCTTAAAGGGAAACAAGGGGTGGGGGGAGAATCTCACCAAGGTCTCTTTTTGTTTCCCTCTGAGAGTAAAGCAAGCTTATTTATTTACCTGACAGGGATTGCCTCTGTGTTTGGATGAGTGGAAAGGTAGGTACACAGAAAGGTTTGCCTGAAAATGAAGGTGGTTAGCGTGTAAGTGTGCATGGGTTTGCTACCACCTGCCTCCCTTCAGCTTGCAGAGGTCTGAGCTTCTCCCAGGATTTTCCCTGCCTGGGAAGTTCAGGAAAGGGAGATGGAATGGTGATGCCCATATTCAGATTCACCCCCTCTGCTAGACAAGAGAAAGGAGCTCAAGGGATGAGGGGAGAAGGCAAAGGAGAAAAATATTTGCTGGGGCGGGATGGGGAAGGCAAAGGATCTACAACAATAGATCTGCAACTAACGGGCAGGACGAGATGGTGCAAAAAAGTGACCCCAGGACAACTGAGTGTCTCCAAAGCTCACAGCACCCAAACTTTAGGAACTTGGGAGGACCAGCAGAATAGAGAATAGTATTAAGCAAAAACCCTTTGTTGGCTCCTGAAGGAGAACTTCTCCTTGGCTCCTTCACAGAAAAAAAGCATTGCAAAATATGGACTCTACTCCAAGAATGTCCTGGCACTGCTGACCCCAGCTGCCTGTGATGGCTCGAACTGTTCTTTAATCTCATTCGGACACCAGAAACTCCAGGAAAAGTCATCAGAAGTTTTGGTCTAGTAAAGACCAAGTTTTGGTGACTCTCAGCAGAAGGCTCTTTATTAGGAAATGAACAATTATTGGGCAACCAGCAAAATTCAGGAGCTAAGGCACAAAGGAAAAATTAAAAGAAAAAAATGTGATTTCAGGATCCTAAATGCTGGAAAACGTCTGTAAGTCAAACACCAGGTGAGAGAGCTCTGTGAGTCCAGAGAGCTGCCCTCCTGCAGCAGCCAGACACCAAGCCCAGACTGTCCCTGTGGCACCAGCCGCTTTGCACACTTCAGTGAACTACCACAGAAACTGAGATGCTCCCAGGGAGGGAGTTTCTGTTTTCTTGGCTTTTTCCCCCACATCCCCACCCTTTCCAGCAGCCCAGACAGCTTTTTCTTAGACACCTTCAAATTATAAAGATTAAAAAAAAAAAAATAAAGCAAGATAAACCCCCAAAGCCCCGCTCTGTAGTTTGGGAACAGAAGCAAACTTTACACAGCGGATTAACAACGTGCCCAGTCACAATCATACTCAACACAAAGTCTGTCTCCTCTGTTCATTAGTTCATGGCACTGGTTGGAAAACCAAAAAGCTCTCAATTAACTTTCCTGAAAGATTTTCTTTGGGAGCAATTAATAAGCGTTTTGCAGTTTATTAATTGAGCTGGGGGCAAACGGTCTATATGAGTTTTTTAGGGTCTGTAAGTGAAGCTAACAGATGGAACTGACCAGTAACGTGCATCTGGCAAGCCGGGTTTCTTATAAACTTTCCTCCAAACAACCCCGTTTTGGTGGCTTTGTTGTTGTCTGAAGCTCCGAGCTGGCCGGTGCTATGCCTGTGGGTCTGCCTGAACGGCGTGGGGAGGAAGAATGGAGGGACAGGGGTCGGAAAGAGGGGAGAGCTCTCCCAGGACAGATCTCCTGCAGCGGGGCTATCCCCTGGCAGCTTGGGAAGAGATAGGAAAGGCATCAGCCTCTCATCCTGCACGTCCACGGCGGTGATAACGGCACCCACAAGACTCAAAAGAAGGGAGTCTGCAACCAAATCCTTTTCCTGCCACTCCCACACTTCTAATTTTCTGGGGGAAAAAAAAAAGGGGGGAGTCTGGGGGGAGAAGAGGTAGACGGAAAAAGCTTCCCGTGGGGGTGACTCTCTGGGCTCCCTGTCCCACCCTCTCTTCGCGGTTGCCCCTTTCATGAGCGGACCTGGGCTTACTCGATGTCGACGAAAACACCCCCTCCAAAAAAATAACATCAAAACCAAGACCCAGAGGGGACTAAAGTAACACTGAGCAAATGACCGGCGGGGGGAAATCCGCCGGGCTGGGGAGTGCGGTGAGCTGGCTGGGGTGGGAGGGGGGGTGCCTTCCCCCTCGCGGACAAGTGACACGTCCCCCTCCGTCAGGAGGGGGGGCTCAAGGTGTGCGGACTTGATTTTGTCAGATCTAAGCCGTCCTGCTCACGCTGGCGGTACACACGGTGCTCGCTGGCTCCAACATGGAGTTGGGAAGAGCGGAATCTGCCCATTTCTATGTGTTGTGGGGTGGGATTTTTATTATTCTCTCAACTACCAAAACCTTGAAGAGTCCAAACAAAATTGGAACTTGGAAGAGTTCCTAGAATTTTCACAAATATGTATTGGAGAGAAATATTTTTATTTCATTAACAATATTAGTGTTGCAGGAAATCCCCCCCTTCCTTTTCTCTTTCCTTTCTCTTTTCCTTCCTTCCTTCTTGCCTTCCTTCCTCTTCTACTTTTCCTTAGTTTTCCCCTTATTCTTCCTTTTCCACAGTTTTCCCCTTATCCTTCCTTTTCCACTTGTCCTTACCCTTTCCTCCTTCCTTTCTCCTTTTCTTTTTTCTTCCTTTCTCTCTTTCTTCCTTCCTTCCTTCCTCTTTCCTCTTTTTCCTTTTTCTTTTCCCTCTTTCCCCCTCCCTTCATCCTTTTCCTTTTTCTTCCTTCCTCCCTTTCTTCCTTCCTTCCTCTTTCCTCCTTTTCCTTTTTCTTCTCTTTCTTTCCTCACTCCCTTTCCATGTTCCTTCTGCTTTCCTCCTTTTCCTTTTCCTTCTTCCCTTCCCGTTTCCCCCCTACTTCCCGCTCCCGGCAGGAAGGGCCGGGGCTCGGGGGCAGCGCAGGAGCTGGGGAGGGGCTGTTCCCCCCCGCCCTGCCCCGCTGCTCCCAAGGCGGTTCTGCTACCTCCGTGCGCCTTTGTCCGCCCGCGAGGAAGCAGCTGAGCGGCAGCTCCCGGCCGCGGCCCGGGGAGACACGGGTGAACCCTCCCAAACCCGGACCTGGGCGGGGGGAAGGGGAAGGAGACGGGGGGGAGAGCCTCCCGCCTCTTCGCCTGCGGCTCGTTATTAAGACACCTTCGCAGTTTAAACGCTTAAAAGCGACCCAAATTAAACGGCAATTAAAAGCGAGTTACACCCTCTCCTATCTCCGGGCTGCTCGTCTGGGGAAGCCAGCCATCAGCAGAGCCACCCCTCCGGGAAATGCCATCATCTGGGCTTACATCGTCCCGGCGTGCGTAGGGACCCCCCGGCCGGAGCCCCCATTACCTCTGGGGCTGGAGAGCCACTACCAGAGGGGCAGAGGGACCGGGGCGGGCAGAGGGCTTATTTCCTAGTGGCTGACACCTCGGACCGGTGTCTCCAAAGAAACAAATACAGAAATAACGTACCCCTCCAGCTTCGCACCCCAGGGCTGCGCAGCCCCCCTGCACTTCCACCACCACCTCCGTACATCGGCACTCGGAAATGTCGAAACAGCTACCACTGGTCCTTAGCTCATACGTCCCCTTCCCTATTTTTCCTTCTTCTTTCACAGATGTAATTCCATAGATCTATATGTATTTTCTGTATAATTCCATATGTCACTGCATTGATAGTTTGTGGTCTCACCCAAGGTTTATGTTTGAAAACGCTATTTAAAGAAGCCTGTAAGATAGCTTATTAGGAAGTTTGAAAAGCAGGTTGGAGTGTGGGGTGGACTTAAATTCGATGTAAATGCAAGGGTAAAAAAAAAAAAAATCAAAACCCAAAACAAACCACATAGTTTTCATTTAGAAAAAAAAAAAAAAAAAAAAAACTACGGTTAAACAGACACACACACAAATGTGCATTCTTAGATTCTGGTCAGTATTTAAAAGCATTACAATCAACAGGAAGGAGCACTTACCTATTGAAAAGGATGGTTTAATGATATATATTAGTATATATTAGCTTTATGTCTTCCCAATAAAATATACACAAAATACCCCCTTCGATCAGATTAGCTCCCATATTAGCCTGGGTAAGAAAAAGCATTCTAAAGAGTGGAGGAAAAAATGTATAAAAATGTTGAAAGAACCTACAGTTCCTTATTAGGCGAAGATACAATATTTATTCCTTGTCTCCTGGGATGAAGCTCCTCTATCTATTGTCCTCCCAGTTCTCAGTGCTGATGCTTAATTTTCAAAACTTCTATATTACCAAGGGACCTACGACATCAGCCAAAGAAATACCCAGCAAGTACAAAATCTGATCCAGGGAGCAGCTTTTGTGCAGAGGGAAAATTTTGTTCCTACAGGTTTTTAAGGAGGTGCATGGAAAAGCGAGAGATCTGATCTATGCAGATACATTGCAAATTCTCTCTCTCTGTAGAGATTTTTTCTAAAAAAAATTTGGGAAAATACACGAACTTTGGATTTTCAAATTTTTCCTTTTTTTTTTTTTTTTCTTTTTTTTAATTTGGAGAGGGGAATTTTATCCAGGGGGTTTGTGGGGTTTTTTCCTTTTTTTTTTTTTTTTTCTTTTTTTTTTTTTTTTCCCGGAGAACCAAAAAATGTCAACTACCTTTCCAGGTCTCGTCCACGATGCAGAGGTATTTTGTGTGTGTGAGCGTGTGCGGATGTGTGTGTGTGCGCGCGTGTGTGGATGTGTGTGCGCGCGTGTGTGCATATGTGTCTGTGGATGTGCCTGTGTGGTTGTTTCCATCTTTTTTTTTTTTTAAATCCATATTGGACCGTTACATTTAATTATAATCCGGCTTCAGAGATAACTTAAAGAAGTATAGAGAGAAAATTCGTTATGACATCTGTCGCCAGAAAGGGCAACTCATTACCACGTTAAAACCGTTGCCAGAACGAAAATCAGAATAATACCCCTAATAATATAATGAAGTGGAGAGAAATCACCACCAGCTCGCCAGGAATGGGGAGTTCTCACTAAAAAGCAGGACTCTCCTTTCTTTCGAAACGCATGAAAAAGAGGGGGGGGGGGAGAGAATTTTGGATCTGATTCGTTATTTTAAAAAGAAAGAAAAATAGGGGTTCAAAAAAAAAAAAAAAAAGAAGGGAAGGAAGGAAGAAAGGAACAAGCAGGCGGCAAAGATTTCTCAATGTGCAACCCTGTAACATAGGGACGGGACTTGTGTGTATTCTCGGTAGTTTCCTCTGTTTGATGACTTTTTTTGTGTGTCAGCCCCAGATATTGCAGCTGTGATCAGGAGGTGGATGGATAGACGGATGGCTGGACAGATAGATAAATAGAGAGGGTTGTTTTTTTTTATTTCAGTGCCTGGATTCCTTTCGCTTGATGGTACTAAGGGCAGGCTGGGCTATTTATGATTTTTTGAACAGACCTTTATGGCACTAGCCCAAGGTAGGAAAGGCTCTTTTGTTGCTGGGGTTGCCGCTCGCAGACTGAGAGGCTTCTACAGGGGGAGAAGCTATGCAGGACAGTGTGCTTGGAAGACCCGTACCCGGGGGTTTCAATGACAAACCTCCAGTTTTGGGGTCTTCTTTTCACTTCTTCCTTTCAGATACGTCATGACGGATCAAACAGTTACCGTTTGATGCAGCTTGGATGCCTGGAGTCTGTGGCCAACTCGACCGTCGCCTACTCCTCCTCATCTCCTCTCACTTACTCCACCACGGGCACCGAGTTCGCCTCCCCGTACTTCTCCACTAACCACCAGTACACCCCACTGCACCACCAGTCCTTCCACTACGAGTTCCAACATAGCCACCCGGCAGTCAACCCCGACGCTTACTCCTTGAACTCTCTCCATCACTCCCAGCAATACTACCAGCAGATCCACCATGGGGAACCCACTGATTTCATCAACCTGCACAATGCGCGGGCACTCAAGTCCTCTTGCTTGGATGAGCAGAGGAGAGAGCTGGGGTGCTTAGATGCTTACCGCCGCCACGACCTGTCTCTTATGAGCCATGGATCCCAATATGGGATGCATCCAGATCAAAGACTCCTGCCAGGACCAAGCCTCGGGCTTGCAGCCTCGGGAGCAGACGATTTGCAGGTAAATAGCATGCGATCTCCTTTCGAGGCACCTTCTTCTCCCCTCCCCCTGCCCTGGTCCCCCCCTCACCCTCCCCGTTTTCCTCTGCTCAGAATAGCTCATACAAAGGAGGGAAGATTCAGCCAAAACCCGACCCGAAGCCCGTCTCCTGCAGGATAGTAGCTACAAAAAATATGTGAGGAAAAAAAGCAAGCTGTCTTTCTTGCCCCCCTCAAAAAAAAAAAAAAAAAAAAAAAAAAAAAAAAAAAAAAAAGAAAAACCACAAAAAACCCCAAACCCAAGCAAACAAAAAATTCAAACAAAAGCTCAACCCAAACAACCCGTAAAACAAAAAACTCTCGCCTGATTTCCCCTCGTGGATCGTGTCTCCTTTGTGGCTTAGACAGTGGGACTCCCCCAAAGGTTTCGGGGTGCGTATGCCAGCCCTCACCAAAGTCCCACAGCAACCAAAATCCCAACCAAACCCAACTCAACCCAAACCCAATCCATCTGCTCTCTTTTCCTAAACTTTTCCTTTCTTTCGGCTGCTTAAACAGCTCTTCCCGACAGAGCAGGTAAGTGTTAAGGAAGGGAAGGAGTAGGAAAAAGATGGGGGGGAAAAAAAAAAAAAGCAGGGCAAAGAAATAAATCTGCTTTCCGACGCACATACAAAGGCAAACCTTCCGCTGGACTCCGAGGTATGAGGCAGGGAAGAAACAAACGGGAGTAAACTTTAGTCAGAAATACTCAGTATGATAAAAATCCCTGGCGATATCCGTTCCGTATGTTAATAGGGAGAGAAATACAAGCAGATAACGCTGAATTCATCTGTCTGTGTGCCTAATCAGTCATCTATTCACCCCTAACCAGCATCTGGACCCATTAAAAAAATATAATCTATTTCTATGTATCAAAACCTCGGCTTTATCCGCTCAGAAATCCTTTCCCCTGCACTAAAAATTCACCTCCGGTAAATTAAGGTGATTGCTTAGATGAAATTTGTTTCCGAAATTGCAAACAACGCCCTCCTGTATCTAGCACCCATTTCGGGAAGTCCCGCAAATCAAAAGCAAACCTTCCTTCTCCCGACGAGATGAGGAGCTAAAGGCTTCCCTTCCCGCCAGCAGGGAGAGGCTAGAGGGACCGTATTTACTGTATTTACTTTTCCCCCAAAATCTCACACCCGGTCTTACAAAGCTCCCTATGTTTGTCTGTCCAAATAGAAGTAGCCGTCAGAAGCTCGGAGAAAAAAAAAAAAAAACCAACCGAAGTTTGTAAAACTAAGGATTATTTTCTTAACTTAAACACACACACACACCCCCCCAAAAAAAAAAAAAAAAGTAAAAAATAACAAAAGAAATCTCCCCCCCTTTTTTTCCTTTCTTTTTTTTTTTTTTTTTTTCTAAGAAGGAAAATAACCCAACAACCCAACAACAAAGAACGTTATCTTTTCTATCTCTGAGGAGGAAACCCTAACTATTTAAACCTAGCTTTCTACATTAGAATTCACTATACCATTTTATCCTCTTTGGACATTTTTTTGTTTACATTTTTCACAAGGATCTCCTTATGTTACCCCCCTAAAAATAAATAAATAAATAAATAAAAATCTGCCATTCATTGTTCAGCCCAACTAAAACCTATTTACTCCTTTTTATAACCACGTCTGCTGCTGATTTTTTTGTATCTGTACAAATTTTTTTTCTTTGGCAGGCACAAAGCCTTGTATTTTTCAAAAGAGGGGATTAGGAGCGTTTGCAAGAGAGCAGACAATGCCTAAATCCCGGGCAAAAAAGCACCATAGTTTATCCAATTTTCGACTTAGTGCCATTCAACTGGTCATTTATGCAATGTCATCCGACCAAACAACATGCTTCACTTTAAGAAAAAAAAAAAAAAAAAAAAAGTTGGTTAAGCTGCTAGAGGCATATTCCTTTTTTATTTATTTAAAGAAGAAAGAAATCAACGGCTTTTATTTGGAAAATATTAATTTTTCGATCATACTTTATTCGAAAGTGAAAGACTTGGGTCTTTGTACCTCATCTTTGCTTTTTTTTTCCTCCTCCCTTTTTCTCCAAGCAGAAGAGGGAGTGTACTCAGGAATCGAAAAGCCTGAGCAGTGAGAAATTGAATGTATTAATATTGTCGTTCTGATTTAGATGATTCCTAGCAAGCTTGGACTCTTGCGAATATCACCTTGTGCTTAGAGGGAAGCGTTTTGGTGGCGAACAGAAACAGGACTGTCAACAAACACTTTTAAACCCAAATTGTGGTATACCCAGTCTCCTTAGTCTTTCTTTTTAAAACGTTCATCAGCATATGCCTCATTTCAAATGCAACAAATGTAAATATACTTTTCCCTGCACAGAATTTTAAGTGAATGTCCAATAGTTTCAAGGGCGGTTTAAGTCAGCCTAACAGATGCAAACAGTCTTGGAGCTGGAGTGGCATCTTTCAGTGCCCTAAAAAGATTTTCCATGGGCAACAAAGAAAACTGTCACACCTTTTCCCATCACCGCTTTAATTTATGCTCAGTCGCCAAGTTTTTTTCATATTGATTTCATAATCACTTTAAGGCAGAACACTTAAAATAAAAAAGAGCCTTGAAAAGGAAGGTCTTACAGGGCCAGGGCCAATATGGTGAAAGTGAGGGAGAGAGCCAGGACTGTAAAGATTGTTTTGTAAAGTGAGGTTTTTATTATGCACCGACTCTCTCCGCATTTACTTAACTCTTCACGGGCTGTTGAATAGGTTAACACCCTTAAAGGCCTCTTTCATGTCCAATACCTCGTTTGTTTGTAGAGGAAAATGCGTCTTTAACACATTTCCACTGGGCAAAGATTTAGGTTTGGTTTGTTGTGTTTTTTTTAACCCCAACATAAGGAAAAATCCAAAGAAAACACAACACTTTCAAGTCTTTTATCGTTTCAATAAAAATATTTATTAAGGAAGGCTAAGATCCCCAGATAATTAGACTTGTAACAGGAGAATAAGGAAGTGAGATCTCTTCGGATGTGCACCAGAAGCCTCGGGCAGGTTTTTGGATGGTTCTTCACCCAACGCTCACACATGGGTGCTTCTGTGTATGTGCACAGATGCATATTCACCCCCACCTAAGTGCGGACACACACATTGTTACAACACCCTTACGACTCTGTGTAGCCGGCAAAGCCCAATAGGTCTTCTGTTGTTTGTGTTCTTTGTCTACTTCTGTGTGCACTTTCTAAGTTGGTGTCTATGTGTCACGAAACATTTATATGAATTTAGCTGCTTGTATATATATAAATATACAGCTAAACATACAAAAATACTATATAAAAGTGTATTTTCACTTTTGTGTGTGGAACTGTGGAGCAGAAACACACTTCCCTTAGGAGGACTTTTTTGTCTCTCTTCCCTGCCACGGAAGTGTGCTTTAAGTCTCCATTTCAGGAGAAACTCGTATTTAAACTTCAGTGAAAGTGCTAATTATGCCACATTTCGGGGGTTAGGGGCAGGCTGCGGGATC